>JASUUG010001265.1:0-600000 GCA_030449905.1 Luvunga scandens
AATTAAAAATGCAATAAAAACAAATATAAAAATGGTAGGAAGGATATATAAAATTAATGTGTTCTTCATTTAATTGGATCAAAAATTTCATTTTCTTAACTACTGCACACCTTGATATTGAGAAATTTTGAATTCTTGCTTCTGTTACCAAGGGACATGAACTCATTGATATAATAACCATATAGGCAACAAGCAGGTGCTGACGGTAACATTATTCCGTAATGACTTGACATATTTCTTATTCGGAGAAAAGAAGAAGAAGAAGAAGAAGAAAGCGAATGGGTTTATTCAATTCTACCAGTCCTTTTATACAATCAAAGCTGAGAAGGAAAGATTTCCAAAATTCCAAGCGCTAACTGGTACAAGTCAAAATTATTAATTCCTAGTAAATTCCCTAAAAACAAAAACAACTCAGTTTTTAATTTCGTGCTTTGAACAAGAGCCCAACCATCCCTATCAGCACTTGTGTAAGTTTTTTCCCCATTATCAGTTGTTTAATGTCCCTAATCCTTAATTGGTGTTCTACATTAACAAGAACCTAGTTTTTACCATTTCTATTATATAATGTCGTCGACTTCTTCTTACTTTCTCATAATATTGAATCCTAACCGTTTTATACATGATTTATGATGCATACATGAGCGGGCATTTCAGTCATTTGAATAGATAATCCAGTTGCTTTTAACCTTAGCTCATGTTTGGTTAAAAGAAATGATAGGATAAAAGAAAAATGAAAAAGAGGAGAAGAGAAAATGAGTGAAAAGAAAGTTAATCTCATTTTTATTGTTTGATTGAATATGAGCCTTTATCTTTTTCTTCGCTTACTTATTTCCCCTCTCTCCTCGTTTCTCTCCCTCCCTCTCCTTATATTTCTTCACACAAAACATGCCAAAAGTAAAAGCAAGAGGTAAATGAACTGGTTCCTCACACGCCAACCATGGAGATAGAAATTATTTAATTGTGTTTGCATTGGGATGCTTTGGTCAAAAGGTTTTGAGCATGCAGTCTATTGCAAAAAAATTAATAAATAAAATAATCATGCCTGCTACTGAAGTTTCAGCTAGCTCTCCTCCTCGCGACTGATCCCATCCTTTCCGTACGCTGACTTGACATTTTCAGATTGAGTGTTAGATACTTAAAATAAAAATTAAGGCAATAAAATGGTTTAAATTGACCGGTGTTACCTATGATAACAAATTCTCTTTGTTCCGATGAAATGAGAAGTTTCTTGGAATTTTAGCCCAGGGCTACTTTAATGTCTGTTTAATTATGTCTGTAATCCACCTGTCACTGCAATTGCCTCCCAATAGTCTTGGCTTTGCTCTCACTAAGTGCTTTCTTCTTTTTTTTTTTTTCTGTGAATTTAATTTGTTTGTGACCGGATTTTCGATGTGTATATAAGATTTTATTAGTTCACAATTAATATCGTAGGTGCCAGTTTAATTAAATGTAGAAATCTCTTATCTCGAAAATAAAAAAGTCTATTATTCGAACTCGGTTCATATGGATGAAAAAAATTCTGTTGCCACTTCACTAAATAAAAGAAAGGATAAAAGTTGAAACGGTTGTGAACTAAATTTATGATTATTATGGTGCAAATATGATATGCCCGCCGTAGAGACCATGGTTTACACCGTTAGATCCGCAGCTATTGTTTCTTTGTTGGATCTTGCGGTCGAAATTCAGACTTAGCAGCAGCCTAATTTATAATGGCTATTTATGGTATTACAAAATACGAAATAAATTGTTAAGTTATCCCGATTGTTTGTTGCATAAATTATCTATCAGCCAATAAAAGCCAGTTCGTTTAAGGATAATTAATTAATTATTTTATTATTAATTATTTTGAGATAACAAAATAAACAAAAATCAAATCAATAAAGTACAAACAATATTATTATTTTTAGTTACCAAATTAGCACATGTACTTGCTCTTCATAATTGACTACTTCTAGATTACAGCTAACTATGACTATTTTAAAAGTTACATGGTTAGTAATCTAGTATCTCTAAATCATATCTATGATATGTCCATTTTAACTTAATGTCTTTGGCCTGACTTACTCCTCGTACTGGAAACAATTGCAACCAACGTAAACGTTAAATGTCTTTAAAATTAACGTCGTCCTTAATTGATATTTTCTACGATTGTCTCCCACATACGGCTTCTTACAATTCAGAGACAATATGTGTGGGTATAATCATTTCCGGGCGCCGTCATCTTTGTTGTTTCTAATGTTAAGACATAGCGGTTAAATCGTATAATTTAATAGAGTTATTTTTTTAATATACTATAAATTTATGCATTTTAATAATATTAAAATCACTATATTAAATTTCATAACTTAAAATTGTATCGCATTACAAAAAAATGAAAAAAATCCTCATTAGAAGGATTTTATATATATGAACTAAATAATTTTTTTAATTAAGATATTTACAATTAGACAGCTAATGGGACTCTTCCAAATCAAATACTGAAGCACTTGGGCTAAATAATTATTAAATGGACTAAAAATAAATTTGGTATCCAAATTCGGATTACATATATGAACTTTATTTTCAATCATTTTTGTCATTGTTTGGCCAACTACCTATCAATACCATAATTGTTTGTATTAAGATAAATCTTTCGTTTAATTTATATTTTGGGTTGATTCATTTAGTCTTTGTAATTTAAAAAATTATCTCAAAAACACAATTTTGGTAAATTAAAATTTTTTTGTTAATGTCCCAAAATAATTGCAAGGGTACTATTTTAAAAGTAAAGGCATGTGTGTAACACATATAACATTAACAATATTTTGAGTTATTTTTCAAAATGTAAAGACTAAATGATTACTAAATCCAAAATATAGATAATTAAAAAAAAATCTACCATTATTGAATATAATATTAATGTGTACAAAAAAAAATTGGACTGTTATTTCTTTGAAATTTTTAGATTAAACGATCATTTTTTCCCAGTATTTGAGCCTTATTTATCATCCCTAAACGGCTCTGAAACAACATCAAGCATCCACAGGACCGTGAAACAAAACTTCAAATACATTTGTATTGTCAGTGGATTCTTCTTCAACAACCAAAATGCTCATATTTGTTTCTCGTTAATTATCATCCCAAAACTGCCATATATAAGAAACTAAGGACCGAATTAAACAACATCAAGCATTTCACGAAATTTACTTTGCAAACAAAACTTCAACAAAATGTCAATGGATTCTTCTTTCATTAACCCAAATGCTCACATTGCCGTCACCATTGCCTCTCATTTTAACTTCTCTCTTCTTCTTGGTACTTGTTACATACTGGAAAGTTTCCAAAGGCCAACTCAATTTTCCTCCAGGGCCAAGACCTCTCCCCATTATTGGTAACTTGCATTAGCTAGCTCGTCATGAATTGCCACACCATGCTATTAAAAGCTGAAGCAAACAATATGGTCCTGTAATGAAGCTGCAGCTTGGTCAGTTTTTTTAATATATGTTGCCGGGGTAATATCATATGATCATCAAAGTTTGATTTTCTCCCCTCACAATGATTACTGAAAACAAGTGAGAAAGATAGCTACCCTGGAGCTCTTAAGCAGTAAGCGCGTGCAATCATTCAGATAGACAAGTGAAGAGGAGATGTGGAATCTTGTTCAATTCATTTCATCGTCCGAGGGACATGCCATTAATCTCGGTGAAAAGTTTTTTTTTCCATGACAAATGATCTTATTGCTCGGGCAGCATTTGGTAGCAAGTGCAAAGATGGGCAAAATTTTATCACAGTGCTTGAGGGAATTTTCAGCCTTGCCGGAGGCTTTGACATCTTTGATGTGTCTCCTTCACTCGAATTTCTTAGTTCCATAACAGGGGTCGAGGCTAGAGTATTGAGCATTCGTAAGAAGATGGATAAAATTCTTGAAGAAATTCTCACAGAACATCGGTTGAAAAGGAATGGGAATCATGTCAAAGCTGATGATCAGGAAGATTGTTGACACACTTTTGAGTTATGACCAGGATAATGAGAACAAGTTTCATCTCACAATCAACCAGATTAAAGCTATCATTTTGGTAGGTCCGCTACACTAATGCCATAATTATGTATACATAATCTTGGCAGAATAATACATACGTATCGATGTAATATATAATCATATAAAAATTCTCAAGCACAGACGTACAAGCAACATCATTATATGGAGACACACTGGCTTATATTTCAATGAAATACGGACATCTGCAAAAGAGAATAACTCCACACATAGACTAACGAGATCTATGAAATACAGGACATCTTCGCTGCGGGGAATGAGATTTCAGCAACATCAATTGAATGGGCAATGTCAGAACTGATAAAGGACCCTGGAGTAATGAAGAAGGCACAAGAAGAGGTAAGAGAAGCATGCAAAGGAAAGAGCAAAATTGAAGAGCCAGACATCCAAAACCTGGATTACTTGAAAGCAATTATCGAAGAAACTTTCGGATTACACCCTCCGGCTCCCTTATCCTTTAGAGAATCAATTGAAAGCGGTGAGATTAATGGATATACGTTGCCGGCTCGTGCCAAGATCTTCATAAACATTTATGCGATTGGGAGAGATCCGGCAACCTGGGAAGATCCTGAAAGCTTTAAACCAGAGCGGTTTGAATGTTCTTCAGTTGACTTTAAAGGAAACTACGTTGAATTGGCTTCCATTTGGTTCCGGAAGGAGGATTTGTCCGGGCATAGGATTTGCTACTGCAAGTATTGAACTTGCACTTGCGCAATTGTTATATCGTTTTGATTGGAAACTTCCAAATGGCAGCAAACTAGAAGACCTCGACAAAGCTGAGAAATCTGTGTTGACAGCTAGAAAGAAGACTAATCTAAATGTGATCGCCACCACTAATATTCCTTTCCAAAAGTGATCAGACACGTAATTAGGTGTCATGTATACAATAACTATACTTGGCAACTGCGTTTTGCAAAATCGCTTTCTGTTCTTGTTGTTTCATTGGGAGAGACTGTTATTAGTTTCTAACTTTCTATAATATATAGCATGCCTGATTTTTATCGAGGGTATCAAACAGAATGAAGAAATTCCTCAGGATTGCCTCGCTGTAGCCTGTGTTTCACGTATTTATGTTGTTACAGTGCTCACTCTGCTAAGAGAGACAAATGACTGGGGTACCAAACCAATCATGCATTGTAGTTATGCTCCAAAGGCAAATCACCCCTTTCCTAAAGATAGACCATTAAAAAAGAAAAATCTAAAAACACATATAATTCTGATAACACCATCAGTATTCCAAAATAGCCCCTCTATCTCTCCATCTTTATTCAATTTCTACAATCAAAATTTACCGAAATATTTAGTCAACATTATACTTCTCTCCCAGTGCTTAATAAATAGAGTGTTTTGGTTTTAATTAATTAGGATACCAGCTTCTTTTCTTTTTTTGGTTTTTTAATTTCTTCTCCGTTATTTGATTTCTTCTATTTTCTTTCTTCTTTATTGTTGGAGGCCATCATACTTGCTTAATAATTTAGTAGCTTTTTCTTTTTATATATTTCATTTTATATATTGATGTCCCCATACAAGGAGAATATATATATATATGTGTGTGTATATATATATAACCTCTTCAATAAACCCCTCCATAATCCTTATTCCATATTAAACCCCTATTAATATTCTTTTTAATTTTTAAAATAACCTCTTCAATAAACCCCTCAATTTTGCACTTGGTGTTCTTGCAATATAGAAGTACATTTGTCTACTTCAAAACAAATCAAGAAGATGTCGTTAACTCAAGTGCATGTACTTTTGATTTATTTAAATAAAATAAGCATAAATTTTATTGTCTCCTAACATGCTCATAAAGTTAGTAATATAAAAATTCTACAAAATTTTCTTTGCTACAAACACAAATTAGGATAAACTTTAGCTTATATCAAATTCGTACTCTTTTACAATCGACTTCTTTTTTATATTCGTAAAATTTGTAATAGAGAAAATGACTGAATAAAATAATAGGAGGTGACTTGAATAAAATAATAGGAGGTGACTTTAATTAGATAAGCTTTTGCTTTTAATATAGAGGATAAAATTGTAAATACACCAAACAAAGGGAGGTTTTATAAGAGAAATATGGGGGTGCGCCTAGTACCACTTGTTACAAAACTGGGCTTTAAGCCTGGTAAAAATCTCGTTAGCCCACTAGTTAGGGCGCTTCTCATTACAAATGAAAACATAATGTATTTACTCAATAAAACTTAAAACTTAGGGACCTAAAGGATAAACTTCAAGATATTTTGTAAATGGGAACTCGTGGTGCCGGGCAAGTTGGCAACTGGCGCTGGTAGTCTTGGTACTGCTGTTTTGAATATTATTATTTTTTGCATTAATTTCAAAGGCTGTAAGTTACATTAACAGTAACTTAGCAATTGCCTTTTTCAAATTTTACAGCTTCAGGATTTTTCTTAGCCAGAAGAAAAGTTACTAATTATTTGAAAATTGAGATCAGGTGGGACAGACGGCAATGCGCTCCACGAAAATGGACGGTGGAGATATAAAGTTGAAAGCAGAGGCCATGACGGCGACGGTTTCATTAATTATTAGCGTCTCCAAATGCAGAAAGTTGGACGATGAGAGAGAGAGTCTCTCAGTTTCTCACGTTTTTCAGTTAAAAAAAGTTAAGAAAAGGCAGATACAGATTCAATTTCAACTCCTTGCAATGCGTGTCAAGATCCCACGTGGAATCGGATCCGATCATTTGGACCCATCGTTTGTACTTATCAATCAACAATCACTCACTCACACTCACTCACTCATCATCAGAATTATAGATTATATAGTAAAGCTGAACCGCAAACAGAAACACACACAATCAATAGTGAGTTGAATGCTTGAGTTGAGTTGAGTTATGAACACATCAACGAGTTTTGCTTCAAAGATAATCGTTGACAATCATCATAATAATACTAGTGACAGAGGCTTCTTGTCTTCTGAAGGGTTTCGTATTAATGATAAGCCCAAAAGTTTGTTTTTCCAATCCAATAAACTTTTGAATGCTCGGTTCTTGCAATACAAGGCCGTGGCTTTGCAGCCCGTTTCTGCTCTCTGCTCCTCTGGTGGCCAGGTGTGTGTTTGTTTTTCGTTTTTTGTTTTTTTTCCCCCTCTTCATTCATTTCTGGGTTTCTTTATTTTTTTTTCCATTTGATTACTTATGTTAATGGTGCTTGTAGAATATTTTTGTGTTTATTTCTTAGGATCCTGGCTGTGAAAGGTTTCTGTAATAGGGGCTTTCTAATTTATTAAGCAAATTGATATGCTTATGTTTGCTTATTTTAAGCATATGAACAAATGGGAGGGGGAAAACAGAGGAAATTTGAAAGAAGTGATTATTAATGGTACAAAATGTAATCTCTTATAGCGTGAATTTTGGACTGATTTTGAGTTGTATGTATTCCTGATGCAGGCAGAAGTGGAGACTGGGCCTCAAACTCCTGCGGCATGTAAGTTTATTGTGATCGTTGGACAGTTTAAACTTACTTTTGGCAATAGTGGGGCTGAATCTCATGATTCTGTTTTGCAGACGAATCAAAAACTGTGCGTGTCGAATTCCAGTTACAGAAAGAGTGCTTGTTCGGTGAGCAATTTTTCTTAGTGGGGATGATCCTATACTTGGCTTATGGGATCCTACAAGTGCTATACCATTGGACTGGTCAGATGGGCATATTTGGACTGTTGAGATCGTAAGTAGGAACCTCTGGTGAAAGGATATGAATCTACACACATATGGCTGATTATTTTTCTCGACTGACAAATTTTGAATTTAATTTTTTTTTATTTTAGGATGTACCTGTGGGCAAAACAATCCAATTCAAGTTCATACTGAGAGGAAGCACAGGCCGGATTGTGTGGCAACCTGGCCCAGATAGGATTTTTCAAGCCTGGGAAACTAAGAATACTATCACAGTTTTTGAAGACTGGGAACTTGCTGGAGAGCAGAAAATAATTGAGGAAGATCCAACAGTTACCTCAAAAATGTTAGCTGCACATAACTTTACTCAGTCAGAAGAGGCGCCAGTTCCAAATATAGACAAGAACCCAGTTGCCGATGATAGTGACATGAATCCAGCAGATGTACCAGAGAAGCCCATGTCTATTGTTGCAGAGAATATTAGTTGCCCTAAGGAGGATCCTATGTCCACTGCGATTAACCAGATGCTTGGTGAGAAGCAAATTAGTCAACCAGATGCGGAATCTGCAGATAACAAGAATACCACGATAGAACAAGAAATTCTCGGTAGCAGAGCCAGAGCTGCAGCGGATGACAAGAATACGAAGATAGAACAAGAAGTTCTCAGAAGCAGTGGCAGAGCTACAATAATCAAGAATCTAACTGCGGAAAATATTGGTTACCCCAAGGAGGATACTGTACCGAATGCAAGTGACAAGATGCTTGGTGAAAAGGAAACTGGTCAACCAGTGAAGAAAGAAGATGTTCTCAAGAATGATGGCGGTGCTGCAACAATGAACAAACTGGCTGCTGACAATATTAGTGATCCCAAGGAGAAATCTTCGGCTAATAAGAATATGATGACTGAAGATGTTCTAGGAAATAATGGCGGAGCCACAGTGAACAAGAATCTGGCAAGCACAGATGTTGAGGGAAATCTTAGCACTCATGAAGGAGATGCAGTCTTAGTACCTGGTTTGACTCCATTACCAAAATCAGATGAAGGAGAATTTGAAGAAGAAGATCGGAAAAGTATTTCCGTTGATGCTTCAGTTGAAATTAATGAAGCTTTGAACTACAACTCACCAGAGGTAACTGCTTGATGAGGGTAATGGTCAGTTGTTTTCTTTGTTTTTTAATCCCTTTGTTTCCCTTTCTTTCTTCTACTGCTTTTACCTGCCAAGCAATTTCGCTGCTCCACTGTTTCCTTTACCCATATGTTTACCAATGTTAGTAGAATCCATGTGAGTTGTATCTTGACATCAATGTTTGGTAAAACGAATTTCTGAAGTTAGTATGTACCAGCAGGAAGCTCCTTCATTTTGTAAATGTTGAAGTGTTGCATCTTAATCAAACATTATTACAGAAGGATGGCAGTGATATTGAAGTCTTAAATTCCAACATCAGAAATTCAGTTAAACCATGTCTTGACATGACACAACTAAACTTCGAAGCCAGTTCTTCAAATGATGGGACTAGGTTTACATTGTTGCAGATGAAAAGTAGTACTGTGTTCAATCTAAAATCCAGTTCCCCTAGCTAGACCTAAAAACTTCAGAGCTGCAACAACTTTAGTAATTTATTAAAAGCAACGGTATCCTAAGCATTTCCGTTAAGTTCAAATTCATCTGGAAACATATTTCCATGGTAAATGGAACATGAAACAGAATTGTCACCCCCCTTAGTGTTAACAGTCGGGTTTGTACTTGTGATAGATAATGGTAAAATATGAGATCTTTGCTAGAAAGAAATAGCTAATACCATTTGTAGTTCTTCTGCTGCAAAATTGATATTGCTGCTGTTGCCTATACCAATATTAACATCTATGCATTCTCCATTTTTTCCTTAATTGAGTAACTAAGGCCAATTATTGTTCAGTCAGATGAGAAGCAAGAACATGTGCGGGATCGACGTGAGGATGAAAAAGTTGAGATGTTAAATAATGCAGAGCAACAGCTTGAAGATGAACTCAAACAAAAGCCTCAGGTAGCAAGACAAGAAGAGCATCCTGATGCAAAGCCATTGGAAAGTAATGTCATCGAAAGTGACATCAAATGGGGTCGCAGAACTCTACAGACACTACTTTCAAATCTAGGGTTGCTGTAAATTAAGCATGACAGAGGTGGCATTGAAGTTTTGCGGCCTGTGACTTTGTTGCTTGAATTTGTAGTGCCTAGGCAGAAGACTAAAGCATTCATAATGGCCGTTGCGTGTACAGATATTCTTTTTCTCTATGAACCTGTCATTAGTGTATGCTACTATGCGAGTGTTGCCCAGGGTTTTGTTCTTCTTTTTAATGTATATCAGGAGGTCATGTTCGTGTACTACTTAGAATTGATTACTTTTTGCGTTGCAAAACATACTAGTTAAATAGATTCTACATATTCCCTAAACGTCCTGAATGCTAAATGCAATCAAGTACTAATCAAGCGGACTATGTTATGTTATTGTTAGCAATGCCGTTGCATGACATTTGTATTGTTAAATTTTGCATTTAACTTTGAGCCAAATATTTTACGTTCTCTAAGATAGTTGAAGGTCTGAATGGATAGAATTATGCCTGCCTAATGAATTTTGATTCTTTGTTACCCAAGTCCATATTTGGAGTTCAGGGGCAAGCAAGGTTTAGAGGCTGCATTTGAATGAACTATTATTTTTTGAATTCCTAAGCACTTGGATAACGGGAAATTTTTAAAATATATCAAAGGTGTACAAGTTTACAAAGCTGTAAGTAAGAAGAAATTCATTAAATTTCACAATAATCAATTCAACATCCTGGAAAATTTTTCTAATCCAAGTCAAAAGAGCTCACGGCATCTCTTTACTCCCACTCCTTTTAAAATTGCTAATCATAGTCATCTTCGTTTTGATATCTTGGAACTGATGCTTGTTGGTGTCCATTTGAAGCGTACGGGGCACGTCTAAGGTTGCTTAAACTATCCACCCAAAATACAAGGCAAGACTTGGCACCCCAACCAATGAGATTGCGTTTTCAAAAGATCGACTTCACTATTTCCAAAACTCCCACCCCGCATAATCGTAAATCATTGCAATTATCAAACAATTAGGATCCTGAGACTATAGAACATCCAAAGTACCTTAGCAATTTGGCACGAAGCACATAGCTTTCAACAGAGCGTTGCAAGTAGGGATTGTAATTTTTACCGTTGGGATGGAATCCACATTTGACAAGGAATTAAGAAATATTTTAAAAAAAAAAAAAAATAAAGAGACGGAAACAAAATATTTTATTATCCCACTTACATAAACAAGACAAAACTAAAATTGAGATTAGACTGAAACAAAATAATGAGACAGGACTACGATTGACAAATCTCTTTCTACCCAATCTAATTGCCAACTCTATGATTTGATTTATTATTTTATTATTAAATTATTAGATATTTTAACATGAGTTAAATTAGTTACTATCTAAATTTATAATTTTTGAAAAATAAACCTTAATATTAATGTGCAATGGAAGCAAATAAATAATTAAAAAATATTAGTATAAAATTATATTCGAACATACATGTAATCAAAATAAAATTATTATTTATTTATTTTACTTTATATTTATTAAAAAATTTTGCTATATTAAACTATAATGATCCTTAAAAGAAAAAAATCAAAATTTATTTATTTACATTTAAAACTGTTTAGGATAATAAAATAGAACAGAAAATTTAACAGAATAGGACTAAGATAAATTTTTATCTCTAAAAAATAAAGGGACAAAATAGATTTTTCTTTTAGCCCATTTACACATAAGGGATGAGACTGGGAACAGCAAATTCCGTCCCACTCCCAACCCTAGTTGGGAGAATCCAACTTAGGTTTACGACTCAATTAGTGTTGATGATGTAAGAATTACAGAGAATGACATTGACAACAATGAGCAACTCATAGTTTAACAGAAGAAACTTGAATGATTTATTCTTTGATAATATATCTATAGAGCAAAGGTTACACATTACAACATCTAAAGAGTGTGCTGCTAGACAAGCAGGAAAATGGGTGAACTGAAAAACAACAGCCCATCTTTCCACAAAAGAAAACAAAACTGAAGAGATTTATCACCTCCAAGATGAGCTAACTTCAGCTCTGCTGGGGGATATAAGAATCTGCATGTACAAAAACTCAAAAGGCGAAATGGTGTTCTGAAAGACCAAGTTTATCTAGGTCTGCAGTAGTTCGTCTTTCAACCTTTGCTTGTGAATAAAATGTGATAATCTGGAAAAGTCAAGAAATTTCTAATATAAGAATCTAAAAGAGTACCAATCACCAGGCTATAAATTTAAAATGTAGAAAAGCTGTACAAAGCATCAGGGAACACGGATGACCATGCTCAACAAAATTTGAAAAATGGACCCAAAAGAAAATTGAATAAAAGCAGAAAAGTAGAGAACCGACTAGTGGATCCTCTCTACCTTGGGCACCATTCAACTTCTCTCCTACTACTTCACTGCCCTTATTTAGTAAGATCATTAGATTCTAAATCAACAGAAATGTGGTACATAAACAAGAAAAATTGAAGCAACAAAGAAAAAGCACCAAGTATCACATGACTTGCACATGAAAAGAACCACCCTCAACCAACCTCTACTCTTAATCATCACAAAGCCGGGAAAGTAAAAATGTGCGAGAGAGAATTTCATGCGCCAGTTTGATAAAGCTGAATTAAGAATTCAGTCATTTTCAACAGGAGGTGAAGCAGGCATCCAGTAACAAAACAGTCCAAGTACTCACCCCAAAAGAACTAACTGAGATAAGTCCATCCTCCACTCCTCTCTTCCCTACCTTTGGTCAATAACAATGCACTTTATTACTCTTGCCAATAAAAATAAAAGATGAACTCTGAACCATTTTGTCTTATCTTACTTGGGGACATTGGGACGCTTTTGCACTTGCTGATTTCCCAAACTGGCAGAGGTACTCACAGGTTCAACTTCAGAAGCCTAGAAATCAATGTATCAGCAAACACAACAAAATAGATCAGTCCCGTAGAAATTTATTGAGTTCACAAAAACAGCATAAAAGTGCAACAAAGTCTATTCCGCAGAAAAAATAGCATCACACACGTTACAAAAGCTTTTGCAGCATAAGCAAAGGATGCATTTTGAAAATAAACTAAAACTAATTTACAGAGGCAAAGCTGCAGTAATTCGGTATTCACACGTTACAAAAGCTTTTGCAGCATAAGCAAAGGATGCATTTTGAAAATAAACTAAAACTAATTTACAGAGGCAAAGCTGCAGTAATTCGGTATTCAGAAAGGAGAGGTTACTGCATATGAATTGTTCATCCTCTCATAAAAGAAAAAAACAGCTGAATTGAGTACATGGGAGTACTTGGATAACGGGTAGAAACTAGGACTGACCACCAAGCCCTTACCTCCCAAAACAGAAAAACTGGAGCCTGGTTAAGGCAGCAGTAGCGGACATGAAGCCAGCTTACTCTTCAGTGTTCTAGCTCTCAAATCTTGGTGCAATGCAAAAATCCAAAATAAAGGAGTGGTTTCCCTCCAGATAACACTACCCCTCATCTGGAATTTTCTTGCCCACATACCCTTTATCCAAGCATCACCTATTTTTTTGAACAAAGAAATCAATTCAACTATTGAAAGCATCACCAGAAATCCCCACCTCAGGAGTGCTTTCCTTGCGTAACCCGTCTTCTCTCAGCCCTTCATTTGATTCTGAACTGATGGTGTCCCACAGAAATCCGTTTTCGTTTTCAAGAGAGAGTTTATCAAAATCTCTGTCCACTGCTCCAGAACGGGGTGTGATATATGCTACATACTTATCTGAAATTCCATGCACAACAGAAACTATTCAGCATATTTGTGCTATATTTATGACCACAACTAGAAACCAAAATGAACTGCAAGAAGAGCTTTTGAGGCGAGAAAGTAAAAAGATACAAAGGTGAATAAAATATTCCTATGCCTACAGTTGATTGCACGAACTTAGTCAATGAACATTAAATATTATGCATAAAAAACCTTGAAGACTAGTACATATTCCCAAGCACAATAATATTGATTTACTTGCAAAGCATTCACCTTGATAATTTATTTCATGATCTAGATTATAAAGATGTCTAGCTTCACAATTCATTAACCTTACCTGCCAAGTAATGAAGGGCATTCTCAGCAGCTTGTTGTTGGGCATCCTTCCTTGTCTTACCCATTCCAACACCTATCTTTTCGCCAGTGAACAAAACCTGAATAAAATGAGCTTCCCAGTCAAGAGAAAAAGAATCAAAGATAGTTTCTCGGGCATTCACAACTCATTAAAATCTTTGTCTACTCAAGCTTTTGCTTTCCTGAGTTACTATCAAAGATGGAAAGACAGTGAACAAAAAGAGGGAAAATTTGGCATGAAGAACTATGGTTTGTTTCTGGACTCCTTAAATGTGAAATTGCCCAAGACCTAAAATTGCAAAACAATATATCCTCCAAGTATCCAAAGGAAAAACAGCCTTCTAAGCTCAAGCAAATTAAATAATAAGAATAGTCCAAGTCTACGAGATTAGCTACAATCTGAACAACAAGAGACATTAAATAAAATTCAATTGACAATATCCATTTCCTTCAGAAAGATCAAACATAATACAATATTCCATGAATTAATCAAATAGTTGATTCTTGAATTATTCTATAAGAACTTCACAGAAAGAAACCTATCCAGGATAACAGAAAATCACAGATGCCATAAACAATCAAAAACAAATGTAAAATCGACCAAAAATAGCAAAAGACACTTTTTCACTAACCTCAACAGAAAATTGTAAATCCTTACTGGTGCTTACAACAGACCTGAACTCGACCTGCACCATGGGGCCCTATGTGATAAGCACCAAAGAATGCAGCAAGAAAACAAATCTTCAGGAAAAACCAATGTGTACCTTTGAACTGCACCTCTTTCCAATTTCCTGTAGCACACCAATAGATAGATAGGATGGTAGCAAATTCGTCTTTCCACCTTCAGTCTGGAATTCTCTGCTATTTGATGACACATGATTCTGGGATACCCCGGTCTCTGCAAGAAAGTTCAATCAGCCCTCCAATGATTATCTATGATTCCATAATTCTATCACACATAAAAGAAGACTCTCATCACACCATAGTTACTTCAATAATAAATTAATGTCGCTAACAACCCATTAGTTGAGTTGGTTGGAACCTCCTCCCCTTATCCATAAGGTGGAGGATTTGAGTCTCCTTCTAGATTGTGGGAGTGAAAATTCAAAAAACAAAATGATACACTTATGTCAGATAGGTTACGTGGCTTGTGGTTTGGCAACCAGACCTCGCAATTAAATAAAACATTAAACTAATGCATCATTAGCTATTCTTCACTGATTCTTTGCGCTAAGCATGAGCTACGTTGCTGTTCCTAGCAAGCGCATAATGAAAGTGAAAATCTACTGACAGATCGTTTTGTTCACCAGCAATGATCATACATCAATTTCAGGATTATGTGAAAGGATGTGTTTTAAGACAGATGTCCACAAATTTAATTGCTTCACATACCTTGAAGCTGACTTGCTGGTGGAAGATTCTGTTTATGCAAATCAAGTGCCATACTTGCCTAAAAATAAGCAAAAATTAAACCAGGTAATCATTTCATGATACAAAGACAGCTGTACATAAATAGTCAAAACTAGCTATTTACTCCTGGTACAAATACAAAGGAAATACAAAACAAACCTCTTCACCCTTCACTTGGGAGGCATGTGAGGGTAAACCAGTGGCAATGGAAACAGGGCGACTATTTGGAAGCACTCGGTTAACTTCTTCTTCAACTATCCAGCCTCCCTGTCCATGTAATCTAGGTAGAAGAGGTGGTTGAGCTGAGTTTTGATTCCTTAAATCAAAACCATGCTTCATAGAGCTGTTGTCTCGCCTAATGGGAGCTCCAAGCAAACCGGGTTCTATAACATAGAACAAAAGAGAAGCAAATTATGAGAACAAGAATTCAGGTATATCTTACTGTAAATCATAACATCAAAACAAACATTCTAAGTTATTAAAAACAAAAAGCCATACTCTGAGAAGGCACAAGTGTTGCTGGGACAGTGGCATTTGAAGCAACAGCAATAGGAAGCTGCGATGTTTCAGATTTCAAATCAGAGCTACTTTTCATAGAAGGCAAAGCTGAGTCCACAACATATTTCTCATCCTGAAATGAAATTTTTTAGGTACAAAGAAAATTTGTCAAATTTCCATTCAACTGCATGCAAGGAAACATTAAGAATTAAAAAAACTCATACTAGAATAAAATGATGCCAGTTCACCATTCAATTATTGTTGATGAAACAGTTCTATTAATAAAAACTCTATCCAAACGAACAAAGAACTATATATGAACTATTTTTCACCATAAAACTACTTTAAACTTACTGATTGGTTCAGTCTCCTTTCCACTTCAAGTCCGTTCATTCCTTCACCCATTGGAGCATTAGTGCTGCCATTTGGTGCAAAACTGGCATCCTGTAATCCAGCAACAACTACATAAGCACATAACAACAGTATGGATTTTCACTCAACAAATTAAAAGATTACATATTTTCAATTCAAATACCTCTGACATCAAGTAACTGCTCACATCAGGAGCAGGAGGTAAATTTACCGCCTCATCTTCATAAAAGACTTCAGATATACTACGCAATAAATTCTCATCAAACTCCCTGGGACAAATATGGCATAAGAAATGAAATTGATATCCAATTGTTATAACAGCATTGTCATGTATGAGACATTGACTATGTAAAATAATTGGATCTTACTTGAAAAAACAACCTCTGACATTGCATGCAACATTTCTTGCCACGCAGAGTACTGGAACCGCATTTGCTGTCTGATAACCACCAGAAGAGAAAAAGCAAAGATCACAATGAAAATTCACTTATATAGTTTGTTTAATTATTATCACATTTCACCAATAAAACATGCAGAAATGTTACTTATGAAATAAAAGGACAAGGAATCACACATAATGCATAAGCTTGTGGAGACAAACTCTGTACCTCTGCTTGAGGGGCATAATATGGAGTGAAAGCTGGAACTACATGAACTCTAGGCTGGTCCTTATCTTCCCAAACCTTACAACGGTCATCAATAACCATTGCCATCTTCGGATGGCACAAACCACGTTGAAAGACATTTAGCAAAGATTTCCTGGAACCTGCTAAGTTGAAAATAATAGAAGGATTTAACAGTTGACATTAAGTATAATGTACCAGAAGCACAAACAAAGTAACATATCTTCAAACTCTATGTTGATTACTGACGATTAAATGGAACTTTAATTTAATGGAAATATTGGTCGTGCGTATGCTAACAGTAAACTAAGAAAATCTGCAACTTAGCTGCTAGAAAGTACCTAGAATAACAGGGAATGATAGAATAACTTCCAAAAATAGCATGTTCCAAAGAGATAATGCATCAAGATCCAACAAGGAATTAAAGCCAAAATGTGCTCGTATGCTTGCCTGATTTAACACAAACAACTCGGTCCAAGAGTTGTTTTGAACCTATTAGATGTCCCTCTGGGTCAAGAAGCCTCCACATTTCTAAGGCATAATCTCTTTCAGCCATAGTACAAACATAAACTTCAAATCTTTTGCGTCCTTTTGCAATCAAATAACTTCTTAAATCCTCCCATGCAGGTCGTAACCTCACAAGCACACTGGTATCACGATTCTGCATAAAAAAACAGCCATAACAATCAGATAATGCAAACAGTGTTAAATTTCGCAGAACTCAAATTTTTTTAAGGATGAACTTTACTTCCACAATTTCTAAACAGTTCCCCAAAATCACTTAAAAGCAAAAGCTACTCCAGAATACTCAATATTGTGATTAAAAACAGGAAAATTTGATCAGCAACTGTTGTTAGAGCAACCTTTGTCACACCTATACCTGCCCAGAAGAACTCTTTCATATACATGCGCATCCTTAATCAAGATCTTTTTAATTCACAGTACTTCCAAGATCTTTTTAATTCAAGCATGGCAAAATATATCCTTGAATAATAATACATATGAGAGATGTGCATAAGCAAGCATAAAGAGAGCAACATCCATCACTGCACAACTTAAGGATATCCAATTTCTATCCTCTTATTATACAAACATATAATTGCTAAACAAATCACTAGTTGACGAACTTATGTTTCATTAATCCACACAATCCAAATAAATCATACAAACTGCATGGAATAAACAATAAAGCAAATAAAGAGCCATGACCCAAAAAAAAAAAAATAACCTCAGGGTTAATCCGAGTAAGAACAAGATTCCTTTCTGGCATTCTAATCACAGGCCGAACAATTCTCTCATGATTCTCCGATGGTGGAGGAACCTCCTCCTGTTGAACCTTAAACACCTTCCCGTTATCCATAACACAATCATTCTCCGTGTACTGCTTCAATAACATTCGATCATCCATATACCGCTTCAACTCAGCAGACATTCCTGAAGCCCGTATTTGATCTGGCTCACGTGCAATCCAAGCTCTTAAAGCCTCAATTCTGTCCTCAAACGATTTCATCGTGTTGGCAACAATAAGTGTTTCATCAAGATCGAATACAATTGCTAAACACCGTAAATTCAGCATCCCTAAACAAGAATTGTATAGACCTGACGGAACTGAATAACACCAAAAACATGGAAACTTCTTCTGCTTACTTGGCATTGCCACTAAATGAATCTCATCGTCTCCAATCACAACAACCGCCGTCTGCACAATCATTTATGGTCAAAATTACAAAACTATCTAAGCCAATTAAGTGACTGTAATGGAAATACATTAACAATTTTTCATTTATTGCTTTGAATTTTTCTACTAATCACATCATGCCACGTCACTTCGGTCTAAGTTAAAAGACCACTCTATTGCCAGTAAAAATTACAAATCGTTCACATTTACAACAAACATAATTAGCTATCGTTTCACGTTCTACAAAATTGGGAACGAGATGAATTGACCTTGAATTCGTAGAAGCAAGAGGCGTGAAGATTGATCAAATGAGGCTGCTCGACTGGAGCCGATGATTCGAGCTTGCAACGAAGCGAAAATGGAGAAATCGTGTGCAGAATTGAGAGAGGAATGCATCGTTCGCTAGTAGGTGATATGTGACGAATTCGAATCTCGTTGTTTGGGAACTGGAAATCCTCGTCCGAGACGAGAATAGTATCTAGCTCTCCCAAACAAACGTCGCCGTGATAGACGATATTCTTATACCCTAAACGACTCATTGAAAAACTCCGATTCGAAAACCAAGTCTTTCAGAGGTCAAACCGTAAATGTGTGGAAATTTTTGGTTGATTTCGAAATCCCGGAGAGTGATTTCTCGGATTCCAGTTTCTCGTGTCTCACACTCAGTGCTGTCTCTCCTCCCTCTCTATTTCTTCCTCACTCTCTCCCTCCCTCTGTGCCGACGGTTTCAAATGAGAGGGTAGTTTGTTGTATTTATAGAGGCGAGAGGGGGGTTTTTATTTTATAGGCGTTGTTGTTGTTTAAATTTACGAAAATACCTTGTACGGACCCATCCAAAGGAACGAAGATGCGTATGGACATGGTCAGGCTCATTGGGAGAACACGGGACCACGTCGGTGCACGTGGCACCTCGATCAATAAAAGTCATTATGATGGACTGCCTCTAAACCGTTCGATTACACGCCCGTAACGTTTTCTTGGACGGTTTTTTTCTGTTCGTCATTTTTTATTTATACTTTTTAAAGTTCTCCAAAATCCAAATTAAATATAAATATGTATTTAATTAAAATAAGCATGATTTCAAAATTTTCAAATAGTTTCCGTATCCTTTCCAAATACAAAACAAAAGACAAAGATTTAACAGTGCAATATAATATATTAAAAAAAGTAAAAAAACACCTACACCCGAAGATTTGAAGAAATAATCATCAAGACCCTCAAATTTTTAAAAAAGGACATTAAGACCCCCTTTGATTATTATACCCTTTATCTCTATTATCCCAAAAATTTTGACTTTAAAATTTTTAATAAATACAAATATTATATAAATAATATAATATATGCAATAGGCTAATAATATTAAAACATTTTAATGTTTTAATAAATTTAAATATGTAAATTATTATATTTATTTTAATAATATCTTTTTATCTATTGTAGATATTTTAAATAAATATTTGCATTCAATAATTAAAAAATCTCACGTACTAATAATGTTAAAATTATTATTTTACATAATATTAAAAAAAATTAAATTTTAATACATTTATTTTAATATTGTGATTCTATTTATTATAAAAGTTACTTTAATATGATAAAATATGTCAATAGATTGTAAAATATTAAAATATTTTTTAAAATATTGAAATTATTTTAAAATTTATAAATTATTACATTTACTTTAATATTATATTTCTATTTATTATATAATGTTAGAGTTAATTTTTTTAAAATAATAGAAGTAAAGAATATAATGGTCAAAAGTTTTTTTAAAATAATAAAAGTAAAGAATATAATAGTCAAAAGGGAGTCTTGTTGTCTTTTTTTAAAACTTATGGGTGTTAGTAACTATTTTTCCAAAGTTTTTGGGTGAGATATCCTTTTCTCAAAAAATATATATATGTGTGTGTAGGTGGTTGCGAGGGTTGGACTAGGTGATTATAAGACAAATTTTTTACTAATTATTTGACTTTAAATATTAAGAAAAATAAGTGTTAAAAAAGTACATTTAAATCTCCTAACATTATATTATATATGTATGTGTGTGTCTATATATATATCTGTACCCCAATTATTAAAACTTTCATATATTGTACTTCACATTCTCAATCTCGTTCTAGTTAGTTGATGCAGACATTTCCCTAGCCTTACTAAACTACAATATTTATTGTTGATTTTAATATGGGCGCCAAAATTGACCTACTCCAACAGAATCTTGCGTGCCTTTTTATTTTCAATTTAAATCATTCGTTTTTCTGAACCACATCAGAACGATCAGAAGCATTAGCAATCTACCAATGTTGTTATAGTTGATGAATAAAATATAAAATGAACTAATGGGTGTATAAGAATTATGTCACCCAATGAAAGATTAGTCACAAAGTTTAACCGAGATAATCACCTCCAAGTTCAGCTAATTTGTCAATATTCATTAATAAAATATACTGCAGCAAAATTATGAAAAAAAAGTGCAAGCGAGTTCAACAGTTCGTGTCTATTTGTGCCGAAACTCAAATGATAGTTGCAAATTTCTTCATGATGATGGCGGCCAGTTGCTTCCATATTTAGTTTTGTGTGCTTGCTTTCTTTTAAAGCTTGGATGCACGGTGATCGGAGAGGAAGAAGAGAGTAAAAAATGTTGATGTAAGGCCAGCATGGTAATAAGTACGGTTTATTTATAAAATAGTTTGATTTACAATGTGTTTGTGGGCTGTATTTAGAATTGGAGTGGCATTATAAAATAAATCGAGCGGAGACATCGTCACCTCCAATAACTAATTTAAACGAATAAATATAGTTTTGTTTTGACCGCACACCAAATTCTCTTCTAATGAGATAATCTTATTTATTTTATGTTATTAGTAAAATTTTATTCTTTTAAAAATTTATTAGTTTTTCTTTCTTTGGAATCAAATGAACATTCAATTTCTAAAACCATATAATGCAATAATGAAACAAATTTGTTTATTCCTTTTACATATTATTATTTAAAGGGACAACATCATTTTACCACCCAATGTTTCTAACATATATCTTTATCACTAAAGTTGACAATTTCTTTTTCTCACTTAATGTTTTGATTTCTTTTATTTTTTTAATAAATTATTGATGTCGCATTGGCATTTTAAGAATTTCAATTTATTCAGTATAGTAGGAATTTCGCAAAATATAATATTTAAAATTTTATCAATTAATTATTATTATTATTATTATTATTATTATTATTATTATTATTATTATTATTAAAAAAATAACCAATCAAAAAAATATTATTTCTTTGTATATAATTAATTTTATAATTTTTAAATATAGTTAGTTAAATTACAATTACACAGTTTGGCGGTAAAATAGTTTTTTACTATAATTTCTGTTAAAATAAAATGATAAAAACTGATATTAATTGAGAAAAAATAATAATCATAAAAATTTGGTGATAAAATAATGTGTCTAAAAACATCAGACGGTTAAATAATCCAAAACAATTTTGATGTGTGTTAGAAGAAAAAAATAAATTAATTTGATGTTAGTGACAGGGATCCATTCCTCCTGAATTCTAAGCCAGAAGACAAAATAGCCAACTGGGCTTAAGGGCAAAAACTAGTCAACCCAAACCCAAACCCAAAATACAATTTTAGGTGGGCCTAAAACTTATGCCCCGCGTCGATCATGTGAAGCCGGAATGGACAAAACAGGATTATTAATTAATTTTATAATAAAAATGAAATTTAAAACATTAAATTTGAAATTTTAATTCAGATGTAACGTCAAGTATGCTATATATTCATGAGTGACTTCCATAAAATTATATGGTTCAAATTCTCGCCTGCAATTGTTAAAGAAGGGTTGGTCAACCAAATCACGAGGGTGGGTTTGGCAGTGTGCACTAAGTTTGGCACACACTACACGGTATGGTCAGTAAAAAGCTGGTCAATTGGCCAGCCTTGGGCCAAATGAGACCCGCCCCCACCGCGGGTTTTAGTGGGTCTGGTTAATATTACATTTTTAGTTCAATCTTTCATATTATTTAATTTAATTTAATTTAATTAATTATCCACTAATGACTACCATAGTGAGTTGGACTACTCTTAGCCACTGAGGATTGTCACTGCTCACCATCGTCTGACACTAATTATCTGTTTATATTAAATTTTACATCACTTGAGTCTTAAATATTGTGGGAAAATAGACATTTGTTTGTAGTGAATTTATGCCAAATTCTAAATTGAACTTTAACTATCAATCTACGGTGAACGAAAGTTTTATTGTAGGAAATGTTGGTACTAGTGCATATAATCTGAGACAAAAATTCTAAATTAAAATAATAATAATAATAAAAAAAAAACAACAACAACAACAATGTGTACCACCAAAAAATAGTGAGATTTTATCTTCAATTAAACAAATAACAAAATAGAAGATTTAGTAAAAACAACATGAGTGAGTTTTAACTTCAATTGAAAAAAATAGAGAGAGCGAAAGGATTTTTAATTAATCAAGTTAAAATTTTCACTTTCGTTAAAACATCGTGAGTGAGATTTTAACTTCAATTTAAGTAAAAAATGAAAGAGAAAGAAAGCATTTTTAATTAATCAAGTTGGTTTAAAAATAGACGACTAACGATCATATACACATTGTCAAACACTCTTAAGTGCAAAGAAAATCTCTTTTGTTTTATTTTTGAAGTCAATGGTTCAAAATTCCTCCCGCGGTTATAAAATTAGAATTTTTGTAATTCAACCTTGAACTCAATTGACTTTTAATTATAATATCACTTTATATTATAAGAAGAAAATTACAACAACAATGTGCACCACCAAAAAATAAAAATAAACACGTTAAAATCAGGGGTAAGAAAATTAAAATCGATTTGAATCTAATGATTTGGACTGCCTGAATATATTCTCAACGACAAGAGCATCGCTTACGACTCATTGTTTATTCCACGTAATGGAAGCCACTCATCACGCAACAGACGATGAATATTCGATGTCGTGGGGACATTCTATGAAAAAGGTGGCGCGCACGGCAACGACTGGACTTCAACAACAGTCAATTTCCACACTACCTCAATACTTGTCAGCACAGAACTAACTCAAACCCTTCACAAACCCACTCATCGCCTGACACGTAATCAGTAGCACCAAGTTTTCATGCACCTGAAACAATAACCGTTTTTGTTGTATTTAAAGAACACTCGGGACTCATTAGATTCGTTTTTCCCACCGAAACATTTGGCAGAGAACACGTCTGCGGTCACGACCACAACCATGTCATCGTCGTTCACCGGCTCATTCGGTGACGATGACTTCATGGCCTACGATCCTCATCTTGCTTCGCAGCGATTCAACTCATCGTTCTCGCAATTCGACGGGGACTCTGTTAAGGACTCAGCCGGCGACTCGTCTCCGATCTTCGGTAGCCAGTCCTATGGAGCTGGCGACGAAGTGTTTTCGTCGAATCCTCTGCCGGATACTCCATCGCCTCCGTCGATCTATTCCGCCGGTGGTGGATTCTCAAGTTTCTCGCCGGAGTGGAACGGTAAGAGTCTTGGTGGAGGTTTTGATGCCGAGGATGGTTCTATCTTGCCGCCGCCAACGGAGATGCCGGCTGAGGAAGGCTTTGCTCTCAGAGAGTGGCGTAGGTGAGCTCACTATTTGGTTTCCTTACATAATTGTTTTATGGGTCCAGCTATGTTGGTTATACTCTAACTTAGAGCATTCATTGCAACCGTTAGATTTAAAGTTGAAATAACTGAATACTGATTTCATCAATATGCCTATTGCCTATTGATTGAGTGCTCTGCGAAACAGTCTTGTAGCTAGTTCCGTTGAGCTTCTTTCTATAGATATTTTTAAAAAATATTAATTTAGGTTGACTGTCATTCAATTTCCTATTTTTATTATTTTTACAATATGCACTAGACGTTCATCTAAAGTAGATTAAGGAATTAGCAAATAATCAAAGCAAATCTTTATCCATCAACTGACTTGTCGGTTATATTCAGTTGTTCGTGATTTCGTTATACGGATTAAAAGCCACTACATATCAATCCCAAGCTGGTACAGTCAGTCTCACTAGTATTTTTCTTAGGACCTATAGCTGGAATTATTAATCAACAAATAAGAGTAGATTTAATCAAAAGATAGAGTTGGTTGCTTCGAGGGAACCAAGACCTTCAAAGAATTGCTACTTGACTCAACTTTTTGCATAACAGAAACATAACGTGGAGTTAAGTATGGCATTAACGGAAACTAAATTACCTCCTCATGACCTCTTGTACTGCACTTATAGTAGTTGGATTTCATTTTGATTGTTTTTTTCAATAGTAATTTTGGTGATTGTGTATGAAGATCTTGGCTGATTTGAAGTGTGATTGTGGGTGGGAGATGTGCAGACAAAATGCAATAAGGCTTGAACAAAAGGAGAAGAAGGAGAAAGAGATGTTAAGGGAGATAATTGAGGAAGCAGAGCAGTACAAAGTTGAGTTCTATAGGAAGCGAGCACTTGCTGTTGAGAATAACAAAGCTTCTAATAGGGAAAAGGAGAAGGTAAGATCCACCTGCACCTGATACTCTGTTGTTTGCTTTTATTTTCTTATATATTATTTGTGAATTTGCATCCTTGTGTGCCTGTAGAAACATAGGATTAAGATTGGAAGTGGGATTGGTATAGTAACAACTAATACTTGACTTATTGCAGATTGTTCAGTAATAAACTGCATGTATAGAGTATTGTATATTGATTAAACGTGTACTGTGTTAAATACATTTTACAAATGTTAGATGTACTTGGAACTGACACTGGATAGGATACTTCAGCTGTTTCTGGCAAGTTGGGAGAAGTTTCATGCTGAAGCTGAGAAGAATTACTGGAAGGCAATTGCAGAACTCATTCCTTACGAGGTGCCGGCTATAGAGAAAAGGGGGAAGAAAAAAGATCAGGAGAAGAAGAAGCCTTCCATTGTTGTGATCCAGGGTCCTAAGCCCGGGAAACCAACTGACCTTTCAAGGCTGCGCCAAATACTTGTGAAACTCAAGCACAATCCTCCTCCTCACATGAAGCCTAAACCACCACCACCACCACCACCACAAACAGAACCTAAAAAAGATGCAAAAACCAGCCCTGCTGCTGGTTCTGGCGCTGCTACCTCAAAGCCTGCAACTCCCGCAACTCCCAAGGGTGTGGCTGTGGCTTGAGAGACATTTTGCCTCCCTGCTGAATTTGCTTGTGTGAAAAGTAACTAGCTATGTTTCAGAGATGTTTATTTGGTATTTTCTTGAACATTATGATGTCTGAAAGTTAGTTATTGTGATCATGCTAATCTAAGCATGTGGCAGTAATCATGTAGAAAGGTTTCTTTTTTTCTGTATCTATTGTTGGTTGATCTTTTTGGTGTGGTTTGTCTGGTGAACTTTTCCGTCGTCATCTTCCTTTAAACCTTCAACTGTTTAGTTTGTTCCCCCAGAGTGTTTCAGTTTCAAGACTCCATTAAAGTAGTGGAACAGTTCAGTCACCATCAGACGGTGCTGGGATGAGCTTTGTTTTGCCTCAGGTCATGACTCATCAGCATGGATGACTGCGGCACTGTCAGTAAGCAGGGAAAACTACTTCAGCTGTTCTGTGATTGATAATGTACGCGACAAATTAGTAGTTATCAAACTTGAGAGCAGTTAACAGTTCATTTGTAGTTATCTTATGGACGTTCATTTGCTTATTCCCAAAGGCCAAGCAGATGGTGAAACAAACAAGTAGTTGAAGACCAATAAAAAAGAATAAGATATACATTCAACTGCTACAAAAGTTATGCATTTTGACAGACAAATCAGTAATCAACTACAAACTAATGAGTCTATCCTCCACCTCACCAACACCAGCGCCGCAACCCCCCCGCCCTCTCTTTTCTTTCTTCTTTCTTTTTTTTTTTGGGAATTTTGAGTTCAATTTATAAACATCATAACGGAAACAAAAAGAATATAGTAATTCTATCACCTAGCTAGCCGAGCCGAGGTGGGTACCTCAGGGTCTGCAGATTGCTTGCCTTTGTGCTTTTGAGAAGACGATGTCTCTGAGCTAGTGGCGCCCAAAGAGTAAGAGGCGTGGCCTCTGTAGACCCCTGGCTCCGTTAGTACCTTCTCATTCAGATGGACCTCTTTGGAAAGCATCTCCACCACCTGCTTCATTGTTGGTCTATGATGCGCACCTGCTTGGGTGCAGAAGAGCGCAACCTTGATGAAGCGTATAACCTCCTTTTCTGGAAATTGAGTCAGCTCTGGGTCAACTATTTCCAGGAGTCTTCCCTCTTCTCTCAGTTTCCATGTCTGCAAAAGCATACAATTTTTAGTCATCAACCACTGTAATACTTGTCCATCTAGGACAAACAATAATTGGTTTTGGCAAGAATTTTGGACTTCTATCAGTCCAATGTAAAATAGCATGGATGTACAATATCATCAACTATGCCCTTTTTCTTTGTGTTAATTTTAATAAAGAAAAGGATGGGGGTCAAATAACGGACATAACCCCTAATCTCCCAAAAAGAATCCAAAAGGAATTAATGACGCATTGATACATAGGAGCTGTCTTGGCTACCTTACAAATTTTGTAAGGTCGCCGCTCTAATGAAAACGGGGCGTGGCCCACTTGGGCCCATCTCTATTTTCTTGTTTTAAAGGGCAGCGTACCAAGCAGAATCTTTAAGGTAACCCTCCCCGCATACATAGTAGCAACATAAGAAGCCCGACTAAATTCAATGCTTTTCGTATTCCTTTGGCAGAGCGGCTTTGTCTTTCATTATATGACAAGACTGGCCGATAGAGACAGTAGTCTACAACCTCCACCAGATATGAACAATTTTCAAAGTGGATTTAATGAAGCGTTAGAACTATTAATGCAAAGGAAAGAAAAAGGTAATATATGGCATGCATACATCAAATTCTGTCCGAGTTAGTTAACGTGACACACATGTTGCGTGATTTTACTGATCATAGGACTAGTGTTAATCTCATGGTCCAGGTTTATCCGTCAACAGTGAGTCAATTGGTTGACAATGATGGCATACAACCAGAAATGTTCAGCCTCTGATACTTTAAATAGAGCCCTATGTGGTGCAGTGAAACAAAGAAAGTCCTCAGGTTTGGCATCTTAACTTTATATCTAATAAATAAGAGTATAAGGCCACCATGACTTAGAAGAGTCAGCAGCAGATGGAGTCTAGAGAGATACCCATTCAACTAAAATTAACATATCATCTCCAAATGCTGCCTTGCTACTACTCCTGCCACTAATTATTTCAAGTAAAAGAACACCGAAACTGTACACATCAGCCTTCTTTGTAAGCTGTCCTAGTAGGGCATACTCCGGGGCCAGATATCCCCTGCAGACATGGAAGAAAACCCAGTGAGATGAAAAGAAGCAAAAAGGGCCACAAAACGGACCTATTAGCAAGCCATAACAAGCCTGAAGATCCTATTTAAACTAGCTATCTTTACAAACTTCTGAAGAAATAAATAGCCTGGGAAAATTAATGGTAAAACAAAATCCAACTAAGTGTCCTGCTTACATCGTTCCGGCAACTCGAGTACTGACGTGTGTGACATTGTCCGGAAACAGTTTTGCAAGCCCAAAATCTCCTATTTTAGGATGAAAGTTTCCATCAAGAAGTACATTACTAGCCTTAATATCTCTGTGGACAATAGGTGGGTCAGCTTCGTCATGAAGAAATGAAAGACCAGAAGCTGTACCCAGGCAAATATTTGCTCTTGCAGGCCAGTTCAGAGAAGCATATTTACTATTTGAACCTGCTATGAATAAGCACCAGACATTAGGGCATGTAAACTTAGAAAGCTCATATAAATCCATAATTTCATAAACACAAACACACACATAGCCAAAATACAAACCTCAAACAAACAAACAAACACATCTTCCTATCAGAACAAGACTCACACAAGTTCTTCCAAATACCGTGATTTTGACTATATTTACCTAATAATGCATTGGCAAGGCTGTTGTTCTCCAGATATTCATACACCAAAATCCTATTGTTGTCCTCAACACAACAACCAATGAGTTGGACTAGGTTCGGATGACGAACATTCCATATCATATTAATCTCTGTCAAGAACTCATTCGTTCCTTGTTTGGATTCTGCAGACAGGCACTTGACGGCTATTTGGGTACCATCTCTCAAACCACCCTGCAACAACAAATAATTAAGCGCATTAGTATTAAAATTTTAGCTAGAACCTAAAAATAACAGCACAATGGTCATTTTCCTTAAACTCACCCTATAGACAACTCCAAAAGCACCCCCACCAATCTTGTTAGATGGATGAAAATCCCTGGTTGCCGATCTCAACGAATTGTAAGAAAACAACGTTATATTGTTGGTGGAGATGCCTTCATAAGCAACAAAAACATTAAAAAAAAAAAAAGGAAATTAAACAACACTTAAGAACCTTTTAAGCTACAACTAATAATTGAGCGTATGCAATCCAAGAGCAATTGCAATGTTTCTACAAAGCAACATATAGCAACCTGAACATGCTGAATTTTTCTTGTTATCAATATCATGATTCATGAGTCAAATCATAATTGGGTGGCTCTAAGTTTTCTCACCATGTGCTGGAGCCTGATCACTATCTTTTCTTTTACACCATTTGAAGACGCCAAAGCAACTCCAACTCATTGCAAAAAACTGTAACCGAGTCTTGAGAGTCCACGAACAGCAAAACCCTTAAAACCAACATATCTAAAATCATCAAAACAGAAATACAAAAAAGCAAAAACAATGAACAAATAAATTTAAAAGTAAAAAATTACTTTTTTATTCACTGAGTCCTGAATATACTTGTTGAAATTTGCTGGCTGACCCACTAACATATCTTGGGTTGTTTAGACAAAGAATCCCAAGTTTGATTGTATAGACTATTTATAAGAAAATTACATGAGAGAAACTTCCGCGTATCTATTTAAAAAAAAAAAGCAAAAAAAAAAGGGGTCCGTGATTATTTAATTATTTAATTTTGATATTGATGAATGAATTGAGTGCCAATAACAGAAAAAAAGCGTTGAAAGGCTTTGTGACAAATGATAATGACAACGATGGTTTCATAATTTTTCTTGATTTCCCGTGTGAAGGAAAGACACGGCTGCAGAACGTTTTTGGCTTTGCTGGCGTGAAAGAAAGTCGTTGAGTCGCGAGCAGGTGACATCGGTTTACTTTCCATTACTTCTTTTATTAATTAGTACAAATATTCTTTTCACTGGAATATTCATAAAATAGAGAGTAGTTAAATTTGGTGAGAGGAAAATTTTATTAAAATAATATAAATTTATTTATATTCTAAGAATTTATTGGGGAGAAAATTTATTGGTTCACTCTTTTTATTTACCGTATAGGAAAGTAAATAAGCATTTTAAAAGTAAAATTAGATGAGTCATTTGGTAATGTTCTATTTATATCTTAATCTTTTTTATGGTGGTGATATTTTCACCGTATAATTTTTTATAAACCATCCCACTTGCAAGAAATAATTACATCAATTTCATATTATTTTTAAAAAATATAAATAAAGAGAAATTTTGGAGACTTACTTAAATAAATTAGATACCTAAAATATTAGATACAAGAACTTACTTTTTTTTGGGTCAATTTGGTCATTTTACGATATTAAGATAAAATAGTAAAGTAAAACTTATCTTAAAGTAATTCTAATGGTCAAGAGTACCTAAGTTATATATATATGAGAATGATTTAATTGATTAATTGTTAAAAAAATTTATTCATATATTTTAAAAGTAATGCGAGCCTATTTTAATTGTCTTGTGAAAGTGAGATGGATTTATATAAAATACGGGATAAAAATATCCCCACTTCTTTTATATTGTGATGATATTTTTAATAGCTGACTTAGTTTTGTTCATTTGTGTCAAATAGGATCTTGAACTCTTATTGAACTGATCGAAATCAAATTATCTTTAAAATATTGGTCAAAATCATCTCACGGTTGAATGGTTCTTACTTCTATGTGAAGGGTTTAAGCGATTACTAAGTCTCCCTAGTTGAATGTGAAGTATATTTTTTTCATATTATTTATTTCAAGTAGTTTCCTTCTTTTCGATTTAGAATCGATTTTTGAGTTGCACTTCTAATTATAATGATGAAAGTTGTTATTGATAAAATTTTTATTGTAATTTTTTGAATTTATCCTTGTGCTAATCAAGGTGAATTTAGGTGTATTTGTAATTCAAAATTTTAAAATGATAATAATAACACATCTGCGATGTTGTGAATCCATATTAACTATAAAATAATATAAATTTTGGAAATCGAGTATAAGACTTTTAAATAAAAGGTAAAATAAGTAAATTAATACAAAACTAGTAAATTATTATATCACTGTAAACAAAACAAAAATTTACAAATATAATGCAAACTAAAACATAAATTTTATAAATGGAACATGAGAATTGTAAACGAAAGGTGAAACAAGTAAACTAATATAAAGTTGGTAGATTGATGGACTATTAGTAAATAAAATAAAAACTTATAAACATAACATAAAATTAGTAAATTAACATTGCGAAATAAAATATGAAACTTGTAAATGAAAGTAAAATAAGTAAATCATTATAAAATTGGTAAATTGACTTATTATTTTTAAATAAATCCATAACTTAGAAATATAATATAAATCTATAGACCAACATTGTAAAATAAAAAATAAACTTTAGAAGTGGAACATAGGACTTTTAAATGAAAGGTAAAACAAGCAAATTAATATAAAAACTATTAAATTGATATAATGTTAGTAAACAAAATAAAAAATTACAAATATAAAAAAAAATTAGTAAATCAACATTGAGTGTAAAATAAAATATAAATTTTAAAAATGAAACACAAGACTTGTAAATGAATGATAATATAGTAAATTATTATAAGAGTAGTAAATTAATGTCTTACTAGTATAAAATAAAAATTTATAAATGTAATATAAAATTATAAATCAAATTAAATGTAAAATAAAATATAAATTTTGTTGATTACACCTAAAACTTATGAATTGAAGGTAAAATAAGTAAATTAATATAAGAATTGTTGTGAAAAAAATACAATCTTAAAATAAAAACTCATTTTAATATTTTACCTTATGTATTTATTAATTTTGTATTTAAATTGAATAAGGATAGTTTTGTGTTTATTTAATGCATAGGATGTTTTTATTAAGGATATAATTTATTCCCAAAATTGAATTTTTAAAACTTTCCTTTTAATTTTTTTCAAAGTTATTGTAAGATGAGATGATTTAATATTCTTCTACACCTCCTCAATAGTAACCCACAAATGGTCTCTAAATACTAAATACTAGTAAGAAGCAAAGTTTAAAACGATATGAAATATGCAAAAACATTCAAAATTAGATATAATTTATTGATATTTCATATATGTGTTTAATAATATAACAATATCTTTTTATTTTGTTTAAGGTTGATCCACATTAAAATAAACAATTTCGCTTAATCAACTTGTGTAGTAAACAAATATTATTATATAAAATATTAAAAAAAGTTTATAAATGTTCTAAATTGAATATAGAATTTATGGTTAAACCAATTCAATAAAGCTTATTACACTTATTTTCAGTATCATTTTTTTGTTTTCAATTTATGAGTGATTTTTTTCTTTTATTAAAGTAAATGGGTAAGCTATTTATACTAAAATTTCATAGAGACCATGTTAATTGTTTTAATAATTAATAGTCTTGCCTTAATGTACTTGTTTTACTTCCTATTTATTAATTTATTATAAAATTTTCCTTTTATAATTTCAATAATAGTCGCATACCTATTTTATACTAATGTACAAACCATGTCCTTACTTGATAAATTAAAAAAAAAAAGAGGGATCCTGGTGGTATTGGTCTTCTTCTTCTTCTTCTTAAAAAATAATAATAATAATAATAGAAAGTGAATTTCAACATTTGCTATTGATAATGATATGAAAAAGAAAATGATCTAAAATAATCACAATACTAATAATTAACAACGTAAGACTGACGTAATTATAGATTCAATGCGAGGCAATACTCAAAAAATAGTCACAATACTGTAATTATTAATTATTATTATTGTTATTTTGTTGTTACTTATTTTTTTAATTATTAATATATTATTTATATTTTGAAAAAGACAGGTTTAGGTAAAAGCAAATCTATGTCAATTTTTTAATATCTTATCTCTCTACAATTTGAAGGCCAATTAAAGAAAGCTAATCGAATGGGGGCACGTGAAGTGATAATTTGATAATCGACTATTACAAATCATAGAATAGTAAATAAAATTCCAATAAATAAATAGGCTCTATCTAAATTAAAAAGAAGGAAAACAGGAGTGCATCAACAAAACAGACGACAAGCAAGACCAAAAGCGACAAGAAATTTGACAATGCATTTATTTCAAGCCAATAAGCGATGAAAAGGGGAGAGAATGATCCTACGCAGACGTAAAAAAAAAAAAAAAAGAAAGGAAAAAAATACCAATTCAAAATTCAAAGCCATATCTATACAAAATAATTTTGTCCTGATTTTATAATAAAATTTAGCCGCCACTTATAATTGAACAGGTCCACAAACTCGTTAAAGTAAATGTCAATGTTGGCATACGATTTGAGGCCAATAGGTCATTATTTCCTCTCTTAAGCTTGTCAAAATTTGCCCCCGAGGGACTAGCGAACGGCTCCCCCAAAAAAATTTGGTTCAAAGTTCTTGTGCCCACGTTCCTTCATTGGAGTAATTACAGTTTACCTATGCTTCTAGATTTATAAGATTCAAATTAACAGAAAATTATAAAAAGTTCAGTACATTTGGATCTAAACAATTAAGTTAAGCAACAATATCACTCATGAATTAATGGAACTTGATTAGATCCAAACATTTAGGTATAATATCATTAAGGTTAAGGATGACTGCAACTCGACCAAAGACCATGTGGTGGACCGTTGCCCTCACTTAATGGATCAAATTTCTTTCTCTAATTATATTAGGTGCAATTAATTATCTCTTTTGAGTGAACAATGAAAATAAAATTTTAAATCATATCATAATAGATTTTATTAATAGTAATTTTAACGTATTTCTAATTGTATATATCGATTGCATTTTGTCATAACGTATATGTATATGTATCGGGAAAATAATAATAATAATAATAATAATAATAATGATTACGGGTGGTGAACTGGTGATATTTCCCCACACACATCCTCGTGTTAATGTTCGGTGTAAACCATTTTCCATTTATTTAATAGAACAATTAAAATAGAGTCCACGTCGTCTCTTTGTGTTAAAATCATCGTGTTGAAATTTTGAATTTTACGCTGCAAGGGCGAATTAGTTAAAGCAACATTATGTTAAGTCAACCTGACAATCATGAATCTAAACACCCAAAAAAGAAGAAAAAAAAAATAACACAAACACCAAAGAGAATCTAAATACCCAAAAAAACATATTAAAAAAAAATAGACAAACACCAAAAAAGATTAAAAAAAAAAAATTGCTCTCTATGACTAATTCAAGCCACATCCAGATTAAATGTCAGCCAGCCATTAAAAAAGAAAAAAAAAACGTGGGGAAAAGCTATATTATTCTAGAGAAGTAAAAGAGGCGTCAGATTTTGTTATGTTATGCATGTATAGTCATCATTTTCTATTTTTCTTGACCTCCACTGAATTCTTCTGCTTCTTCTACTCCTACTTTTTTTTTTTTTAATCTTTTATGGTTTTACCAAATCAAAGAAAACGGTCAACTCAATTCATCATTTAACCTATGCACTGTGCATATTTTTTTAGAAAGCTTCAACGGATTTATGATTAATCAGCAAATCCTATGAGAATGTTCAATTCATCACTTAATAAGAATGTTCCTTATCAAGTCAATTAAATTTATCTGTTATCCTATGAGATTATCCTAGAATATTATAATTATTTTATTTTATTTTTTAAAATTTACTCTACAAGTATGTGTTCTATAATATTTTTAGGGCGAATTTTAATTTACCCTCACAATAGTATTTAATTTACTTCCGAGGTTACGAAAACATCAATATATTCCCATTTATGGTTAAGAAGACAAAATAAAAATAAAAATTCATAAATGCGCCTCTTATTTACCCTCATCTCTTGATAATAAGATAGAGATAATTAATATTTTTATGATTTTAGAGGGTAAATTAAAAACTATTATTTTAGGTAGGAGTAAATTGAAATTTACTCATTTTTATGATAAAGTTTTACTGGTTTATTGATCCAAGAAAAATTTCTACCTCCAGCCTAACCCTTCCCTTTCTTTCCTTTATTTTCCATAGGAATTGAGAATCTATCTCTCAAAAAAGTCTAACTACTATAAATCATATACGAACTTGTTCTATAAGTGGATTTATTGGAGTGTTTCATATTTAGTGGAGTTTTTCATCAAAGGCATTGGATTAGAAATCAATTTTCTTTTTTAAACTAAAATCACATATTTTGATTCAATGATACTTGGAGATAAATGGAAAATATTCTTCAGAGACTTCAATAAAAACACACTAATCTTCATAAGATCTTATATAAATATAGTAGAACTTCGTTAAATTAATGCTCAATAAATTGATAATCTCAATAATAATTTTTGTTAGTCCTGATTTTACAATAATGTGGTAAATTAATAATTTGATAAACTTAGTAGATAGTAAAAATTTTTAAAAAAGAAAAACCTAATTTTTCTATCTGATCAAAGTAACGCACAAATTAATAATTAACTAATTTGAAACTAAATACATATGATATATCTATAATTTTTTTTTATTGTACCAGCATAATGCTTTAAACATTTCATTCGGTTGTTATTGCTTTCTCTGCACTTTTTGTATGAAAAGTCATTGTTGTATTCTATGTACAGTGTTAAGAGAAATAAAAGGAAGATCAACTTAATATATTGCTTCCAAAAAGTCTTCTATGATGAGTTATCATATAATTGTGTTCAAGCCATGCAATCTAAATAAAGAATTATCAAGTGATTAATTCATTTAATCAATATTAATTGAAACCATATCATACAACTTGATAAAATCACTACATTCTTTAATTATACTACCATATTTCATAAAATTTCGTATTATGAACATAATATTATCTTTATAAATTAATAAATTTTTAATTTGTTGATAAATTAATATTTTTTAATTTTCATAATCAACAACCTAAATAAATATTTCTTCTCACGATTGACATAGCGACATCCACCAAAACCAGATAAATTAATCCGACTAGCCTATAAGAAAGCTCAAGCAATAATTAAAAACTCCTAACGTCACAATCCTATGCGTTTAGGGTCAAGCTGTGGCCACATTTATGTAACATATTGGCGGCAACTAAGAAGACCAAATGAGGCAACAGTCAAAGAATTAACAAAAATTTGTTGACGTTAAACAGCTCAACCAACCCATGGAAATTTGTTGATGTATCAGATAATGATGCTTTGAAATGTTTGTGCGCATCAGACTCTTTCATTAATCGGTAGAAAGATTAAAGCAGGAGCTTTTCGATTTCCAGTACGCGAAGTTCATATACAAATAGTTCTCATTACTGGAAAGGGGGGAAAAAAAGTTCAAATGATGATTCAGAAAGCTGAATCATCAGAATCACTAATACAGCTAACATATTGGAAACAATAACTAATAAATGATACATAAAGGGACTACAATGCCATTCGATACCAGCTTCTTTAGAAACGGGTTGTTCCTTAATCGTCATGCTGGTTGAGCTTCTACATGCAGAAATGGGTCACCTGCAGCTATGCTGGCTGACAGGGGAGGAGTTTCCTCTCTCACTTCCAAAATCATGAATGTCATCGAGTTCAGTTCCGTCCAAAATAAAGGAGTTGTTGTTGACACTTGGTTCAGAACTAGTATTGCTGCTTGTGGCAAGAGGAGAGTCTGTAACACTAACAGTCCTACTTTTTGTGGATCCTGATCTCACACTATACATGGAAGAGGCCGGAATGTTTGTCATTAGTGGCCGCAAACTACCTGAATTAATGCTTCGCCTTATGTCCTACATAAAAAAGAACAAAACGAATTAATTCATGCCACCAAATGTGAAAAGCTTGTTGCTTCAAATGTATATGTGCTGCAAGATATGACTTTCATTGCATTAAATAAAATTTATAGAGCGAAGCAAATTGCGTAGTATCATGACACCAATGCTACTAATCAATCCTCAAAGCCAACTTTGGCAAAGCTTTGTGGTAAAGTGCAATGGGAAAAGCATACCATATGTCTCAAAGCCATATCGAGAGATTTCTTTGAAAGTGTTCTTCCAAAGCCTGAGCTGTCAAGGGATGAAGATGACTTCCCAGCAGAAGTGTTATGGGTTGAGTGATTTTCTTGCTTCGGTGGTGCCAGCTTCCTCATGTTCACCACTCTTTCGACCATTTGGGTTCCAATTACTACTGGGTTCACATCGTCACCATCAGTGGCATTTACTCTACGCGCAGAAGTAATGAAGCTTCCGTTACCATTTGAAGTCCTTACTCTAGAAGGAGAGCAGGACTGCTGTCTGCGTCTTCCCTTAGAACCAGCCTCAACAGAAGGTGATTGAGCACTTGGTGCTCCTGGCCTGCCCCGAGAAGCCGAAGACGGCCTTTCTGGCAATGATGTCCTTAAATTTGGTGGTGCATCAAGTGAAAAACCAGGCATCTCAGAGGGCTTCCAAGGCCGAGATTTTACGGTTGGGGAAGTGCCACGTGATGGAGCTGAACTTTTCACTGTTGTGGAACTTGACTTTGACACTGAAGAAGAACGACCAGGAGCCGCAGATACACTAGGTGCACCTGATGACGCTGGTTGTTGACGAGTTGGCGTAACTGATCTTACTGTTTGTCTAGAAGTTGGTGTAGTTGATCTTACGGTTGCTCTAGAAGTTGGTGTAGAAGATCTTGTTGATCTAGAAGTTGGTGTTGCTGATCTTACTGTTGATTTAGAAGTTGGTGTTGCTGATCTTACTGTTGATTTAGAAGTTGGTGTTGCTGATCTTGGTGCTAGCTTAGGAGCTGTTACAGTGGGTCGAGCGGTTGGTGTCGATGAACGAGCTGTGGATCTAGTCGGAGTTGAGGATCTCACTGCAGGAGCTGTGGGCTTGGATGAAGGCAAGGTGGCCCGTGAGTTAGGCGTAGATGGTCTTGAAGACTTAGCTGTTGAGTTTAAAGTGGGGCGTCCGGTTGGTGTAGGAGCTCTAGAACTAGATGTTCGTCCACCAGAAGATGATGGCCTGCTGTCACCAGTACTGGAAGAGTTCACTCTAGATGGCAAATTTGGATTCTTAGAAAGGACACTACCCCTCGAAGCAGGTTCTTCCTGAATATTTGCCAGCTGCAAGTCCATGGAAGCATGAATTTACAAGCTATCACATAAGTGGTAATACCACAAATTTTCTTAACCACCAAAAGACAGTACCATCAATCATCATAACTGGACAGTCATTAAAGCTTACAGCGAAATATCCCAGTGAGATCATACACACCAACATATTACAGTTGTCAAGGCTTGAAAGCATCTAGAACTTTAGACATAGAAACTTACCCTTGTTTTTAGAGCAGTTGGACGAGCACTAGGCATCTCCATCTGATTCAGTTTGGCTTTTTGTGATTCCATCTCCAAGGAAGGAAAAAGTGGGGTCCCGGGTGGTGTAAGAAGCCTGAATGCAAAACATACATCTCATTAACCTCAAGCTAAAAGACCATTCTTCTTCAGACGATACCACAGCAATAACACATGTATAAATTCATCATTTTTCAATTTGAAAAGTGCCAAACCCATCTCTACATGCATGTATTAGCCTTCTATTTCCGACCTATAAAATTTGAACCATCTTCATTTGCTCTAGCTGCGAACAAACTGGAATGCTAAAATTTGACAAAACTTGTTGAGGAATCACTGAGAAATGAACTCTAGATTAACTTAGCATTCCACCCCACTACAGATGACAAGATTGCAAACTTAATGTTAACTCCATGACGGTTCAGTTTCTATAGGAAGATAAAAAACATGCACTGTGTCAAAAAATTTTACAAGCTAAAGCTTCATCCCTATTTAGTACTACTTCTAATAATTAATAAAAACCAAATTAATTTCTTAACAATTTAATTTTTAACTTACCAAACAACTTGAAAATCATCAAGATCGCTGACACTAATTAACAATTTATCATGTCTCAACTTGCATACTCAATGCTCATGAAATTTGATCAATTGGAAATATCATAGCAGAGATCCTAATGTTATTGAATATTGTATAATTCAATTCATATGAGTCCAGTCTAACGCATATTTTCTAACTCTGAGACATACACAATAAGATCATAATTCAAGATCCATATTTAAGAAGTAAACACCAAAATTAATCATAGCAATGCAACATTTTGATCTTAGAACAAATAGATATTTTGAAAAATATTACCAATCATAATCAGATTTATCGTTTTCATTCTCTGAATTCAAGAAATTTTCAGCAGCGGTCTTGCGAATCGGAACCGACGACACAATCTTTGATATGGGAGATGCTCCATCGTTTGTTCCTGGTCAATTGTCAAAGTCAATGCAATCTCAGACATTTTGATCAAGTTACCAAAATAAGCTCAAAAAAGCCAAAAAATAAAAAAATAAAAAAAAAAACCCAAACGACACCGTACGTGAAGGAGCATTGTGGTTGTCGGAATTAAGAGGAAGTAGAAGCTTAGTTTTCTCCTTCTCTCGTCTTCTCATTTCAAGAAACAAAGCCAGCTCTTCATCTCTTTCTTTCATCACCATCACGACGTCGTTTCCTTTAGTTCCTTCTTCTAATACACAGTTTTTTATTTTGTTTTGTTTTTCCTTCCTCAGCTCAACTAAAATAGAATCAATACAGAGTTCGAGCAAAAGAACCGGAAGTGAAGGGAAAAAAAAAACAGAAAGGCATAGATCAGAAACTAAGCTAAAGAGTTACGAAAAAGAAAACATTTAGATGCAAGATGTGGGAGAAAGTGATTCTTAAAAGAAAGCACTTACTTCAGCTCAAAAATACTATGATCAGCTTCTACTTTACCATATGCTTATTTTTAAAAGATAAACGCCAAACAGAGCTTCAACAGAAGCGATTTTTGAGAATTTGTGAGAGCTGAAAGAAAGAGACAAGCGATGATTTTGGGATAGGGAGTTGAGGAAAGCTGGTTCGTATTGGTTTGACAAAGAAGCTCTCTGTCTTGTAAGTATCCTTATTATTTTTTTTAAATTTTAAAAATAAAAAATTAATTTTGAGAAAGGAACGAAACTGCAGATTTTGAAACACTGTTTTTAAAATGACCTGAAATTTGATCACATTTACAATAATGCCATTCAATGCATACTGTTGATAGAAAGTAGATTTTACTTCACAACATATGTTTTTACGAGTCCCTATTAAATCGTTAATAGAATGATAAATAAAAAATTACTTAATGTTTTATTATGTTATTTATTAAATAAATATCATATCAATTAAGATTAAAATATTAACATTTTTAACAACATCCTTTGCTCATTTACTGTTGCAAATTATCACTGTATGAGATTTCATGCTACATGATGATAAATGTTCAGCAAAATATAAAAATGAGATGGGCAGTTATATATATAAAGATAAATATTCACATGAAGTAGGAGATTTTAAAAATTTAACACATGATCGAATATGTTTTTTAATTTTTAATTATTTTTTTCTAATTTCTTCCTCTAGAATGATAGGAGGAAAGTGAGAATTACAGAACACATTCTTTGAATTAGACACATGGAGGAGCACAATTGATTTGATCGCCATAAAAACGCCACGACACGCGAGTAGCTGATAAATTCTCTAACTAGAAGATTTATTTCAATTGAATTATTAATTGAATTGAAAGGGCCAAAAATAATTTCTAGTTTGAAAGGGGCAGTAGGAAGCAGACTAACGGAGGAATTCAAACTTGAGGCTTCTATTAAAAGATGCTGAGATTTGAACGTGGGCTGTCTGATTTCTCGAGATGCGCCCGATAGTCAACTAACGGTCATTGTTGAATGGGGAAAGAAGTTAAGACTTAAGACTGGAGACGGACGTTGAAGTGGGCCTCGATAATCGTGTGGTTTAAATTTGATACCCTCTTCGTGTCGTTTCAACCCTCAATTCATTTATTTATAATTTAAAAAATTAAAAATAAAAATTGCTAAAGATTCACTTTTCCACCAATCAAAATCACCCCTTCCTGGCCGATGGGTCTTTAATTTAATAGAAGAACTCTTGTATATAAAATAGTGAGAGTAAAGGTTTGAGTATATTATGAGAGTTAGTTTTAATTATTTTTTTATTACGAAATTATTAAATAGTGATAGTCTTTTTTTTATAAAATGTAAATAAGATAGATAGTGTTTGAATATTAATTTTAAAAGATTTAAAAAATAAGATAAAATAGTGTTTGAGTGTATTATGAGTTAGTTTCAATTATTTTTTAATTACGAAATTATTAAATAGTGATAGTCTTTTTTTTATAAAATGTAAATAAAATAGATAGCGTTCGAATATTAATTTTAAAAGATTTAAAAAATCTAAGTAGTACTTCAGAATATCAATATACACGCTATTTGATATAATATGAGTAATAGTTAAGAGTATTCTTAAAGAAAAAAAAAAAAACCCTTCATGAGATTAAGGAATGACAACAAATTTATTCTCTGTTTTAAGGAATCTTTGATCTAATGATCTTACGGCTTCTTTTTCCTTTACTGCACGATGTTGAAAACCAGTAAAGATATATTTGATAACATTTATATACTAGTTTTGCTATTTTGAAAGTATTGTCATTTAATTTCTAAAAGAATGATAATTCATTGATAAAAATAAATTTAAGTGTGTATCAATAAATATATAAATAAATAAAGTTAGGTGCATCTTGCACAGATTGAATGCTAGTGGCAAATAAATGAAGCCTTACGAACTTGAAGTTTTATAATTTAAGGAATATTAGATTTATACGAGGGAGGAATAATAATAAGTTCCAAGCGGAAACTCGAATTCATATCTTACTAAACTGAGGTCACGCACTTGCGGTTTACCACTCGGGTCAAAGGAAATTAAACCATTAAAGATTTTAAATTACATAATTCAATGTATTTTTAAATTCGTGTAAAATTTATTTTTCATAGTGTTTTTAAATTTAAACACTATTTAAAAAAACATAATTCAATGTATTTTTAAACTCGTGTTTAATTTAAATTTCATAAAGTTTGAGTCTACTTTCTCATTTTAACACTATTGATTATAGTTATTTCCTAATAATTGCTTAGAATTCCGTTCTGTTATAAAATGATTAAAACTGATACAAGCTTTGCTATAATATGTTTAATCAAATATATTTATATGCATAGAAACAACCTTATGGAGCTCTTGATCATCCAGAGATGCATTACTTATTTATGTGTTAATGCAGATTCAATATTCTTGTTTTTGCCCATAATATAAGTTCAATTTCAATTTCTTATTTGTTTGAAAAAAAAAAAAATCCCCCTCAACCACAGGTCCTTTGGGGTTTGGCATTTTAGTGTGCTCTTTGTTAATCTCACATATTTAATAAATAATAAGGTTCATCTTTAGCACATTCAATAATTGGCAGGCATAACTGGAGAGAAGAAAAGGTAAAATATGCTTTAAAAAATGAAAAATAAGGTAGATGTTACTTAACAAAAAAGCTGTAGAGAAAAGGGCAATGCTTGAAGCTAGAGATGGATGAGAATTTCTTAAGCCAAAGCAAATGGCTGTAAAATATCGTGCGGAGCACTCCAAAGAACTAAAGAAGATCTTCGGTTAGCTCTGAAATCAAAATGTTTTTTACACTCGGCATATTTTTATATTTGTAACTTCTCAAGTATAAATCTCTGTATTGTCTTCTCTAATGTTATGTTGTTTTATAAATCTCAATAGAACTATAAAAAAGAAAAAAGAAAAAAGAGTTAAGAACGGGGTGTTTTGTGATGAAATACAATTTTTATTTTTGAATTGCTTGAAACAATCATGATTTTCTTAATTGAAGTTTAGAAATTGTTAATTTTTTTCAGCAATATTTTTTTCTTTTTTTTTTAGTTAATCAGTATGTAATGTCAAATATTTAGTTATCATGGTTAGTTTTGTCATTTTATCAGTGAATTGAGAGCAAAACATATTTCATTGTATTAACAAACAACACCGTATTGGTTGCTATAAGAGTTTTTTTAGAATTAGGGATATTTTGATTATTTCATTGATCTATTGATAGTCATCGAATGGAAATAGAAACGGCAGGAGAGGTCTTTATAATTACAGTCATATTTTATATTTAAGTGTTAATATACTAAACCTCTAGGGAGGTCACTAAAAATTACCCATAAATAAATAGATATATGATGCAATTTTCTATCAATAATCACCTGAAGCGTCCCATTTTGAACAGTGACAACGATTCCACGTGACAGTTAAATCGGGAATTTGATTAAGTGCACTTAACCGTATGCCATGTGCTAATGTCCCACATCTTGTACGTCTGTCGGGCCCCATACGGTGAGGAATTGATGGTTTGATCTAATCTCGGCCTTTCATTTTCATCACGGAAGAGTGATCAATTTAGGTCTTTGCTGCTGAACATGGGCCACCTGCGAATCACTTGGTCTGTTGGTCTCTAGAATATTCCGCGATCGAGGCGTCTCCGTCGAAAATTGTGGGCGAAGCATGTTGCATGCATGAGCACAAGAAAACCACTCAATTAAAGCATTAAAAAATTCCTCTCTTCTGGGGTCCGAATCATGCCATACAGATTGCACATAATTGACAACTCCCATGTTGCAAATTGAAATTCAATGACACTTATATCCACCCATAGAATTTGGATTTCGATTTGGGGATTATCAAAATGCATCGCAAATTCAAATTTTTTGTTAGAGGCTATAATTCATAATGAAAGTTTTGAATTTTAGGTTATGAATATATTTAAAAGATATTGTAACAAAAATAAACTCAAAAATATATAAAAGACGAGGAAGCCAAGCTTGATTTTCGAGGAGTTGAAGTAGGCAAAGATTTTCATGATTGTGGGTTGCCTCGGAATTAGGGTGATCCCACCTTTGCTTATACCATCATTCATCAATCATCACTATTACTAGAGTAGACCTCTGGGATCGACTCTTAATAAATTTCAAATTGTCATGGCAGTTGTAACTTGTTTGGTAACCAAATGAGCTAAGCATAACGGTGTGACAGACCGGGCTTGGGCTCCAACATTCAGGCTATAACCTCAAATTATAAACTCTAGGCTGACCATGCCCGGCCCACAACAAATACACATCCCATGGTTTCTTTAACAATGCTTCAGATAGCAGCATGGAATTTGGATGCATTGCATCATATCGTCCTAAATTCTCAAAATATTGTCTGAAGAATGAATACTGATGTAAATTTTATGAACAAATACATGGGATTGCACCCGTAAATTATCCCATATCCGATGCCATCTAACTTCTACAGAGATTCCTCTACCAGATAAACTGGAATTGAAAATTCTAACGCTGTTCGGCTATCCGCAAAACTGTTAAAATGGTGAAGCTTCCAATTTAAAAACCCAGGCGGTAGTGCAAACAAGGCTGTAGAGTCTAAAGAATATACACTTAAGAAATTTGATTAGCTACCAAAAAGTTGGGGAATCAAGCATCATCAGCATCACTTCCACTAACTTGGCCTTCCTGGCTCACCAAGTAACTGCTACCATCAGGACCCAACACCTTAAACCTGCTCATCAAGAACCTTGTTCAAAACTATGAAAAGCTTAACTTCAACCAGTGCAACAGTGACTGGATACCTTTCAAGAATGAATTTTCCTTCCTTGTACTTCTGGATCTTCTCTTGTGCAGCCTCCTGAAATCAGTAAACAAAGATAAAGTTACAACAGCTACATAATGCACCAATAGGCTGTTAACATTAATATCAAAAGAACGGAACTTATGAGTTATGATCCATATCTTACATATTTCCATCCAACAATTGAGCCACACCCAACACAGAAAATGTCAACAACGGTGTGCATTCCAGTCATCATCATCCGCTCTTCCTTCTCTCCAGCTGTGATATTTACACTGTCGTGCATACAGAAGGCACCATGTTGCAGCATTTGTATCAAGATAGACCATGGAATCTAATGTAATTTGATTTTTCCTTTGTTCCTTTCTAGAAAAAACAAATGGAAAACACAAAGGCATTCTTCTTATGGCCTAATATTATGACTTCAGCAACTGAAAAAGAGAACTAACTAGAAGCTAATGTAATTGATTTTCCCTTTTGTTCCTTTCTAGAAAAAACAAATGGTAAACATAAAGGCATTCTTCTTATAGCCTAATATTATGACTTCGGCCACTGAAAAAGAGAACTAGCAAACTCTTGATAACTAAGTTAGATGACTTGGGGTAATTAGTAGCAATATCTATCATAAGAAACACTAAATGCTTGTTGAAGTAGCACCTGTAACCCATTTAACCATGACTTTCTACAGAAATCATAAAGGTTGCAAATAGTTCATTCATCAAAATACCTTTACTAATATAATGTATACCTAGATTTTATTCATGCAAACCAAAAAGCAAAGAAACATAAGCAATCACAATGTACGCGCTGCAGGGGAAAGGGGGGGGGGGGGGGGGAAGGACAAAAGAAAGTGATGGAACAAACATCTAATAGCTTCTTGAGTCTTGAATTGTAAAAAAAATCTAAAATCAAGGAGTACTTACACCTTATCAAAGAGGTAAGCCTTTCCATGCCTGCAATGAAAAGACTGGAACACAAGCAAAAACACATGTTAGAACTTCAGATTGTTGCCACTAAATTTTAATTGGAAAGAGGGTTAGAATATCTAAATATTGTCAATCAATCCTTGGGACTAAGACCATTCAAATAACATTAAAAACATAACAATGACAAAGGGATCACTTATACGGCAAAGCAATGGGAAGACATCAATCTATTCAAAATCACTGACTTTTGCCTTTGTTCATAACCATGAAAATCATATGAGCTCAGGAAGGCTTGTTTCATTGAAAACTGAGATAGGGATATATGTTCAGTAACATCTTCACAATAGAAGGTATTAATCTTTATTTATCAATCAATCTACCCATGTAACTTCAGTGCAACGTAGAATTACTAAAGCATTCTCCAAAAGAAGCCCCCCCCTTATTGTTTTCAATTTGCACAGTCAAAAGAACTATTATCAATATGGAATGTTTAAAAAATGAGAATATATTCATATATAAGAATAAACAGAAAAGGATAAAAAGATTATCAGTAGCAAATTAACCCTAAAATAAAACCATAAGCATGGAATGCCCAAAATCACTCTGGATTCTATAGGTTTAATTATATAAATCACTACTGCCATGAAAGGATCATAAAACTCAGGACATTTTTTTAAGAAAAAAATAACTTGACAGTTCATTGAATAAATAACTTGATCTAAAGAAATAAACAAATACAGTGATTGTACTCGGCCATCTCTCTTAGAAAGGAAATATAAACAACAAAGATCATGCGTCTCTCATAATATTTTTATATTTACTAGTTACGAAGTGTGCTATTTCACTCAAAACACACCATCGCCGTTACCAATATCACAACACAAAAAGCTACTAACCATAAGGGGGAAAAAAAACTTTGGACTAAACGAAATAAAATAAACCTTAGATATAATGTCATCAGCGAGACCCAGATGAGTGTGGCAGTGCTTGCAGCTATATATACTCCCTTCAAGACTAATCACAAACAGCATCCCCATTTACAAACTTTCACTCTTTTAATTTTTTTTTTCTTTTACCTTCAAAAAAAAAATTAACCCAAAAAAGTAAATAAATAAATGGATCAAAAACAGATCAATTAAAGATGCTTAACAATAATCTTAATATACACTACTGATTATGAACAGAAGAGGGTTGGTTTTGATCGATCTTACCAGTAGTTACAGATATGGCAAAAGGGAATAGAATGGTGACATGTTGAGCCAATGGTATGTGTGCGTGGGGTTTGGCTGTTTTTATATTACGGGGAGTACACAAAAAGGACTTTGATTTTGGAGTAAGCTTGTGAGATTCTCTCAACACGAGAGGGCTCTTCAGTTTTGCGTAGGCCTAATAAGAAATGCGACACGTCGCGCTCCTTTTTCTGGACTCATTGCGATACAAGCTGGTGTCCATGAGCATCATTAATTTTGTCGTTCAGGAAAAAAATTGCTACAATATATAATAATTTATTAAATTTTTTAACAGTCATTTGTTTAGTTTATTATTTTATTTCTTTTTTTTTTTTAAAGATTGTCATTAAAATTTAGATACTTAGTTATTTAGCTATTAATTTAAGTATTAAACAATAACATTTGCATTTAAATGATAACATAAAAATAATTAATTTGTTTAATTTTTATCAACAGATAACAACTAAAATTTAATTAATTGAAAATGAATTATAGTAAATGAAAAATATAAACGACATGTCATACAGGTTTAATAAACATTTCCAACGTGTCATCTATGTGATAAAGTTAACAGCGACAATCCTTACCCCGAAGTAAAAGTTTAACAACTTGTGCGAATATTATGCGCAGAATAATAAAACAATACCAGACATGCCTACTGTAGCGCAAGTGCATGCGATGGATAAGCCAGACGTGGCTTGTTGAATTGGAAGCAGCTAGCCAGCTGCATGCTTCACTTGCTTGCTTTGAAGCAGTGCTTCTATATATTAAAAATTGAGAACTGCTTGCTTGGATTCGGTGAGTGTTTGATGGCTATATAAAACGTAAAATATGGACAGCTGCTTCAGTTGTCAAATTGCAACCGAGAGTAAAGCAGAGACGGAGAGGAAATGGAAAGAAAGAAGGAAAGAAAAGAAAAGAAAAGAAAAAGATAAAAAGGGTAATAAGAAGAAAGAAAAGAAAAATCCAGAGTAAACAAGAAGTTGAAAAGAGAAATTGAGAGGAATGTTACAAGAAATAGAATTGGATAGTTAGATCTATATTGAGTAAATTAGTAGGAGAAATTCAAAAATTCAGTCAAGAACCCACAGGAGTCCCAATAAACCCCGAACTAAATATGATTTGTGAGTTATTATTATTATTATTATTATTATTATTATTATTATATATTTTGTGAAGTATTTATATTTGATAATATGATTTAATATCAGTTATGATTATTTGTATGCACATTGTATGACTGATAAAGTCATAAGATATGATTGTTGATCATCATATATGCACCCTTCCCAATAGGCTATAGTATTGAGAGCTAGATTACTTTGTCAACGCTATGTAGTTATATTTTGCTAGGTATTGAGATTTTTTCCCCCACTTTAGTCATGTGATGATGATCACAGCGAATATTAAGAATTATTTCCCCTATCATACTATTTGGTGTAGTTTTGTCATGTACCTATGATTTCATGTGTTGCTTGTGTAATGTGTTTATTGTGGAGTTATGTTATATGATTATGTATCAACACTAGTACATTACTTTATTTTATTTATATAACTATATCCACTTATTGAGCTTCAAGCTCGCTATTTTCCCATATATCTCATTTCTCTTAGGTTTTCATAGGATTTCATGCAATTCAATCTCTAATCGGTTGAGGTTGGACCACGGGACGCATTGCTACATGACTTGTATTTTGAGCACATTTGTGTTTATATGTATTTATTGAAAGTGTACGTATGTACGTAAGATGTGAACTATGTAAGTTTTGAATATATTTTTGGATGAGATACAAATATTATTACATGATTATGATATAAGCCTGAGGCCAATTTACATATTCATGAATTAAGTTTATGTTATGAGTTTTAGATATAAGATCGCATGAGCTAGGGCGGGTCATGTCACATACGGATTCTATAAATTGTATAAGACATCATTTGTACGATGAATTTATAAATGACAAGTTATATACTATATATTTTGGAGTGCAAAAATTATATCTAATTTGTCATCCATATTCTAAATATATAAACAACATTGCTTACGCATTCTATAAATGTATATGATATGTCAGTTATATGATAAATTTATAAACAACGTATCATACATTAATAACCAAATATTTATTATTCTTTTTTCGTCCAACTAAATATAACGTAACAAACTACTCATTGGTTGAGTAGTGAACACCTTCTCATCACTTTATTTTTTAATTCCCAGGCTATTAAAGAGAGTGCATTTGTCAATGGGAGGAATAATATTTTATTTATTTCTAACGCTTAATCATAAAAAGAAAGTATTATTATTTTATTTAGTGGAATTAATTCAATAAAATACTGAGTAGCATTACCGGCGCCCATGGCTGGAGTTAGACAAGTGGGTACAAGCTTCTTTGTTGACGATGAAAGCTTACTTGAATTTATTAATTAATTAATTACGACTTTCAATTTTGCTTGCAATGCTGTTTTCGCTTCAAGTCAAAATCCCATCAGCCGTCCTAAGCAGTTGCTTTAAAATATTTGCAAGGCCTTCTCGCATGGGATTGAGCCACCAGATAATCAACCTAAAATTAATTCGCTCAGGTTTGCACTTGTACGGGCTCCAAGGAATATTCTTCCAGTCTCTAAAGTCTAAAAATCTTCTCTCTTTTAAGATTCTCATCACTAAAAATCTACTTTAAAAGTGCGCACATATTACGATCGAGCTTTTAGAAGAAGATCTGTAGCTTTCCTGAAGCATCATTTGGTGCCACATTTTTTAGTCAAATATCTATGTTTGATTACATGATATGTTTATTTCACCTGAGTCTTTAAAGCAAGCATATGTGTGTTCACTGAAAAAAAATGACCTTTAAAGACAAATACTTTGTGATAAATTAAAATAATTGTCTCTGTTTATGATATATTGGGACAAATGTTAGCATCTGTCATTAATATTTAAGGAAATTTTTCGCGCATTAGTTTGGCGCCAAAATATATAACCCTTTAGGGACAATATTGATAATTTATGTCACAATAAATTAAAAAGACTTAATTTAATTTTTTTTAAGACACAATACAGTCGTCCCTGTCAATAATTTAAATTAATTATGTCATAAATCATGCGTAATTTTTTTCTCCAAATTGCTCTTCCTCCTTAATTGGGACACTGATCCTTCTATCTCTATATTATAATCGAATTTCAAAACCATCAATTTTTTTTAAACCTAATCAAGTATGGATCTCTCTTATTTTCTTTCCTTATCCCAATCAAAATTCACCTTTTTTTTTTAATTTGTCTATTACAAACCCTACGGCAACTCTACTTTCTCGCCTCCATTATTTCACAAAAACCCAGCAATTTTTTTGTCCTTCTGCCGAAATCTAAAGCTTCAATTTGCTCTGCTCTTAGTTTTAAGAGCAACAAGGTAATCAAGTCATGGTTTATTGCTTTTATTTTTTTGTTCTTTTTAATCGTCCACTAAGTTTGTTATTTTACTTGCTAAAATTTGTTGTTGGGTGTTGATTTTGATAGATATTCTGCAATTAACAGCACCATCGTGTTTTTATATTCCATAGTCGGTAAGCCGTAGTGGTCTCAAACACTAAATTTCTTTAAATTTATACTTTATTTTTCTTTTTTTATGTTGAATTTATATTTTTTGAAAATTCTTACAAGTTGTCCAAAATCCTTTCTATCTCAGGAGTACTTACTTTTGCTGTGGGTTATCAGATAATAGTAAAACAAAACAAATTTTAGTGGATTCATTGAGTCTACGTTTGATTATTATTCATTTCTTCTTCGTATGGAAAAGGAAAGGGAAGGATTGAAAATGTTAGGGCTGTTTAAAATAGTGTTTGATTTATGTTGGGCTATCGTTAGTGGTATTATAGAGTATTACCCTAGTGTTCTTGGACCATAATAATGGTGTTGAGTAGATATATCCTTTATTTGTCCTGATTAACTGTTAATGCAAATTTTGCTTGGTTTCATATAGCATGATTGTTTGGTATTATTTAGAATTGGAGTATTTTGATGTTCTAGTTTAAAAATTGAAACTAGATGAAATTATCCCAAATAGTTGGTCTTTGGTTGAGCATGTTACATCCTGCAAAAAATAACTTATATATTATTTAGTTCCATTTTGGGATTATTGTGATATTGCTCAATATTTTCTAGTGTCAATTTGAATTTCGTGTGATTTTTTTTCTCTAGAATTATATGCGTGTAATGATCAAGTATTTATTTCTCTACCATATTCTTTTCTACATTAAGAACAAGCAAAGTAGATACCATAAAAAAGATGATTTGACAATGTTATTATACAAGTCCAATACACAATCAAAATTGAATTCTAACAAACTCTTCAAATGTAAAAAGCTAAAAGCAAATAATAAAGTTTTATGGTCAAGAAGTTAGTGTTCATACAAAAAGAGAATACAAAACTTTGACAAGTGATATAAAGGATATAGCAGCATATGGTGTTCTTATCTGGATTGCATCATTATTTCTAGAAGTGTGGTTAGAGAATTTTGGAAGAGATGTAGCGTGCCATTGTCTAATTGTCACAAACTCCTCCATAGTTTCTCATGTGATTCAATGATATAAATTAATCAGTTGGGAGGTATGTAAAGGTTGATTAAGCCTATTAGAGGGGTGATTGGTGATTGGGCATATTCTTGTCTAGCAAAAAAAATTTAATTTTTTGCTCACTTGGTGCATAGTTAATCCATAATTTTTTAAAAGCCTAATAGGATAATAATTTGGAGGTGTAAACGAAAATAAAAAAGTGTCTTTTAAAAGGGCCAAAATGCCGATTTTTTTTTTCTAGATTTTAGTGGTTCCTTTTGCTATATTATTGATGTCCATCAATTATTTACTAAAAGTTTTTTTCTATAAAATCTGAAATTGACATCTAATCTAGAGATCATATTTGCATATTTAAAGAAATATTACTTGATTTTTCTTTAATATACATTTACTTGAACAAAAGAATTTCACTGCTATATATATAGTTTTTTAATCAAAGCATTTGAAGGTTTAGGGACTGTTTAGATTTTTTACTATAATTAATCTATTATAACTCTTTATGATGATCGTATTTTTCTTAATTTAAATTGATGTTCATTTCTTTATTATTAATGCATTGGTGGTTATATACATTGTTTATCCAGTTAAAGTGGTGTTAATAAAGAAGTTGGTCTTACATTGAGCATTCTTCAAAGTACCTCTTATCTGTAAGTGATTTATTTTTGTTAATAAAATTTGTTCAGATGCAATTATCATTATTACATGTGGAATGCTACTTAGTAATTAGATAAATTGCTTCTTCTTTTTTTCAAAAATATCCATTTTTACTTGTTCTATTTTCAACTATTATAATTTTATTATTTTATTCCTTTTAAATTCAGGATTGTCTACTAGAATTCTCAGTTATATAATGGATAAGAGTTGGATTCATGAGTTTAGGGCAAGTCCAGCATTCAAATTAGGAGTTTCTGAATTCTTGAAATTTGCATTTGAAAATACTACTAATGATGGGAGATTAAAATGTCCATGTAAGAAATGTAGTAATAGATTTCGTCACGATAGAGATACAATTTATGGACATATGATATGTTTTGGAGTAGGCACTAATTATCTTAGTAACAAGTGGATTTACCATGGAGAGCTTAAGAATAGGTAAACAATTGTGAATAAAGGAGTAAGTGAGATAGGCAATATGCATGACATGCTACGTGATGCTTTTAGATCCTCTAATGATGATGTTAATGACCATGACAATGGTCCTAATGACATGATGGGTGAGTGTAATAAAGTTCCTAATCATGATGCTCAGGCATTCTACAAACTATTGGAAGATGCTGAGCAAGAGTTATACCCAAGATGTAAAATGTTCACTAAATTTTCCTTCATTGTTCGCTTATTTCACATTAAGTGCCTTAATGGACTAAGTGATAAAGTGGTTACAATGCTTCTTGAGTTGATAAAAGAAGCATTACCAGAAGGGGAAACTTTGCCCAAGTCTTTTTATCATGCCGAAAAGATTATTGGTGGTTTAAGTCTTGGGTATAAAAAAATTCATGCATGTCTAAATGACTGTATGTTATATTGGAAAGAAAAGGAGCATGATTCTTTTTGTTCAATATGTGGAGCATCTCGATGGAAACCCACATCTGATGACCCAGGATATAATAATATAAATCAATCATCTGCAACTACTCATAGAGTTCCAGCTCAAGTGTTGCGTCACTTCCCTTCAAAACCTAGACTTCAAAGATATTTCATGTCAAAGAAAACATCTTCAATTATGCAATGGCATAAAAATGATCGTGTCAAAGATGGCATATTGAGGCATCCAACTGATTCTGAAGCTTGGAAAAGCTTAGATCAATGTTATCCAGAGTTTGCTTTAGATCCTCGTAATGTGAGATGGCGGTTAGCAAGCGATGGTTTTAATCCATTTGGTACAATGAGTTTATCTCATAGTACATGGCCAGTTGTTTTGATGATTTATAATTTGCCTCCTTGGATGTGCATGAAACAGTCAAATATTCTTATGCCTTTGCTTATTCTAGGACCAAATGCTCTTGGAAATGACATTGATGTTTACTTGCAACCTTTAATAAATGAATTAAGGGAATTGTAGGAAGATAGTGTGAACACATTTGATGCCTCATCAAATCAAAATTTTAATCTTCGTGCAGCTTTATTATGGACAATCAGTGACTTTTCAACATATGCTAATCTGTCAGGATGAAGTACTAAAGGTCGTTTTGCTTGTCCTTATTGTAATGTAAACACATCTTATCAAAGGTTAAAGTATTGGCATAAGTATTGCTATTTAGGGCATCGTCGTTTCTTAGAGGGAAATGCTCCAACTCCACTAACGGGGACTGAGGTTTTAGAACAAATGAACCAAGTGCACATTATATATGGAAAACACAAATTAAATACTAGTGGAAAACATAAATGGGATGATATCAATGATGAGGATAATGTGATATGGAAAAAGAAGAGTATTTTTTTTGTGTTGCCATATTGGGAGCATAACTTCATTCGCTATAACTTAGATGTTATGCATATTGAGAAAAATATTTGTGATAACATTATTGGGACTTTGTTGAATGTTAAAGGTAAAATCAAAGACAATTTAAAAGCACGTCTTGATATGAAAGAATTGAGAATAAATCAATCTCTTCATCCTCAATCTAAAGAAGGAAAGACAGTGCTACCATAAGCATGCTACTCAATGACTCAGAGTGAAAAAGACATTGTTTGTAAAGTATTATCAAATGTCAAAGTTCCTGATGGTTATTCAGCAAATATTTCACGATGTGTGAACTTCAAACAATGTAAAATTCATGGATTAAAAAGTCATGATTGTCACATATCAATGCATCAACTTCTTCCACTGGCAGTGAGAAAGTCCTTGCAAAAAAATGTTAGCTCAGTATTGATTGAATTAAGCAATTTCTGCAGAGATCTTTGTTCTAAAGTTGGAACAATTGAAGAGTTTGCTCGACTTAAATCTCGTATCACTTTAATTTTATGCCACCTTGAAAACATATTTCCACCCTTATTCTTTGATATTATGGTACATTTGCCAATTCATTTGGCAGAAGAGGCAAAGATTGTTGGACCAGTACAATATTGGTGGATGTATCCAATTAAAAGGTAATTATATATGATGTTAATATTTTAAAAGAGTTTCTTTTCTCATTATTTATGTAAAATTAACAAATATTTGCTTTTATTTATTAGGGAATTGCATAAATTAAAGTTATATGTTCGTAATAAATGCCATCCGAAGGTTCTATAACATAGGGGTATTTAGCAGAAGAGTATTTAACTTTTTGCTCTCGTTATTTGTCTGGAATAGAAACAAAATTCAATCAACCATTTAGAAATGATGATAATGAGGAAAGAAATAATGAATCATTATCAATATTCTCAAAAACTGGACGTGGAATGGGTAAAGAAGAGATTATCATTTTAGATCCTCTAGTTTTATCCCAGGCACATAGATATGTATTGTTTAATTACGAAAAAGTTACCCTTTTTAGCAAGTAAGTTTGTTATTCTATTTGTAAATGAATTTTAACCCCAAAAAAATCTATAACTTATAATTTAAATGTTTAATTTAATATAGGAAGCATCTCCAAATAATTAAAATTGCAAATCGTTGTGCTGACAAATTGATATTACTCGTATTCATAGTGAGCAATTCCCTAAATGGTTCGAGACAGAGGTAACTATTGATATTATTAGATCCACAAAATGGATATCTATATTACTTTTTTCTTTCATTTATTATCATTAACTTATGTTATTTAAACGAGCTAAGAGATTACAACAAGAAGGAGACAATGCTGTGTCAGCAGATTTGAAACGACTAGCTCAAGGACCTAATAGAACGATTTCAAGATTTAAGAAATATATGATAAATGGGTTTAGGTTTCGAATAAAAGAAATTGACTTGAAAAGTAAAACTCAAAATAGTGGTGTGGTTGTTACAACCAAAACTTCAAGTTTCGCTAGTGCAAAAGACAAAAATCCTATTTTAGGAGATGTTTCATACTTTGGAAGGTTAACAGATGTTATTGAACTAGACTACTATGGAGTGAGGAAAGTTACTCTTTTCAAGTGTGATTGGGTTGATGTAAATTCCAGTAGAGGAATAAAAAAAGATGAGCCAGGCTTTATACTTGTTAATCCTAATTCTTCGCTTAATACTGATGAATCGTTTGTTCTTACAACTCAAGCAATACAAGTATTCTATGTGGCAGACCCTGTTGAAAAGGATTGGCATGTTGCGGTAATAACAAAACCTAGAGATTTGTTTAATATGGAAGAGAATGAGGTTGGAGATGATGGAGAATTACTTGTAGCTAATGAATCATATAGTGGTCAAAGATTAGAGGAATTTCCTGACAACTTTGACAATACTACTTTGGTTAGAGATAATATGCCTGGGACAATGATCGAGACTCCTTTAGATGTAGCAGAAGAAAAATCAAATGCCTCTAGTGATGATTTTGACAGTGATGATGATAGTAGTTACTAATAGTGATTTTTTATTAATAAGTTAAGAGTTGAATTGCATTTCATGTTTTTTTTCTTTTAGTTGACAAAAGTTTTGCTGTTTAATTACTTATTTTATGAATAAATAATCATTTTTGTTTATTAATTTTTCCATATTTGTATTCATATTATACGAGTGTGATATGTATGACATCTATGGTTTCATTATTTTGCGAATAATATGTAGTAGAGAATGGTTAATCTTAAGAGATCAAGTTATCACACATCCTTTATGGTTGAAAGAAGTCCTATCTCCAAGCAGAGTAGTAGAAACAAGAGTAAGGAGATTGAGTAAATTCATAGCAAAGCTTTAAGTGAAAATCAAGCTCGTACAGATTAGTAAATATCTTAATAAATACAACTTGTGATTTTTATTTTTAGTTGCTCAAGTTCATTTAAGCTCTTAGCATACATTATTGAGATTACTTACTAAAAAAAAAAGAAAGAAAATTTGATATTATTAGAGGAAAAAAATTGTAGTTAACATTTGTACCTTTTATTTTTAGATACCCAAGTTCAACAAAATGGCCAAACAGTTGGTCACAGAAGATCTTTCAAGTATATTTTATTAAGTTACATTTTTAATTTTTTCTTCATTTTTTATATGGTTATCTAGCATACAGTTTACTTAAGTAATTTTTTAGCAAACCTTTTTTTTCTTTTTAAATAGCCATGTTAAAAGGAAAATGGAAAACTTTTACAATTTACATTTAAGCTATTAGCAATACTATTTAGATTACTTACAAAAACAAGAAAATTTGATATTACCATAAGACAAGTCTAATTTCACTTCTCCGTTCTTATTTTTAGATACTCAAGTTCATCACAATAGCCAAACAAGTAGTAACAAAAATGCTACTCAAGATCTTTTAGGTATATTTTATAAATGACATTTTTAATATTTCCTTCATTTTTGAAATGGCAAATTACTATAAATTTCTCTAAGGTAATCATTTAGCAAATATCTCTTCTTTCAATATTTTCTTGGGTTGTCATTTAGATTTTTTGAATATATGTGTGTGTGATTATTAATTTTTATTTGTTTATAAAAGGCACTTCTATTACATCCAAACGAAAGCGTGGACCAACAAAATTACAGTCTATACATAAACAAATTAAGCCCATTCAAGTGGATTTTAACCCTAATGGAGAAGTTATTAGGCAAGGTGGTAAAGCATTAGGGCAATATATTGGATACCTTGCACGTGATTCATCAGTAATGCCACTTAATTTTGATGATTGGAGACATGTACCGGTTGACGTTAAGCAAGAAATCAGAAATTTACTAGAGGTATGTCAATCTTACTGTAAAACTTATTATAAACGTATATGCAATTACTAACTTTTTTGAAATTTTTTTAACTCAATGAGTTTTATTAAAATATGTTGTAGGCAAAATTTATTGTCAACTGGGTTGTAAGGGGCAGATGGGTTAATGAAAAATTAGCTCATCGTTGGCGAAATAAAAAATCTGCATTAAAGACTAAGTATTATGAGTCAACAAATGATGAAGTAACGATGAATAGTTTAAAAAATGAGGTGGGTGAAAATCAATGGGATTGGCTGGTTAAATTTTGGAAATATGAGAAAGGACAAGTAAGAATATATATTATTTATTTATTTATTTTTGTTTAGGTTTATATTTGTTCATAAAAATTGTACGTGGAAGATAACTTTTTCATTTTTATTACAGCAACGTTCTGCAACAAGTAAAGCTAATCGTTCAAAATTGAAGACCAATCACACTGTTGGAACAAAAAGCTTTGCTAGAATTCGAGATGAATTAGTTAATTGATCATTTTACCTTACCTATTATTACATTGTTTGTAATTACATTAATATTGATGTGTTTATATATTTGCAGCAATCAAATGACCCAGAAAGAAAAGAACCAGACATGATAACTATGCTTACAGTTACTCACACAAAAAAAAATGGCCAGCCTGTTGATTCGAACTCGAGAGAGGCAATTGGAAGTAAGACTTTTATATAACAGTTATGCAATTTCTAGTGCTTTTTGCCTTATTTTTGTTATGAACATAAAACACTACAATTTTAAGTACTATTATAGTTTCTATGATTTATGAACAATATATATATATATATATGTTACTGAAGTAAAAGTCTAATCATATTTATATGAGACATCTATTAAAACCAACTAGATTAAGTTCTATCATGGCATATCCCAAGTTTCTACTCTCACAAGTATTGGAGAGATATCTACTCCACCCATAAACTAACGGGGGAAATACCTATTTCTACCCAATTTTTAGTTAGGAAAGAAATGCAAACAATCCCAATATGGACATTGAATTTATGCTATTTGCTTATTCTAGCACGTATGAAAAGGGATCTTCTATTATAATTTTAATTTATTTGATTCATTGTGTATTTCATGATATTTTTTTTTGTTGCTTCAGAATCAAATGAATGAGCTTATGAACCAGCAACCCAATGCATCAAAAGATCAAATCTTTAATCAGGTTGTAGGTGAGCATTCAAAATCTACTCTCACTTATGGTCATGGGATTCGTAGAGTAGATGTCTTTGGAACACAATCTTTTCAAAATGAGAGTTTGAAAATGTTAGAGGAAGAGCGAAGTCATAGGCAAGTTGCAGAAAATGAACTTAAGAATATGCAGGAAGAGATTAATGGAGTGAAATCAACCCTTGCAGAAGTTTTGAAATACGTTTGAGCACAAAATGAGGCAAATGCAACTTAAACTTTTGATAGTTGATGTCTTATGATTTTTGAAATTTTGACAATTATTAGAGTTGTTTACAATTTTCAGTAGTTCTTTATCGGATGGTAATGATATTAATATTTGATAACATTTTTTTTATGAAGTAGTATAAAATACATTTTTAAAATCGTTATTGTCGTTACTGAACTATGCATTTGTTAATAAATTTTATGATATAGTTTCCTCAAATCATATTATTTATGCTAAATTATTTTATGAATTATAAATGTAGCTACAAAATTAATTGTCTCTAAGATTAATTAGTGACAAATTTAATAGATAGATCATTATTTTTTGTAACAATAAAAATGTCACTTTTTTTAATTGGAGATTGAAACAATGTCACTATATACATTGTATACATTGTTGGTTGCTGAATAAATTGTTACAAAATTTATTAATTTAGATATATAATGACTGATTTAATGTCACTAATATATTCATTGAGACAAAATTTTATATAAATATCAACACAGTGACACATTAACAGCCACTAGTATCAAAATAGTGACAGATTTTTGCTTCTGTCCATACTTGTCATAAATTTATGTTTGTCACTATAAGGTGAGTATTAGTGACACATAATACTTGCAACTATTTATTAATTGTCACTTTATGTTTTAGTGATGGTGGCAAATGCGACACATAAATAACGACATATAGTCTGTCACTAAATTTATTTAGTGACAGATCTTATATATATATATATAGACAATTTTTTTCCATCACAATAGATCACTTTTTTTTGTAGTGGTTGATACATGCTCATCTTTTAGATCCTGACCAGAAGATAGCCTATGAATCCAATATACTCGGCCACAGAGTAAGGAAGATAAGTGTTACGGACCATTCAATTTTGAGTCAAGAGATTAATTAGACGAGTCCAAGATATTTAAGCTTAGCCTTGATTATAGAATGTTCGATCTCTCGAGCTCTTTAACTTTGTAAATATCTAGCAACTCTCCAGAAGATGCACGGTAGAATGAAAGTTTTCCAGTATTTTGTGGATAAGAATTCTATAGACCTTAGTAGAGATGAGAATTCTCTTTATGTAAGAAGGAAGATTATAGAATACAGCAATCCTCCGTAAAAATAGGCTAGGCACTTAGTATTTCATGCAAGTAATTCTCCAAGCACTCATGCCTTGTATAGCAACACACTTGCACACACATTCTTTGTGAATAATATGAACTCTATTATATTATAAACTCTAACTTAGCTAGTAAGAAACTCAAGGTTTATTTATTAATTCCGAGTGAGAGTTGTCTAAGTTGCATGGTTTTGTCGTACAATTAAAATACTCATTGTGTGACATTCCTTTTTATCTTACACTCAGTTAAAATTAAGAAATTAACCCATCTACTTAAAAGAGATTGTTTAGTGATTGGACGGGAATGAATAAAGAAATACTAAGTTGTCATATATCAAATTGATTGTTAGTTCTCCTTAGAATTTGTGCTTCTTTTTAATGCATTTAGAATTAAACCCTTGGTTATACCAATCAAATTACTTATTTTTAATTTTAATGAAATTAGTTAGAAAAATTATCACCAGCTAAAGAATTATAGGACGACAGGGGGTGGGGGTATTTAGAGCTTATTCCGTATATGTTATTTTCAGTACAAAATAATATCAATCCTTGTAAAATATCAAAGCATACACTAGTCTACTAATAAATCAAAGGGAAGAAATTGCATTCATGAAGCTTAGGCAGTGGCCCCATCGGGCTTTGGGCCACCGAAACTCTTGAGCTTGTTACATTGATCATTCGAAAGAAAAAGAATGCATAATTAATGTTCTCGAACGTGGAAACACATTGGAGGGTAATGAAATGAATGGGAATATCAAAACAAAACGATTTTTGTGCTTTTTCATTGATGATGAAGGAACCAAATCAAGATAGCTGCAACTGCAAATGCTCAGAAAAGCTAAGAGAATTAAGGCAAGAATTCTGCAAAAATCCAGTCCGTAAGAAGAAAGCCTAGGTTTAGTAAATCTTTTTTCTTTCATTTACGTGCTTCTCTCTCTGATTGTAAGGGGAGCTGCAAAATGTTTCAACGGCATCAACAATTTTCAGTACTTGTGAAAGAAAAAATATGTTTAATCCATGGACCCCAAGTAAGATGGCAAATTCTCATATATACTTAGGGATAATCATATTCTCAAAGAAAGAAGCTTTGGATACATGAAAGTCACGGAGAAGGGCACGACATTCTCATAACAATATTCTGCACCTGCTTTACTCAACTTTGGGATTGTCTGAATGTTTAATTACTTGCTCCCGCACACTTAATCACAGTTCCTGATTTTCATTTCTGTTTGTTCTTCAAATATGATGTTTTGATACACCATACACTCATATATGTATGTGCCGAGTACTAGAGCGAATTCTATTGGTTTTATATTTTTACTTAATCAAAGGAAATACCTTGTTGCAGGCATGGTTGCACTAAAAAAAATCACTAATTCTGCAAAGATGAAATGACTTCAAAATATGAAGCCGTAGCATTCCCCTTAAGCTGTCAAATGTTATAATTCTTTTTACAAGATAGGCGCATATAATAACAATAACAATAATAATAGTAGTGCCGAGTACTGGAGGCTACACCAGATTCTAAGAGATGAAGGTGTCAAGAATGGTTGTGTGAAGAGGATCGCTCAAGTGGGTAGCCCAGTTGTTGAGAGGGCCTTTTCCGGTGACAATAGCTTGGACAACGAAGCCAAAGAATGCAACCATGGCAAGGCGGGCGTGCTTGATCTCTGCCAATTGAAGGGTGGCTTTCTTTTCCGGGTCAGCGGCCAAGCCCAGAGGATCGAAAAACTTTCCTCCCGGGTAAAGTCTCTTCTCCGGGTCGAGCTCTGAGTTTCTTTGGAACTCAATGTAGCCAATTACCAAAACCTCAATCCATATCAACGTTGTTATTGAGAACGGAAGTGGTTGTCCCAGGTACGATGATCCTTCAACTAACTCTACCTGGTAAATGTCAACGGTTCGATAATTTTTATTTATTTTCTATTTAAAGGGGATAAATACAAGAAACTGCAACCACAAAACATTGATCCTTATCCTACATTAAATTATTAGTACATCGAATTTTACTTGCTGTGAGTGCAAAGTCCATTCATAGCCAGTCGAACTATGCCTATGCCTACAAGGGCCCATAGTTCATTAATTAGCTTTAAACACCCCAGATATTAAGGTTATGCGACCATTAAAATTCTTAGCTCCTTTGGTCAAAGCTGCTTAGTTTCTTTTGTAGTGTCATCGAATAGCCACTAATTATAATAAGCCCAAATTTTGCTCATGCAGAGAAAATGTTCAACTCTACTAAGGCCAATAATCCATTCAATCACTAACTGGAAATCTGTTAGAGGCCTAAGGAGCATGACCTCTCCCCCCCCCCCCCCCCCCCCCAAAAAAAAACAAAAATAAACTGAGAAACAAGAATAATTATTTACATTCAGTACCCTTGATGTATGGTTTTTATGTTTTGAACCCTATCTTTTCCTTTATGACCCCCAATATTAGTGTAAATACGTACCTTGCCAGCGTCTTGCCATGTAATCCCAGTAAGCCACTCAACGGTAAGGGCACCGAGAGTAGCCAACATGGCCCAACGTCCATGAATGAGCTCACACTCACGGAACCTCTGCAGACCAAATACTTCAGTGTACGGCTGAAGCGGAGTGGACTGCATGTCAGAGGCCTCAATCCTCGTCCCAATAATATCACCAGCCTCGTTCTTGGCCAAGTTCTGGTCCAATGAGTCATAGTCATACTGCAAGTACTCCGCCGGCTTGCCCAGCCCGAACGGGTCGAACCCGTAGTCACCCACCAAGCTCCCGTCGAGCCAGTCGGGTGCCTTGGCTCCTGGGTACCAAAGTGGACGATCAGGGGATCCGGAAGACTGTTTCGACCTTTTGGGTGCCGTTTTTCTCTTTCCGAAGCCGAACCGGGCTTGGATACGGCCCGAGTTTGAATAAATGTCAGGGAGGCGGGTGCCAATGAAAGATGATGTGGCGGCTGCTGCTGCTGTGGATGAGGCCATGGCTTGTGGCTAACTTGCGCTGGGGCGCGTAGCGTCGATTGAAATTGCAACTTGAAAGTGATCAATACATCTGGAGTTTTGGTTGGGTTATAAAATGAAGCTGTTGGCTTTATGTCTAGGTGGGATAGCTTATCTATGGTCGTGATTTACTAGCCGTTGGATTTAAGAGCGTATCCATCTGACGAATTGAAGAGCTTAGACCTTATCTGTTGCCTTATCTGGATTCTTGGTGGTGTCTGGCTTTCTGGTCTCTTTAATAAGAAAGAGGAAAATGACAAGTGTGATATTTTTTGTGGCTGATGTTGCTAAGAGAAAATCTTTTGATATTTTTGGGTTGGGTGGGCCAGTTGGCTGATTTCGATAAGATGACATGAGAATGAGCTCGAATGGTGACACTACACTTGTGAATGAAGCTGTGAAACTTTGCTCCTATTAAATTCCAAATACATTTTTTATTGAAATTAATAAATTGCATTAAAGGGTAGAAAATCATCGGCAACGCAAATCATCAAGTCGGATCCAAATATAAAGTGATTTAAATACAACATTTAAAATAATTTAAGCCATGAACTTCGATTAGGGCCATGCCTAGTAGTAAAGGAGTAACGGGTGGCCAACTGGCTGTGCTCGTGTCAGTAAAAAAAAGTTTATGTCTGCTCGTGTTTGTGTTGTATGGTGTCCATTATATATTTTGTATTGCGTCGTATTTATTATGTATTTTATTTCATGTCGTGTCATGTCTAATTTTTTTTCTTTGATCCGGTTCAGCATATGTGTCGTGTCGTGTTGTGCCGTGAGCCTTGCCGTTAAAAAAAACCTACTAAATTTTTTTTTATATATTTTCTTAAGAACACATATCAAGTTATTGACGTATTTTTTTTAAATATATGTATTTTTTTGGATTCATATGTCTTTATTCAAATTTAACAAAATCAAAAATTTAAAACTCAAGTTCATATTCAATAATAATAAATTAATACTAATAAAATAATGTAATTTTAATTATTAAGTTTGAGTCTATGGTATTAGAATTCTTTTATAATACTTAACAACAAGAATAATAATACATTTTTCTTAAGCGTTAACTTAATTGTTAATTTAAAATTACATAGAGTTGTATAACATAGTTCATAAATAATATTAATACATATTTATAAAATCATGATATTTAAAATTTTATTTATTAAAGTCATGATATCAATTATTTATTTAATAAATTATAAACATAAATCAATTATAATTTTTTTGAAACTAAGGATTAAATAAATTTAAAAAACTTAAGCTAATAAAATATATTAAAATATTTAATTTTAATTTATTTATAAAATCATAAAATTTTAAATTTACTTTTCATTAAAAGTGAATCGTGTTTATTCCGTGCTTTTCACGTGCCGTGTTTTGGCCCATCTTTAATCATACCGTACTTTTAAAGCCCACGTGAAATTTGTTTATTGTGTGTTTTTTCATGTACCGTGCTTTAGCCCATCTCTAATTTTGTCGTGCTTTTAAAGTCCACATGTCTAAAATTTTAAGCCTCACCTGACCCACGTGCGTGCTGTGCCGTGCTGCGTACTCCATCGAAACGTACTCCTGTTGTGCCATGCTATACGGAAACATACCGCACCTCATGTTGTATGATCCATTGGCCATCTCTATAAAGGGGATAAAACGAAAATAACACAAAATTGACTTTATTTACTAAGGGATAAAGCGAAAATAACACAAAATTGACTTTATTTACTAAGGGATAAAACGAAAATAACACAAAATTGACTTTATTTACTAAGTGTTTCTTTAAGTCAAAACATAAAATAGATTTCAAATCATACTGAAATAAAATAAGGCACAAAAAAATTAATCGAGTCTTGATTAATTCGCTCATCTATGTTATTATACGTGAAATACATTTGTCTACTTTTGAGGGATTTGATGATTTTTATATTGTTTTTGTGGCGGTAAATACAGTTTTTTGTTCGTTTGGTTTTTCTCTTTAGTAAATCCAAATATAAAATATCGTACGGACACACCAAATATGAATAAATGAAGGGTCGTTGTGTAGATTTGAAATTGGTCTTGCAAATTTTGCTAAATTAAAGGCCCAGTAGGCCCAACACTACTCCCTTTTCCGGGCCAAGCCCGTTAACACGGACCATGCACGCAAGCCGAGAGCCGCTAGAAGACTCGGTCAAGTTCAAGAAATTCGAACCTCAAAAGCTCTGACAACAGGAATAAAAAGTCACATACACACGTGTCACCCCACTGAACGCGCCACAAAGATCTCCTTTTTGTCATTGCCTGTACACGATAATTTGGCGGCAAAATCATCACCGCCGCTCACAAAGCTCCTTAGATGGCATATCAGCCAAATCTCTCTCATTAATTAACTTGCCCCCTAATTAAATCCCTAATATAAAACAATAAATATTTCACTATCGCGTTTCTCGAACATGACTTACCTGTTATAGCCGGTAAAACCTCATTGACCCTCTGGCGGCACACCTTAAAGGTTTACTGGCTGGTCCGGTCACTTTCCTTTACCTCCTTTAATTTTCTGCGTCTTTTGATTTTTTTAATATTCTCGTTTTTGTTCTCTAAGCAATTGCAGTTTGGTTCGTATCTGTAGTTCGTATCTGTAAAGGTAAGCATGTTTCTCTAGATCTACCACGTCGTTTTAATTGTTTTTCAATGTTTTTTTCACTTCAGTTTATGTAATTGTGTTAATCTTTTTTGTGTAAATTTGAGAGAATTGAGCTAGCATATCTATGTTTATCTATTTATTTTCTTTCGATTTCCAGCGGAACGCGAAGCTTGTTTCTACGGTTCTGCCTTTGTAAAATTTTCGATTTTTCATAGAAAATTGATATGATTACAAATTTACGAGTACGTTTATTTATTTTATTTTTTTATTACAATTTTTGAAGTTCTAACTAATTTTCTTTTCTGAAGAACTGATATTGCATATTAATTAGGCTATTTATTCATATTCACTTTATGATGTTATCCATGTTTATGGCGATTTATGTAGAGTTTTTCAGTTGCTAGTTGATTAATTTTCTTCCTTTCAGTAATAATAAAGTTTTGACATATGAAGTTCAATTTCCATCAGTGTAATTGTATGAGAAGTAATATACGTACAAATTATGTACACAAATTGACACTATGTGAAGTGATATTTAGAGTTTGAAAAAAAAAGTCAATGGAATAAATGAGAATAGAGAGTGTATTTCACTCGTTGAATCATATCATGCCGTATCGGTATGTATGGATGAGTTTGTACAGATAGCTTCTATGTATGGTATTTGCATATATATATTTCCACTATATTTGCATAATGTTCCTTTTAAATTTTCCTTGCTGCTTTGTCTTTTGACTTTGTCGAGGTTAAAGTTTGTTTCGTCAGTGCTTTCTCTTATGTGTATGTATGTTGTACGTGTATATCGTGTATTGTTTCGTGTCATTGGAATTTTAAGCTTGGCTGCTTGAGCAAAGCTTTTCACTGGAAGATATTGTATTGACTTTTTAACATATTTAAATTTTTGTGTATTGGTAACTCATTTTTTGAGTTTTTCTTCATACAGAAAATTGTCTAGTTACCATGAAGGGTGCCAAGGGTAAAGGTGCAGCTAGAGTCTCACAGGAAGCTTTGAAGCCAAATGACAGGTTGGTTTTCATCTCAGGTTGTTTTTCTAGAAACAAAGTCATGAAAAGTTATTGGCTTTTCTTCTGTGCATGCCTTTGTTCTATGTGGAAAATATGTGGCTTTAAGATGACCATATATGGTTTTATTCCTTGTGCTTCTCTTCCATCCTCCCCTAACCTAAAACTCTAGCTGTTGTTTAATGCTTGGTCAGTAAGTTTGTTGATGTCTGATGTCATATACTCATTGGTGGATACAGTTGTTACGGAAATTTGATTGTGACGAATCTTATGTATCTTCATTATTTTCAGAAAGGTTGGGAAGAGGAAAGCTGCTGCCGCTAAGCTTGACAGTAGCAGTAAAAGGCAAGCGAAGAGGGAGATGAAGGCCAAAAAAGACCCAAATAAACCAAAGAGACCTCCTAGTGCTTTTTTTGTTTTCCTGTATGTATCTCTTTTTGTTTTTACTGTAGAGGGCAGATATGGCATTTTAGTTTTCAGAATATATCAATTCATGCCATTTTGATGTTACAGTGAGGAGTTCAGGGAAACCTTCAAGAAAGAGAATCCCAATGTCACTGCTGTTTCAGCTGTACGTATTTAGGCAGATTCACATATGCATTAGATTTAGTTCTTTGTCATGACACAATCGGTTTGCAATCAGATGATTAATCTGTTTGATTTCTTTGGTTGAAGGTTGGGAAAGCGGCAGGAGGGAAATGGAAATCTATGTCTCCTGCTGTAAGTAGTTGAACGTTTTCTGAACTCAAGCATGTTTGTGAGAATGGATGACTGCACTTGGAAAGCAGATGATTACTTTTTTCCTATATATATATATATATATATATATGAATGAATGTATGCATGTATGCACATCCATGCATACACACACAACACTGGAACTAGGCCTCATGTCAGTCAATTTAGAAGTCTGGTTGGAATTCTAGTTGCCTTCACCTAATGATTATGAAAATCATCTGTTGAGCAAAATTTACTATCAAGTGGGTGTAGAATTTGTCACACCTGTGTTCTTAGGTGAGGGAAGGGAAAGGGTTTTGGGTATTGAAGGTAAAATACTTCATGTAACGCACTTTTGAAATGAATCACATAAGAAGTTACTCAAACTTCATGTTTTGAGGATGACTAATAAGCATTGAAGAACCAGTGCCTCATGATTTTAGAGAAAAGAGTTCTTAAATCTCTGTTTATAACCTGTCGTCAAGGAAAGGTTTTTGCACTATGCTTTACTGATCTCAAGTTCTTTATCTGGCTGAAGGAAAAAGCTCCATATGAAAGCAAAGCAGGAAGACTGAAGACTGAGTATGAAAAGAAAATGAATGCTTACAATAAAAAGCAGGTGGCTAATTCAGTAACCTGTTTCCAACTCTGTCGACGCTTTTGGTTTGTTGTTATGTGTTTGACCCTTTTCTTTTTCTTTTTTTTAATGCTGACAGAAAAGCAATGACGGTGATGAGGCATCAGACAAGTCAAAGTCAGAAGTGAACGATGAAGATGAAGCTAGTGGGGAGGTGGTACATAATTTCTGTTCTGTTTTACTGCACCGATTGGTTGTGTGACATTGTGTGTTTTGGTGATGATAAAAAAGACAAGTAATGTACTGAGGCATTGTCATAATATAACCATATCCATATATTCTTCTGTCCTTGAGGTTTCGAGTGGTTAGTTGGAAAGACAAATGCAGCTGTATTATTTTTGTTTTTCCTGGCTATTGAGTTTTAAGTGTGTGTTTATAGGGTTTTAGCTAGCAGCTTAGCTTGTTTGGACTCTTGCCGTATCTCATCTCTGAAGGCTATCGATTGATTTTGTAACCCTGGTTCTGAATATGGTCTGGTCTTGGGCCAGTGTGTGCAAAGGAAATTAGTATAGCTGATGCACAGTGTTTTTGTTCCCGGGCATGTTATTGATTTTGTTTTTGCTTGTGAAGCTAACTGAAAGGTGACACAGAATGAGTCCTTGGTGTATGTGGGGCCTAAAAAATAAGGATGAATGCGGGTAACAGTTATATTAGAACTTCTGTTATTGTTTGAAAAGGAAAGACTGTTCTGCAGGCTTATATTGTAACATTGATGATGACTTACTTGTTGAACTGACATATGAGTTCCATTTTCCTTCCGTTTTGCTCTCTCTTAGGCTGGAATTTGTTGTAACCTTTACATTTTACAGGAAGAACAGCAGCCCGAGCCTGAGCCGGAGCAAGAGCAGGATCAGGATGAGGAAGTGGAAGAGGATGAGAACGACGAAGAAGATGATGATGACTGAAATCTCATGATAATGCCTAGGATATAAAGGAACAAATTTTGGATTTTGGAATATTATTAATGTTACAGGGTTTAGATTTTCTGGGCCTTCGAAAGAGGTGACGTAGCCGTTAGCCCTTTTGATGCTGTCATGGTCTTTTTCTTTTTTGTATGAACATATTCAGCGTAAGTTATCCGATTTATGTTTTCAGATTCCAGGGCGTGACCTGACATATCCAATCTGAAACAAATTGATCATAAAGACTTTAAAACATAAAAATTTATCGTCACAAGCAATTTTTTGCCAGTAAAATAAAAATTTAAATGAAAAAATATAATGTTTTGGAAACATCGTGGTCGGGCAGGCAACAACAGGCAATGCATATTTACAAGTTCAAACCTACCAATGAACAGGAGATCATCAATTATATAGAAATCAACTAGATGCTATATCTACAATCACTAACTGTATGGGCAAGCCCTCACCGGTAGCGAGGATCATAAGAAACAAGCGTTGGATTTGGAGTGATGAATGGCAGTTTGTCAATGTACATAAAAAGTCGCTTCAAATTTTCCCTTGAGATGGAGGCCAAATCAACAATGTCATTCTGGCTGGTGTAGATCCAAAGGTCACCCGAGTTCACTCTTCTGAGACTGTCCCGGCAGAAGGGGCATGACTGAGACCGTGCACGCCTGAAATAAGCCAACAGAACATGAGCAAGATTTAGAATCACACAAGGATTAAGAATGTCAAAGACCATTTATAGACGCGAGACAACTAACAACAATACAAGCGTAGAAATAGAATGATCAACAGCTTTACCAATTTTGATAGCATTTCATGCACATTGAATGGTTGCAATCAGGCAAAACAATCTTGCAGCATATCTCCAAGCAAATACCACATTCTTCTTCTCTCTCTATATCAATTTCGGAGAGTTTTCCTTTGTCAACCCTGTCTTTCTTTTTGTACTTAGCATCACAAATTTCTTTCTGTTTCTTGTCTTCTACGTCAGTAATTCCTCTTTGAAGTTGCAATAAAGAGGGAAATATCACCCCTTTCATTTTGAGGGAAAAAAAAATAAAAAATAAAAATTCAATCCAGACCGGGAAGAATTTGTGCAATAGTTTTGCAAACTCAGAACAAAATATTGTACATTACCAACTTCCTTTTTCAGTTCACTCACCATAGAATTCTTTTATACTAGCTTTTCTTTCATGAGTACACATGGTAGTCTTGCCATCTGCATATGCCTAGGGGAAAAAAGGAACATTCATGATATATCACACTGTTGCAAAAATGAAACGGCAATTACTTGTAATGTTACTCTTAACAATTTAAATTAGCTTGAGGTGAAAGGACACTCCAACAACATTACAATTGGTATGAAACAGATTCATAATAATCACCTTGTATATAAGAATTCTAAGCAATCCAAGGGCACCAGCAAGGCGGCAATCAGTCCACTGAAGAAGAAAAAGAAAAGTGTGAGCTGCTTGACTGTAAGATAATCTCATCTGAAGGCAGGCGCCGTCATATTCTCTCGGATACTCTGAAGCCCTGTATCATTTGAACATTAAAATTTTCAATACCCAGATGCTCAAATTGCAAGATCACTCCGAGGCACTGTATCATTTGAACATTGAAAATTTCCAATACGCGCAGATGCTCAAATTGCAAGATCACCAAAAAGTTATGCAGAAATTCATTAAAACAAAAAAGGAATTATTCAAGGGTGTCCACTGCAGACTGCAGTGTCGAGAGATTCACGGCGTAGCCGAGAATTCCGCTCAATGAGTGTAAAATGACCAAACACCTTAAACCCACCAACAAAAAACTCAAATATAAGAGCACAAGATTAGTTACTTCTCGCACAAAATCCAAAAATTTCTCATAATTTTGGTCATATCATAATATTGACAATAATGAACATACCAACATCAGATTAAACAACAATTCCATAAAAGCCAAAATTAAAAACTTGATAAAAAATTGTAAAGAAGGAAAGGGATTTACAGAGTATTGGCCAACTGAATATCAGCTTCAAGAGCCTTGAGTGAATCCTTGAATGATTTCCTCATTTTCTTCTCTCTTTACAAAATTCTTTCACAAAATTCCCATGAATTAACTATAAATAATATTAACTTCATGAATCGAATAACCACCCACTTGCGCAAATCCCAAAAAGGAAACTCCTCATCTCTTCATTTAAGCAGCTTTGGTTTGTCAAATAAATATCTTCTTCTTTTAACTTTGTTACATAATTTAAATGAAAAGAGACAGACAGTAAGGGCTACTTGGCTTTCACTTAGAGCACACGTAACAGTATATCTCTTAGCTTCGGTAGAGTTATTACGAATACTCACAGCTATCAAAATTACTATTGTGCCCTTCTGTTGTCCAGTTGTTAGTTGCATGAACATACAGTGCCTGAACCTGTGGGACTAATAACCGTACTAAATATTTTGAGATAATAATACATGGATACCTAAAAGTTTTATACTTTCTCAAATAAGGACATATTTTGTCGACACTTGTACTGAAAGAAATGACGAAGCTGCAAATATTTCTATACAAATAATGTCATGTATTATAGCAGATTGAATAAAAATCTGATAAGATTTACATAATTTATTTTTATATTAAAAATATGATAGGATTTTTATAATTTATTTTTATTATTTATATTTTTAATGAATCAATCATATTTTATCATATCAATTTATATAATACTTGTATCTATATAGGCATTCTTGTATGACATAAGTCTGTCTGTCATTTTGATAGTGATCGGAGGCCTATTTGATATAAAAGATATTAATTATGTCTTTATATGATGAATGGTAGAAATATAGGGATCTAGGCGTTATTTCTTCGGTATTAGCCTTACTCAACCTAAAAATATTGGACGCGTGGCGCGCATGCATGATGTTGATCTAACCGTCACTTGTGGGCCGCGCGTTTGGCGTTTGTTATTGAAGCTTCTAGCCCGTGACGTGTTTTGATTGGCAAAATAAATGGGACCCCTCAAGAGTAAAGAGAGACCCAGCCGGGAATTTTTGGATCTTTTTTTTTCTAAATCAAATCAAATGGGTAACCTTATGCTTATTGTATAATAAATGAATATTTTGACTAGTCTTATTGTTTGATTACTAGTAACGCCACAGTTTTTTATAAGATTCTTTGCCTTGCAAGCCTCTAAGGCTCCAACTGATTAAAAAAAATGCTGATAAATGAGATTCCAAATGGATGATTTTATGGCCACTTGAAATTAATACGTAATCTTATCCATTATTTTATACGGGAAATACTAATTTAATTAAAATTTAGTATAAGGTATCTATTTATTTACATTAATCTATTGATGAAAATAAGAATTTTGGAATGGGTAATGATGAAAATGAAAAAATGAAAAAATAAAAAAATAAAAAACATATTCACCATCTCAATCAAAGTTAATATACGAGGAGAGGATGGTTGATTTATAATAGTTAGATATGAGAATTTGGTATATATACTTGGATGAGTGAATTTCAACCTTTTAGTTGAATAAATTGAGGAAAGTTCATCCAGCGATAAAAAAGTAAATGGGAATATGATTAGTCACCATGTGGCATATTTTCAGCATAATCTCATGAATTATGATGAATCCATGTGTGTGTTTGTTTTCTATAGATTTGGTAAATGATTATTAAACAAGATCACTCATTAGTTTTAATATATTATCAGCCAGCTCTTAATCTGTGATAACTAAACAACAGCTATATTTTAAAAAGTGAATTTAAATTAAATAACATTATCTAACTATAAATTTAACTCTTGACTATATAAGTATTCTAATTTGAAGTCCACATTTTACAAGATGTGAACGTCGGCCTTTAATAAACATCTAAGATTATTAAATATTGACAATTGATTATGTACATGGTAAAGTTCAACTTCTTTGCCAACTAAACAATATTTAAAGAGTCTAATAAAGTTGGATTAAGAAGGGATTACTCTAGCATTAGTAATGATTAGTTTTCAATTGATACTGACTTGCCAACCTTCGATAAAGGATGCCAGAAAAAGCAGCATCCACAACAATATTTGTAGAGTGAGAAGCAACAATTTGCTTGCTGGACCAATAAACCAACTCCACCATGGATGAACAAAACTACCAAGTTCTACTCTAGCACCACATACCATTTGCACTCGTGAACGCGTTTTTTGCCCTTTTTCCTTTTCATAAGCACTAGTAGTAATTCCAGAATGCAAAAGATAACAGCACAAGTGTTTGTGAAAAGAAATATAACCTTCATGTCATCATTCATGAAACAGCTTGCTTGCAGGTTATGTCATCCTGCACCTTTTTCCTGCACACTTGCATATGCATGTTAGAGTTATAACTCAACTTGATATTTTACAAATGGGAACTCCTTCCTAAATTTACCCCAACTTTTTTTCTGAATTCTATATGGTCTTGGCATCGCATAATCCCGGGTGTAGCAAGTTTCAGTAGAAAGAGAATTGTAAATAGTGGACCTGTATTGATGTCATAAACTCAATTACTCCACCAACATGCTTCAGGCAAGTTGAGTGATAAACTTCAATAGTCTCTCAAAGTTGCTTTTGCCAGAGTTTCTTCATAAGCCGGTGCTTTTACCTAAGTTCTTCCATATGCCACTGGAAATGTTGGTTGGTCGAGTAACTCTTCCAATTCAACCAGAAAAACTCAACTACAATCAAAAGTTTCATCCACCATAGAGTCTCTTGTATCTGCTGAAACAACGCAAAGACTCCAAAAATTCAGCTTACTGAAATCAGGCTGCAGTGATTGTGCAAAGAATAATTCTATATACACCAACTGCCATAACATGAATTTGCAAATTCTGAGCTCATCCCACTGGCCCCTATAACATGGATCAGTGTTTGGGAATTCAGAAAAGTTTGTTTTGAAGTCTTGTTTCATTCACCATAGTGTCTGCGTCTCTGCTGGAAGGATTTTAGTGCCTCTAAAAATTCTGCTTCTCCAAAATCAGGCCACAGTGATTGTGAAAAGAATAATTCTGTATATGCTAACTGCCATAACATGAAATTGCTAATTCTGAGCTCACCACTGGTCCGTATAAGTAAATCAGGGTAAGGGAATTCAGTACACTTTGTCTCTAGTTCCTGTTCAATTAGAGATTCACTTATGTCATTGGGCTCAATAAGACCATCCTTTGCCTTCATTACTATCCTTTGGCAAGCTTGAACGAGGTCATACCGCCCACTATAGCTAACTGCCACAATCAACTGGAATCGGGTATTGTTCTTGGTGGTCTCCATAACATTGATTACCAATTCTTCTAGGCCCTTTGGCAGCCTAGAGATATCCCCCATTACAGATATTCGGATTCTCTCCCTGGCATAAGCAAACAGAACAAATGCACTTATGTATTTTCACCACAAGCTTCTAAGAAGCCATTAACAATTCAAAATAGAAGACAGCTTCATCAAGAAAACTTTTTAAGGAGTATTACTGAAATGTTCACCGCATTATTTTATGTTTGCAGTAAAAAAACATGAAACAGACAAACAGGATAACAATAAATTTTGGAACTGGGGAAAGTCAAAGCATCATATTCCCAGAACATGCCACAACCCCAGCTAAAAAGCTGCTCCCCACTTGCAACCAAGTGATTGCCATCATGATACACCCGGCAAAATCTGTGGTTTCAGAGAGTTTGCATAAGATTTCTAGTCGCAAAGAATGTCATCAGGAGTGAAAACTTCAAATTCTTTAACAAGCTCCAAGCAAAACAATCTAAAATATACACTGAGAATCTACTTTCCGACAGATTTATAAGATAACCTCCTGAAAACAGCAACCTTTTAACACCCCATTCACCATTTAATTTTAAATTTTCCACCACATTTCAATATTTTAGTCAAAGCTAAACGTTAGATATATACTTTAATTAATTATATAAACTGTACCTTAGAAAGCTCTCCTTTTCCTCCTTAACTCCACTCTCTAACAGACTCATCAAAAACTCAACTTCCACCTGCAGCACAGACCAACTCAACATCGAAAATGGAAAAACGAAGATATTGAAAAATAAATAAAAATCAAATTTAAAAGTATTGACCTTGGGTCGAAACCAATTATCACTAGAGAAAGCGAAAACGGTTAGAACTCGAATTCCCCATTTGCAGCAGAGCTCAACGATGGTTTTTAGAGACTTGACACCGGCTTCGTAGCCTGACCCCACAGGCAAGCCCCTCAAGCGGGCCCATCTTCTGTTGCCGTCCATGATAACCGCCACGTGTCTCGGCATGTACTCTCTCTGCAGCCCCGCAGGCAGATCCGGGGCATCACTAGTGAACTTCACTTCTCGTTCTTCTTCTTCTTCTTCAGCAGGGACGAGCAAGCATCGGCGATGCTGGGTAGTGGCGGCACATGCAGAGCCGGGGCGTTTCCTGATAGAGAGGAGTTTGGAAGGACACACGTGCGAAGCGAGCTTGAACCTTTGGTTTTGCAAGTGCGGGATTGGAGGGAGTGTTGTTGCAGTGTTAGGTTTGATGAGCGGTTGCGGTGAGAGAGAGGAAATCATCGTTAGGGTTTATGCCGTTCAGTATTGATTGATTGCCCTCTTCAACTGTTCAGTTGAGCATTTTGATTTTGCCGCCAGAAATGGTTTCGGAATTCGGACAGTCGAAAACGTTGTCGTCTTCTTTGGCTAGACTTCAGGAATGAATTTTTATTGTCAGCGTCAAGTGAAATTTATGAAAATAGCCCAAATTTGAGGGGCAGTTGTAAACTTTAGCCAACTTTAGCCGTCTTTGTTTAACATACAGCCAAAAACACCAAAACGACTTAAAAATTCCCCTCGAAACCCACTTCATTTCCAAATTGACATCTAATGTCATCTATTGATCAAGTTTCAAATATTATTATAACACTTTTTTTTTTAAATGGAGTTGAACAATAAGAACCAGGAGGAGTAAAGAAAACACTTAATATTTGATATTACGCACCCAATACGTGTTAAGTAATGAGTGCTCAATATCATGTCAAACAACTTCATTGTGTGGCAATTGGAATGAAACCGGCTAGTAAAATTGATGCCTCTTCTCAAATAAAGGCTGCAGCATCTGTGCGGTTGGTACATTTGTTGGGCAGAAGAAGATTGGCATGGTGCTAATCTGAACATCGGATGAGTGATTTCTCAATCACTGAAGAGAACGCACTTCATCAATGGAGATTTCCTTAGGGACCTTCAGATTCAATTGATGGGTATCCCATCCAGCCCCTTTCAACTGCTGGATGAAATCATCAAACCTATCTTCCATCACCAAAAGGCTATGCGAAAGCCGGTCAAAGAGATTATTGAAGCTCTCCTGGTTCTCATGTAGCCAATAAACCTGCCACACACTTCGCAATACTGACAAACTAGTAGCTCCCACCTGCAAGGAAATTTGAAATTTGGCCAAGTTGTTGGCATTCACATCTTCTCACACAATGTTCTGAGTACATACCTTGAATGATACAAATACTTCAAAGTCTCTGGCTCTTTGGTTCACCATGAGAATATATTTTTCCTTCGCATATATTCTAATAAGTTTCTTCACCTTTCAAAAGGGAAAAAAACGAAAATAAAATGAATGGTTTGTTATTATAATAAAATTTGAAGAGATCATTTGGTAATAGATATAGTGGTGTTGTAAGTGAGGAAATACCTTGAAAACAGATGTATCCCCTCCAATCATATCCTCTAAAGGCACACCAAAAATAATTTGTGGTTTCATGAATTTTTCCCAAGTTAAAATATTTTCTTCTTTATTACAATCAACACATCCTGAAACAAGCAACCCAAGAAAATTTGAATGTTGTCACAACATAAAAAATAATAATAATAATAAATGCCAGGATTAAGAGAATATCGATTTCACCTGGAACAATGGAGTACAGAACATGTGACTTTACCAGTATACGAGCACGCTTGAGATTTATCTGTCAGATGATTAGAAACAGAAGGAATGATCCACCAAGAAATAAAACAACTACACTTGTTTTGTCATAATATTATTACATAGTAAAACATCAAAAATTCAGTTCTGCCTACCGTCCCCAGAGAATGGTTCTCCAACCTAGGCATTTCTAGAAAAGGGAACTACCTAGTATTCTTACTGTGCTAAATTGTAGAACCGAAAGCGACTGATAACGTAACCAAAGATGCAGAAGCCGCACGCTTAACCATGTCAATGACAACACTGGGTATGATCTTACAAGGCCAGGTGTATCCTGCATTGATGATTCTAATTTTCAAGTTTCATACATAAAGTGAAAAGCATGTTAGTTGCTATCAATTGGAATGAAGCAGAAGAAAACAGAAAAATTGTCTCTGAGTGTCTGTGAAACATACCAGGATCAATATGCCCAATGCCAGACCAAACAACTGAGCAGATACTTCCCAAACTTCCTCCTGAAACATTTGGCCAATAGATCATGAGAAAAGCACTCTCTTCCACAAACAAGCTTATAAATTGTGCTCAGACAAGGTAAAGAATTTCATTCAATGTAATTAGCGGAGTATATGTTTTTCTCAAATTATGTGCATTTATCCAGCATTGACATAAACCAAAGCATGAAAACATGAAAAACTTGTGAAATACAAGATAAGGCCTATTACAAGAATCCTTAATGATATCGAAACTAAAGTTAATTGAGTTTTTTAGAATAAGCTTATGAACAATCTCCACATTTTGTGGAATGTCAAAAGCATATTGCAGAACATGAAATCCTGTTAATTCCATCTTCCTGACCAAACATCTACAATATGCTCACCAAGAGCAATTAATGAGAATGAAAAAAAGGTTCATAAAATAAAATTAAAAAAAAAAAAAAAGAAGCTTACAGGAGATACATGAAAAAATTTACCTTCGCTGCTACCTCTCCTAGATTTCCTGAGATTGCAAAATGGTTTTGAATCACGCGGAATGAAGGATCTTTCAGTCCTCTTGCCACAGCCTGATTAAATCATCAACCTCGAGAAATTTAGTAAAATCTTCAAATACAAAATTTGGAAACTGAAGTCCTCATTTTCCCTGCTAAGACAGCATATAATTAGGACCAACATGCAAACATTCTCCCTGCTGATAATTTCCCAACTTCTCTTCCTATCCCTACAATTTTCCTAACATTTGTCTTTGATGTGTATGTGTTACTCACTACAAAATTGGTTTCTAATTATAAGCAGGAAGTGGTACAAGATTACATAAGTATATAATAGTGGTCTTGTAACAATATAGATAACACAACCAAAGGCTCTTATAACCAGAATACCTTGGAAAGATTCCCAAGAGAAGCTAATGGTAGAAAATAGGCGGGATATACTTGGGTAGCAAGATCAAAGATGCTGCATGACAGATTAGATACTTGATGAATTCCATAACTAATCAGTTTAAGTAAGTTTAAGGTACAAGCTTGTTGAACAGACCTTCCAGTGCTGCCAATGAAGTCGGCATACATGCGCCACTGTTTTGGATCATCATCAAAAAGATTTCCAAAGCGCCCACCTGCAAAGACAAAAAATAAAAATATTCAGCACAAAACATTTTCTTCTCTTTAGCTCTTTTCATAATTGCCAGACCAATGAATAAGCGCCCAACAGATCCGATGCCATCCTTTGACACCCATCTGCAGAACAATCACAAAACCTATAGATAAATCCAATATAAGACTAGATATTCAACAAATCGACATATGCTGAGCTAAAGAAGATGGAAATTTACTTGATGGCAGCAGCAGAAGCAGCCGCAGCTGTGCCCGAGAAAGAATCAATGCCCACAGCCTGATGCACAGAATTTGGTAAATTTTTTATCTGAAGTAAACTGCACCAATGTTTCTAGAAAAAGCAGCAAACAAATTCAAAGAAGGACAGATTGCGTCGTGAATTCATGACGGGTATTGCCATAAGCTGCAGAGCAAAATGAGTTTTTTTTTTTAATTTTTTATTTTTGTACTAACATATACAGCTCCTTAACACAGACAGCATGAGAGAATAGAATCAGTTACGGAAATTTTCCTACAAATTATCACTCCTTGTAGAAAAAATCACAATCAATTTAAAATAAAATAAGTAAAATAAGATCCTCTAAAACCTCACTTATCAGGTTAACAGACCAAATTCACAGTTTATATTATCTTGGTTCTTAATCCATATATCAAACCAAAGTTATTGTCCTGAGTTAAATCAACATGCCTTTAGGAGACTTGATGTGACAATTGCGTGACAGATCCACCCAGTAACATTTGTAGGGAATTGTAGCAACAAGTACTGCAAATAATCATCTGAAACCGATCCTGCATCGAAAGGGCAAGCATTGGAAAGTAGAACTGCAGAAAGCTAAATAAACCATGTCAGGACTGTTATCCAATGCTATTGTCTTGTCAATCACATCCTTCTATTCACTTTGGTCTCCCCTCATTCCAACTTCAGTTCAAACCTATGAAAAGACATTAATACTGTCCATTTTATTGAACAACAATAATATTACGCTTCTCAAGTGATATCCAAATAGATTCTATCCCCATTTTTATGCATGTGCATAAGTTAAATTAATGGACACCGCTGAATTGAAATTGAATGTTTAAGAAGCTTAAGGCAGTTATGGGATTTTTTGAAACAAGTTTCGAGAACTCTTGAGAGAGACTCTTATAATTTGTACAACTAGCTGGTTAATCCTAGAGCCTTTTGGAGGACTAGCAGTGAAGCTCTAAGATTTTAGAGGACTTGCTATTGGACCATTGGGCTTTTGAAAAATGAATTTTGTATATATGAGACTTTAAAGTTATCAAGATTGATATAAAGAGAATCCTTTACCCGAGACCCTCTATTTATACTCATCGAGAGGGTAGTATGGCCACCCTTTTTAGACTGGATTATCTCTTTGTCAAGTTGATCTCTGCTCATCTCACATTGCAGAAGCTGGAATAGTAATCCCACCAGATGGCTTCGAGAAACAATCATTCCCCTACTTGTTGAGTAGATACATTTCACTTAGAGTTCGCGCGCCATCCCTTTATTGGATGATACGTGAGGTGAATCTAGTTTAGAAATTCACTTAGACTGAGCAATACTTGGGGACCAATGAGGAACAATTTTTCTCTTGTTGGGTTGAATATTTGATCTTAACTACCTGTAAGCCTATTCGCAGGGTGGGTGGCATTCTATAAAAATAATATTTTCTTGAACAGCTAGTGTCTCATTTGGGTTTCAAGACAAATGAATGAGTTATAGTATAAGGTTTATTCTCTTTGAGCTTTGCATTAATTTTGAATATAGTAATTGCACCCAAAGCTTCTCTCACTAAATTATATTGGGATAGGAACTCATTATTATATTATCAATAGTCATTTATTACTTCTGTTAACCGTTCTTGTTCATAGTCTGCTTACCAAATATTTATTATTGTACCATTATTGTTCACAGTCTGCTTGCCAAATATTTGTTATTGTTCATAGTCTATTAACCATGGGTACCTTTAATGCAAGCTTTTCTTGTCCTAAGGAGCAATTGTTGCAACCAAAAAGAATAAACTCAATACTATAACTCATCCATTTTTCTTAAAAGCCATCAAATGAGACGTAAGGTATTCAAGAAAATATTATCTTCATAAAATGCTACCCACCCACTCTATACATATGCTTATCGGCAATATAAGAAATCAGTTAGTCCAAGTAGATTTCCAAACTAAATTCACTTCAGATAGCGTCCAGTGAACGGATGACATATGGACTCAAGGTGAAATGTATTTGTTCAACGAGTAGGGCAATAATTATTTTTCGTAGCCTTGTTGTGGGATTATTGTTCAAACTTTTGTAATGGGTGATGAATACAGAGAGCAACTTGACAAAGAGATGATAGCGTCTTAAAAAGGGTGGCCTCCGTACCCTCTCAATGAGTATAAATAGAGGGTCTCGGGTAAAGTCTTATCAAGCTTGATAACTCTAGAGTCTTCGATACACAAAATTCATTTTCCCAAGAACTTGATAGGCCACTAGCGAGTCCTCCAAAAGCTCAAAGCTTCACTCACAAGTCCTCCAAAAGGCTTCAAGACCACCTACAAGTTATCCAAAGCATAAGAGACTCTCTCAAGAGTTCTCTGTCATAGATAGATTCCATTTCATCGCCTATCATATGAGAAGTGTAGCATTACTGTATGAAGTAGATAGGCATGCAAAGCAGACATAGGCAATATGATTGTCTTGAAAATCAGGAAATGATGCTCAAAATACACTAATAAAAGAGGAACCTGTGGAATAAGAAATAAAATTTTAAAGCCAATACTAGTCACCTGGGAAGCCTGCAGGTAAAACGAAATCCTTGACAACATTGGGAAGCCACAATAAAGTTGTGTCAGAAAATTGTGAGCCTTGTAATCTAGTATCTTTAGTGGAATCAAAATCCGCATTAAAAGTTTGTACTTGCCATTCATCATCTAATATGAACCTGCTTATAAACATATCATCAAGAGATACGTCTTACAGCCAATCGCAACTCAGTCAAACAAGTTTCTAAAAACTAAGCAATTACGCAATCTGATTTGCCAAACTTCCGGTGACTTATATCGAATTAATCCAGGCACTGACAACATTTACATAAACGAACTGATATGTGTGTAATTAAGATAATTGATAAGGGATGAGTCAAGTAGCGACCTCTTAGCTGTGCCATTGCCGTATCTCTCCACCAAAACCACGTGCTTTTGGCTTTGAGCTCTGTAACAATCAGAGAAATAAAATCCGCCAATTGGGAATTTAGTAACAGCTATCATCATCAGGGCAAGCAAGTGGCGGGCTGGGAAGGAAGCTGTTACCTTCCGTTGCCGGCCTCGTCTTCTTCTTCTGAAAGATTCGATTGAGTGAAAGCACATTGAATTTGAAGACAGCGTGCTCTGTTTCGAGCTTTCTTCCTTGAAGAATCGATAGCACGTGTAGGTACTGAGAATTGCAGAGCGCAAGACATTTTTTTTTTTTTGCAACCTAAAAATGTTTTTGGATATAAGCCAAATGAATTGTTAACTTCATATTTATTTATTAAGCGGTTATGTTCATTGATTTTTGTAACATCAACCAGTAATGCCCCGAGCCGAAAACCACGTCGTTTTTGTCCCAAAATGAATGTTTACCGGGCCAAGGGCTTAGAGATGGGCCGGATCCAACGGTCTTTACATAAGTGGGCTTGTTTAGCATTTGATTTATTGAGACATGTTCGAAATTACTTGGGGCAAATTGGAAAAAAATACAATAATATTGGCACAAAAATACATCTTTACATAAAATACAACTCCTAGACGAGGAACTACAAGGCAGATATAATATTTGACATGTTTAACATGTTTTTGGCCATACTAATCCTCCTAGAGAAGATTGGTATTGGCAAAATTATGGGACCTCCTGAGCGGCAGAAACATTGTCTACATCAGCATAATTCACTTTCCAAATACAGATTATCTAGGCTAAACATAATTCGGATAGGATCTCCATCTGAAAATATTAGCAGTTCATACGTAGCAATGTGAAGAATCAGGCTCATTCAAATCTTGGCATTGTGATTTTGTTTCTCACGATTTTCCTCTGTGATTCTTTGGAACTCTTTCTCACTTGCCGCAATTAGACGTTTAACAATGTCAAAGGTGGTGAGCCTAATGCTGCAGTATTAAAAAAAGCAATGAATGGTGTATTAGGAAGGTAAGGACAATGACCATGGAACTGAAGCATGTATTGAAAATTAACTCATGTATGCTGAGAAAACTCAGAGCGAATTTCCTCTGCAACGAAAATATAGTTTTCACTGTATAAATAACATCCTATATAAATCAAGTCACAACAGTTGAATAGCCTAGAAGGCACAAATCCCTATATTTGTAATGACCTAACATGGCTCAAGTTGGAATAAGCATCATGTGAAGGACAAATCACCATTCAAAATCTTTGATGAACTAAGATCCTATTTGGTTTTGATATAGCTCATAGGTGTAACTATGAAATAAAAGTTAATAATGTATAGTAAATATGACTTTTAAATAATAATTTTGACAAAAATAGTCAAAATATTATAAGTGGTAGATCAAATCAACTTAATTTTCAATCCACAACAACTAATGTTTAATAAATACTTGAGTGCTGTAACTTTTTTTAAGGTACAACTGTCCAACTTCAATACCAAACAGGGTTTAAGCCAAGGCAGTCCCAACTCCCAAATGTAACCATTTGATTAAAATTATGAATCAGCAGCCCAGCTGTCTATTTTCAAACGAAAAAGACACCATATTGAAGAATTTGTCAAGCATGAACGAAAAATGGTGCGACAGAATGAATGTGTACCTGCTGTTTGGCAGGGTTTTCAATGCATTGGGCACAAAACCCCTGTACAATCCAGTGAACCCATCACGTTCCACAATACCTGCATCAGTTAAAAGAAATCAGATATATTGAACTCCTCCAAGATTGAAAAATTTAAACTCCCAAAAACAAAGGGCAAAATGAAGCACATGGAACCAAAAAAAACACTTCAACTAAATATTATTACATTTATCAATACATGAAACTATCTGAGGAACTCTTAAGATACAAGGGTTTAGGAGCAAACTTGATAAATGTACTACATGTAGAAAGGGCGAGAATTTCAAATCATAACAAACAAACATTCCTAATAGAGTTGCTGATTAATGAACAATTAAGAACTTGTAGGTTAAAAAAAGGAAAAAATGTTGAAAGATGCAAAGAAAAATTTAATTTGAGAAGCTTGATGTGGAACTCAGAAGCTGGAAATAACTGGGTTGAGCTCTCACAAGTGTACATTTGCAATTTAAATTAACCTAGAGTAACAGACAATATTAATTTACAGAGTTGTATCTTATAACTTGTCTCGGCAATACAAGTGCCTCCATCCAAAGAACCTCCAGCTAGACATCAAGGCTCCATCCGAAATTTCAAAACCTTTTCCACCAACAAACACCCCTTTATATTTTCAACTTAAAATACAAGCATTACATCGTGTTAATTTCTAACCAAACAAATGTCCCTTGCAGGTTTCCAAACCCAAAAATATGCTTTGTTATGTATATCTTTGATGTTCTTACTAAGTATTTCGAATTTCCTATAATATATACAGTTACACATTGATGGATGTCAGGCTAATACATGCTTGGTAGTTTTATATCTGTGACGATGGTAAAAATAACTAGAAGCATCGACTTACCGGCAAAGGCATCCATAACCGACTTATATGGTGTACCCTTCATTTGCATTTGTCTCCTGATTGTGTCTAACGGATAGCATGTGAGTGTGGCAACGCCTGCTGACACCACAGCTGTTAGCAGAGATGCTCGAGTCTTCTGTCGATATTTCTCAGGCAAAGCTTTCTTCACCCTGCAATTTACAAAAGACATCAAGGAAAATCATTTTTTTTCCTATTTGAATGTGCAGCTGAGAAAAAGTTATCAGTGAACTCACAAATCAAAAATGCAAAAGTTCACAGCAATATATGGCGCTATTCCAATAAGAGCAGGTCCAAGACCGTAGTAAAAGGATGCGAATCCTTCTTCCCGTAACATGCTTAAGGCAACCTAGAACCCTTGATTAAAATCAGCCTTCTAATAAGAGGTCATCAAATTATAAATAAATATCTAGCGGATAAGCTGGCATACCTGAGACATGCTTTGACAGCCTGGTTCAACTGCCAAGCGCAATCTCAAGACATCTAAAGGATATGTTACCTATACAAAGAAAAATAGGAATTGCTTCAAAAATACAAGAGCAAGAGGAGTTACAATGGTGACAAGTGTCCAGAAAAATAGAAATAACTGCCTTAAAGAAAATTCAAAAGTAGAAAAACAGTTGTATTGTAAATAAAACAAAAGAATTATCACTAACAGAACCAAAGAAATGGCAACAGCAAGCAAACTAGTGCACTGTAATTTAGCAGCCTTCTGCGATTGAATTACTCACAAAAGTGGATGTCATGCCAGCACAAGCACCCGCCGCAAGCCTTCCAATAACAGAGAGCTCACCATCCTTACCCTTAAAGAGATTCTGAACATTCAAAAGAAAAGATACAAGAAATGTGTCAATAAAAATAAAGTACAAACACATATATTTGTGTGCTAAAATTTTCTCAACCGATACTACCTTGTAAGTTTCATATGCAAATAGCTGGACAGCACTATAAGGTAAGACCCGTATCACCTGAATAAGAAAAATTCTACATTAAATAAAAGCATTACAAAAAATGTCACAACTGTTTGAGAAAATGAAATTCTGAAATAATATACAGAGCGACAGAAGCAAGGGACCTGAGGGAGGTTGCCTTTCCAGTACCCTTTAATTCCTTCTTCCTTAGCTATCAATGTGATGGCCTGCAGCCATTGCCAAATAAGCACTACCTCATTATAACAGCCAACAGAGAACAAACATGGAATTCAGGAGGAAATAAGTGACTTGAAACATTAATAAAAGAAATTACCTCAATGAAACCAATTGCCTTCTTGGCACTTTCTTGCCCAACTCTGATGCCATGAGTCTGCAGACAAATTAAATTGGATTTAAGCAGTCAGCAATTTTTCAATTCAAGTATTAGATCCATGGTTCCAACAAATCCATACCCTACATTCACATTCAGCCGTCAATAAGAGTGGAAATGTTAAAATATCAGTGGAAACATCCATAAAGAGCCTTCTATATTGCAGGTGTCAGCATCTCGTCAAAATTCGAACCAACAACTCTTTTGTGCAGAAAATTGATACAAGATAAAAACTCGTTCAATTCTTTGCACACAGAGCTGCAAAATTAAACCACTGGAGCCTGGAGGTTCTGTACATAAAATTTAAATTTTAAAAAAATGCATATCCTTCAAAATACTAACAAGATTAATTGGCGAACTATATGCAAATAATCCAAAGAATTTCCTGTTATAACAAAATTTGAAAATTCGTAGACTACATTTATCACATTTTGCACAAAACTAGAAGCAACATAAACATTAACAACTTGAAATGTAACGGTATGACGGCAACCAAAAAAAAAAAAAAATCGCATTTTGCAAGAGAAGCGTTATACATGTGATGTGGGGAAAAAAAGAGTCAAAAGCTGAGTGCTAAATAGAAAACAACACCTGCAGAAGAAGCTTGACACGGTCAAGCGGCGCCGTGACGGTTTTGGCGGCGGCTCCAGAGATGGCGCCAGCCGCGAAAATCGCGACGTCTCTTGGGACGTAACCGAGTATAGCCAGCGGATGCTTGAGCAGCTGAGCTGGAGTCGGTTCGAACTCTTTTGGACTTCTCTTTTCCGCCAATGCGAGACAGGCGAATTTACCAAGTCTGCCTCTACACCTGCTGAAACTGACATCCCAAGTAAAGCGCGCGTCGGTTTTCCACAACGGTTCGGGGTCGTACGGTGCCGTTTCGGGAACACAGAAGTGACAGATTTTGAGGCTCGGAATGTTTGTAAATGTTAGAACGGCTTCCTCTTCTTCTCTCATGACTTAAAAATTGAAATTTTGAATTTTTTAGGTAGAAGAGATAAGGCGTTAGAGTTGAGGTTTGCAGTCGCAGACACAAACAGAGCGAGCGAAATGGAAAGAATGGGGATCTTATATTTTTAAACCCCTTTACCCCTGAGATTCTTTTACATTCGCCCGTGGGCCGGTCTATTTTTTTAAGTTTGGAGGACTCCGTGAAGGGCTCGTTCTTTTAATAATGAAAAAAAGGAAGAAAATTCTCTGATGCGGGATTAATATATTGCCCAATGCCCTGTCCCACCTCCCCCCCCGGCACCCCAAAAAAAAAAAGTGCAACATATTGATTCAATAATAAGTTAAAAAAGAGTAAATTAATTTAATAAATGCAGTCATAATTAAGTTTAAATTAAAAACGGGAGTTTAATAATCTCCTGAATTGATGTAAATTTTTCTCAAGTTTTCAAAGATGTTGCATATACAACATATGTATTAGCAGTACTATGTGATTAAGATTTAATAGTTAGTTTTTATATTACTTAATTTTAGAGTCTGTCATATGAAACGATGTTGTAAACTATCATGCGGTGCTCCTACTAAATGCGCTCTTAGTTATTCTAGTTTGTTTGTTTGGTTGGAAGACTTTCCCAACCTTTTGGCTTCCTATCTCTGATCTTATTTGTGAAACCCTTTTATTCAAAAAATTTATTAAAAATTATTTTTTATATTATTATTTGATAAACACTTGTTAGTAATTAACAACTTTATAATTTAGGGTCCGGCCATAGAACACTCTGTCATAACGACGCAATCAAAATTATGACAAGTTTTTTTATTATTTATCATTTTGATTGTATAGTTATGACAGAGTGCTCTACGGTATAGTATCACCAACTCCAACATAGTCATTGCCTATAATTTATTGTCGAAAAGTTTAAATTACAAGACGATTCTAAGGCCTCATTTGGGATGGCTTTTGAGAGGCTCAAAAGTAATTTTTGAAAGATTAAAAGTTAATTTTGGTGTTTGAAAAAAATTTAAAAAATCATTTTTGTCAAAATCATATCTCCTACAATAGATTTTGAAAAGTATAGAGGAGTAATTTTTTATAATTTGATTTTGAGAATCAGTTTTATACTTAATACAATTTTATATATGTTCTTATATATGTTATACAAATTAAGAATTATCCTTATTTAATTAGGAAATAAAAACATTAAATTTAAAGAGATTATTATTATTATTACAAATTATATTGAGGCAAAAAATTAAAAAAAATAAAATTATTAAAATAAAAACATTTATTTTAATTGTCAATTATTTTAAGTATACAATTTATACACACACATGTATATAAATATGTAATATTTGTGTGTTGTGTGTATTGTATTAAAAATTTATGATTATTTCGGTAATTTATATTCTTACAGTAGTTTAACAATAAGAGTTACAAAGTACACATGACTATTTTAATACTTACAGCAATTTTAAAATAAATTTTATAAAATATTTAATTGATTTTTTTCACAATTAATTATTTTTACAGCATAACTAACAACAAATTAAAAACTATGGCATTACCAAGCTGGCTCTAAATTTTTTATAAGAAGAACAAATGCATTTAAAAAAATTTGAGGAATTGATGTTGTTAAATGACTGTAAAATGGTATGCAAATCAATTATTAAATGAATATAAGATCAAATTAAATTTACTTCCACATATAAATAAACATAAGTATAACATTTTTTTATCGTGTACATACAATAACTGGTGCCTAAAAACATATTTCTACTTCATTAATTTTGTTTCTTTTATATTTTAGCTTAAAATAATTGTAATAAAAAAATAATTGACTTTCTTTATTCCTAATTAAATAGAGATTATTTTGAGTTTGTGTAATTCATATGAAAGCATATGTATTAAAGGATAAATCCCAAGAAGGCCGCTAGTTACTACTAAAACGCGATGTTGACAATCCCAACTAATTGTTAATCCCCCCCCCCCCCCCCCCCACCCTCTTTATTGAATCAATTCTTAGTCGATTGTTTTTACAATAGTATGCATATTATATTTAGTTCTGATTTATTCTTGCTTGCAAGTCCTTGGTCCATTGGTCTTTTTTTTTTTGTTTGAAGTTTTGTTTTCTAAACCACCACTCTCGCATATATTTTTAGAACACCTGTAGTACAGTAGCAGCTCTTCCCCTAAAAAAAAAGCACCACTAAAATTTCCAATCCCTGTTAATTTCGGAAGCTGAAGGCTTTGGCAATTTCCCTTCATCAGTCTCTATCTCTCCTCCATCAAAGTATAGGTAATTTATTTATTTTAATTATTTTTCTTTCTTTTTTTCCATTTGGATATGATTGGCTCATGCTATCCCATTGTTTGGCTTTTAGGGCATGTAAACCGGTTTCTTTGATGGTTGCTTAAGGGAAAAAAAATTAATTATTTTCATTGATCACTCTGCTAATAAAGCTCCAATCCATTAAAGTTAAAGTTCTTAAATATCCAGGTTTTTTCTTTCTATTCTCTTCTCAATTAGTTGTATTATTTTATTGTTATTATTTTTTTAAAATATTATTGTGTTCATATTTTGTTTTCTTTTAATAATCTAGCATAATTGTTTGCTTGTTTATTCTTCTTTCCCTAAAAATATCTACTAGAAAATGTGTATCAAGATACGAAAAACTTCAAAAAAAGAGAAAAATAGAAAAATTAGTACAATCTCAAAAAAGAGCTCTTGATAAATTTGTTAAAAGTAGTAAAAAGATGTGAATTTGAGTAAAGCACCAATAATTAATGAACAAGCCCAAATTGAATTAAAAGATAATGAACCAATTAATGAAAATAATGACATTAAAGATAATAATGATGAAAATTGTGATAATACCCTTACAAAAGATTGGAATAAAAATATGAATGAAGATGAAACTAGAGATGAAAACAAAGATTTTGAAGAGTATTTTTTTTCAAATAATATTTATGATCATGGTAGATGGGAAAATATAAATATTAAATTAAGAGATTTCTTAGTGGAGAAAGGTCCAATTAGAGATAATGATTTAATTTTTCGAAAGGATGAATTTTCTATGGATTTCTCTACTACATATTACATTAAAAAACTACCTAATGGAGAAAAATATAATAGAAGGTGGTTGGTTTATTCAAAAGATTTTGATAAAGTATATTATTTTTGCTGCAAACTATTTAATACAAACTTCAATAAAAATCAACTAAGTAATGAAGGAAGTAACGATTGGAAAAATCTTAGTGTTAAATTAAAAGTCAGGAAACAAGCAATGAACATATTACTAATATGAATTTATGGGTTGAATTAGAAGTAAGATTATTAAAGAAAAGAACAATTGACAAAAACATTCAAGAACAAATTAATAAGGAAAGAGATCATTGGGAAAAAGTACTAACAAGAATTATTGCCATTGTAAAAAGTCTTGCTAAAAATAATTTAGCATCTTGTGGAAAGAATGAGAAGATATACCAAGATAACAATGGAAATTTTTTTAAGTTTAACCGAAATGATTGCAGAATTTAATCTAACAATATAAGAACATGTTAGACATATTAAAAATGGTGAAATTCATAATCCTTACCTTGGGCATAACATACAAAATGAGTTGATACCAATGTTAGCACTTGAAATAAAAAATGCAATAATTATTAAGATTAAAGTAGCAAAATATTTCTCAATTATACTTGATTGTACTCTAGATACAAGCCATTAAGAACAAATGTCTATTGTATTAAGATGTGTAGATATTTAAGCAAACCCAATAAAAATAGAAGAATATTTTTTAGGATTCTTAAAAATTGATGACTCTACTGAGAAAGACTTTTTTAATGAACTCATAGATACAATAAAAATTCTTGAACTTGGCATTAATGATGTATAAGGAGAAGGATATGATAATGGTTCTAATATGAAAGGAAAACACCAAGGTGTACAAAAAAGACTATTAGAAATCAATCCTAGAGCATTTTTATACATCATGTAGTTGCCATAATCTTAATTTAGTGCTTTGTGATATGGCTAATTCTTGTCCTAGAGCTATTTCATTTTTTGGAGTTGTACAACGTATTTATTCATTATTTTTTTTCAACGAAGCGATGGAAAATTTTACAAAATAATATACCCAATTTAACTGTCAAATCATTGTTACAAACACGTTGGGAAAGTCATATTGAAAATGTGAAAGCAATAAGATTTCAAGCTCCACAAATAAGAGATGCTTTACTTGGATTAGAAGAAATTAGTGAAGATTCTAAAATAAAGAGCGAAGCTAAATGTTTAGCAACATATGAATTGGAAAATTTTGAATTCATATTAGGTATGATTATTTGGTATTATATATTATTTGCTGTGAATTCTATTAGTAAGATCTTTCCAAGAGAAGATATGTGTATTGAAATTGCCATAAATCAGCTTAAAGGTCTTATTTCTTTTTTTTTTTTTGAAAGGTATAGAGGAAATGGATTTATTTCTGCTATGGTTTCTGCTAAAGAAATTGCAAGTGAATTGGAAAAAGAACCTAATTTTCATGAAAAACGTGTAATTCGTAGAAAAAACAAATTTGTTAAAAATATTAGTGAAGAAAGAATTTTGTCTCCTAAAGAGTCGTTTAGAATTAATTATTTTATATACATAGTAGATCAAGCTATTTGTTTAATAATGAGTAGATTTGAACAATTTCAAATGTATGAGAATATGTTTGGATTTTTGTTTAAGTTCAAAAAATTACAATTGTTAAGTGATGATGTTTAAAAAACTTATTGCATTAATCTTGAAAATCCTTTAAAACATGATACGTTTTCTGATATAGATGGTTTAGATTTGTTTTCTAAGCTAAGAATTTCAAAAGAAGTTTTTCAAAGTAAAAAAAATTCCCCACTTGATGTATTTAATTACTTGAAAAAAATTGATTCTTTTCCAAATGCATATGTTGCTTATAGAATACCAGTAACAGCTGCCTCTGTAGAAAGAAGTTTTTCAAAATTAAAATAGATAAAATCTTATTTAAGATCAACCATGTAGCAAGAAAAGATTAAATGAATTAGCTATGTTATTTATTGAAAAAAAATATATTAGTGAAATTAGAATATAAAAATTTGATTAATAATTTTGCATTTCATAAAACTAAAAAAATTAATTTTAAATAAATAAATTCTTAATAATATATTTTTAAAAAAAAAACATAATTCAAACAATTCACCAAAGTTCCCAAAATTGGTTGAGCCGCCCTGTTGTAGTATTCCACTCCACGCTCGAAACGCGAGAGAGAGAGCTTTAATTGGCAAGGCTTATGTAGAAGCCTTTGCTTTGAGTAACTGAGTTATTGCAGTTGTTGGCTGATGCACTCAAAAGTCATAAACGCAAGTGCACCCTTTTTGCACCATTTGGTACTCTTTTTGCAGTACTTGCACGTACGCCTTTACGTCGTTCTTGTTGTTGCTGATCGATCTTCGTTGCTGGTGTTTGCTCGTTGCCTACTGCTGCTATTTTCAATTGCAGTGTTTGCTCTTAATTTGCTGCAGGTTTGTTCTCACTGACTTTGCCGGTAACTCGTTTTCATAATTATTTACATGCAACCGAATGTCGTATTTGTTTCTGCATATAATTCTAAAAAATTTATAACGTTGTAAAAATTTATTTACCCTTTTAATTCTGAATTAAAAGATTTTCGAGATGTTGTACATACTCTAGAGGCAACATCCTGCTCCAGCATGAATTTTTAAATAAATTATGATATTTTGTAAATGAAGCTACAAAATCACACCTACTGATGTGTTTAACATTTACACTCATAAATCAATTATTTAAGACTTATTTACCTAGGCAAAAGCTCATTTTTTCTCTATATTATCAGGTTATGTTTATTTAGTCACTATATTTTTTAAAATATCTCAAAACATCGTTGCGGTGAAACGATTGACACCCATGCCATTACTTTTTATTATTTTTAGCTTGTTTTTACAATATTATCCTTTTACGATAATATTTTTTGGCTATTAATAAAAAATTAAATTACTAATTTAACCCAAATATAAAATAAGAACAAAAAGAAATATATATATATTGCTCACCTAGGTCCAAAAAATTAAATTACCAATTTTTTTGGTACATCAATTAAAAAAAATTAATATATTAACTAATCAATAGAGTGCTCCACAAAAATCATTATATATTATTTTTGTTTCTATTTTATTTTAGGGGTTAAAATAGTAATTTAATTTTTTTATTATTGTCAAAAAATGGCATTATTATAAGAAGGTAATATTGTACAAACAAGTCAAAAGGAATAAAAAGCAATGATAGGAGTGTCAATAATTTAACAGCATAGATGTTTTGAGGTATTTTTTAAAAGAGAAATTGTTAGCCTACCCCCAAATGAATTGAGTTTTGCATCACGTCCCCAAAAGATTTGACTCGTTGTACCGCTTCCCCAATTCTGTTAATTTTTCAATTATTTTTAATGACTCCATCAAAATTTTGATTGAATGATAAAAATGGCCATTTACTTGAATTTAAATAAGTTTAATTACACAAAAAAAAACAAAGAAGAAGAAGAAAATAAATGGAGACAAAGGAGAAGAAACAGACAGAAGAAAAAAAGAAAAACAAAAGGAAGAAATAAAAAAAGAGACAAAAGTAAAGAGAATTTCCATTAAAATTAATTTAATGAGCGAACTTCTGATTTTATCCCTCCATGTTAAACTTAATTGAGAAAATAACATAATTGGGGGTGTGGTGCAACGAGTCAATTTTATTGGGTGTGTGGTGTAAAATGTCAATTCATTTAGGAGCAGGTTAAAAATTACCCTTTTTAAAAAATAGGGATTGAACGGATATTAACCATAATATATAAGGGTGGGGATATTTCCACCCCATTATTTGTGTAAACCCACCCCACTTCTAAAAAATATTTATAATAAATGCACATTATTTTTTATAAATACAAATCAACATCAATATGTGTATAATTAATCAATTATATCATTCTTATATTATTTTTACTTAGTTTTTTTACTATAAAGATTGCTTTAATATGAGTTTTATTTAATTATGTAATCGTTGTGGCATAAAATTACTTAACCTGAAGCATAATATTTTCTTTTATCTAATACTTTAAGTACTTAATTTTGTGACTTATTATCTAACTTTTTAAATGAAATCTAATAATTTTTAATATTTTAAATGTAAATGACATAAATTTAATAGCCTAATAATTTACATGAGTATTGACTCATAAAGATACAATGTTAGTTAAAGGTTAATAATCATGCTAATAAAGTAGAATTGACCATTTAGAAGCATGAATTTTGTATAAAATAAAAAATGTTGAAGTTGAAGTAAATTTTTTGTACTTTTACATTTTAAGGATAAAAAAGTCAATTTAAATTTAAATTTGAAAGCAATCTTAGTAGTCAAACATAACAAAAAAAAAAGTCACAAAAAATAAATTAAGAATTTAAGAAAGATTTAATTGATTAATTCCTTAGAATTCTTCTTTATTTAAAATTTTTAAAAGTAATGTGAAAATTTTATAATTATTTTCTAAAAGTGTGGTGGATTTACAGAATTTGTGGGGTGGAAATATCACCACCCAAAATATAAGGATTAAACAAGTTTTTTACCCTATTTACCTTGAGCTACACTGTACAAACCCTTAAATGAGTGTAACAGAAATAAATAATTTATAAAACTTTCTTTTTCATTATTTGAATCTCCTTTGTATTTTTATTTTTTTATTTCCTTGCACCAGTAAATAAAATAATATATCCACTCCATAATATTTATTTCGTTATGATAATACTTCAATCCTTTTTGTTCTTTCTTTAGAAGTAAACTACAAGAAACTAATTAAAGAGATAAAATTATGGTAGAAGTAAGAGGGAGATTGATCCTCACTTGTTTTTTGAGATGAAAATTAATACACACACACATTGAGTTTTACTTGTACTTTGAAATGAATTTTTTTTTTTTTGAAACGCTCTCTTCACATAGATGAGGAGGATTCATACTTCAAATCTCTTGTGATAAACAACTTTTTTGTTGAATAAAAAATTCAAGCTAGTAATTTTCGGAGATTGTGCGCTGCTCACTTAGGATGTTCAGAATCCAATCCGATTCGCTTAATCCGTCCAATTTATAGAAATTCGATCAGTAAAAATTTGATCTGTGGATTGATGGATTGGATTTGGATTGAAATTTTAAAAATCCGCAATCGGTGGATTGGATATGGATTGACTTCTGTAAATCTGTAAAAATTCGTGAATCCGCAAAAAATAAAAAATATTTATTTAATTAAATAATTAAACTTGTAAATATGTCATTAGTACTTACTGATAATAATATAAAATAAAAAATAATTAAATAAATAAATATAGCTTCATAAATAGTTAATTTTCACATACGGATATAAACAAATGAGATTTTTTCTTTTTGGTACGTCGTACTTTAAAACTTTGAATGTATTTTCTAGCTTTATTCAAATAATTGATTTATTTAAATTTAATTTAATTTTAAATTTGATCGGTAGTAAAGTTATTTTAATATTAAATTTTTTTATTTAGTTAGTTCATAAATTAGACAAAATAAATAAAATTTAGTCTGCAAAAAAGATCCGTAAAATGATGAATTGAATATGGATTGAGTTAAATCTGCATTCGATCCGCAGATATATGGATTGGATTTAGATTGAGTTTCATTGATCCGTGGATCGGATCGGATCTAAAATTTAAAATCCGTAAAATCGTGAATCGAATATAAATTAATGTCTAATCCGTAAAATCTTATCCGCGAACACGCTCACTCAGAAAATTTTGGGTAAATCATTGGAATCAGCAAATAATTCAAGCCCAACACACAATAAATTCCCATTTTATTATAATGATGGTACTACAGGAGCCATCAAATTACCATCACTCAAACGAAGGGTAATGCATATACCGATAAACGAAATACACTTTCACTCAGTTACAAAAAAACATCTGAGAGAGATCTTTAGAACATTGCATGTCCTTTAACCTGCGCTGCCTTCATCAAGCTTCGATGGCACCAGTTCACTTTGAAATATTTCATCTCAAATGAGAAGGCATCCATGGAAACTTTCTTGACATTTAAAATGCTATGCCGCTTCTAAATTCCAGCAGGCGACGCCAACTGAAAGAATAACAATGCATCTTATATTTGGAAGCTTCAATGAGGAATTGAAGAGTCTGACCCCACAAGGCCAAACTAATCCTGCATTAAATCAAATTTCCCATAGTTAAAATATATTTGTCATGTGTTTTTAATACTACAAGCTAATTAAAAAAATCCTGCATTAATTCAAATTTCCCATAATTAAAATATACTTGACATGTGTTTTAAATACTATGAGTTAATTAAAATCACGTGACAAGATTTTACTGGACGAGTAAGTAAACTTATTTGGACATTAGAACTTACTTCTCATGCTCTGAAGACTGTTCCAGTTGATGATTGAAGACCCATGTTGACCCCGTTCTGATCAGAGTCTGAGAAAAACAGAATATTTACTTAATTAAGTATTAGTTGGGAATCTTGATTGATGGCAAGTGAATTTGTATCTCAGGATATTAAATGTGTCAATAAAGCCCTAGCAATGATGTAAGCACGTACTCACCTAGAGGTCTGTTGGATACAAAAAAGCATGCTCCAATAACAATGTAGCATAGCAGAAGAACCGATCCTTTCATGTAATGAGAAGTCCCATCCTGAAAAATTAACAATAAAAAGAGTACTTAATATTTCTAATTGAAGTGTGAACACCTTTAGAAAAAATAGATTAATACTGTAAATTAATTACCTGTAAAGTGAAGGCTGTGGCAATAATTGCTAGAGCAAGAGAGCCAGTCTCAAGGAGATTGAAGTTAAGATCCATTGTAATCCCCATAATCCAAGAAATAACCACACACAATGGAACCTGCAATCATATTAAGGCGATTAATTGATATTAAGATTTAATCATCTGAATTTTTATGAGTAATTAAAAGATTACTCACTCAGTAAATACTTACCACAAATACGGCAATTTGAGTTGCAGAACCCAATGCAACACCAAGTGAAATGTCCTGCATTTCAAGCAAACAACAAAAAAATTATATATATTTAAAATTATTTAATCACGTTCTGAAGCTAATAGAAGTGATTATATTTGAAGAACAGCTCCATGCTGTTATTTGTTACTCACCAGCTTGTTTTTGAAAGCAAAAATGACTGCTCCTGCATGTTCAGCTGCATTTCCAACAATTGGTAGCAAGATAATGCTGATGAAACTCACAGAAATTCCCCAAGAATCTGAAGCATCCTGAAAATTAACCGTGATGACCAATCAAATGCTGAATCCAAAATAAATAAATAAATAAATAAATGTACTCAAAATTTCAATTTTCGAAGCATTTAATTATTCATGTTAGTTACCTCAATTGTGCCCACCACAAATTCTGATAGTAAAGCAATGACAGCAGTCATCCCAACAAGCCAAGCAAATCCACTCCAAAACCCAATCACAGCCTTTTCTTCAGTCACATCATCGTCGTCCTCTGAATCCTAATCATCAATAATCCCAGATTTTACAAAATTACATTTCAAGTTATTTATTAAAATGTCAAGTGGTTTTTTTTTTTTTTGGGTTGCTTCAGGAAATTAATTACCTCTTGGGCTTCAAAAAATTCTCGGTGTGTCCACAATTGGAAGACGAGATAGGCAAAGTAACCAATCAGCATTACAATGCTGCTGGCTCTTGATAGCTGAACCGTTGCCTTAGCAGTAATATCAGAGGGGGGCCCAGCGTATTTGAATAGCAACGGTAGCATGTGGCACAGCAATGCCAGCAGCAGCAGCAACGAGTTGACATCGGCTTGTTTCTGCGAAAACATCCAACACATTAACTTAATTAATTAGCACCAATTTTCTAATTTTATAGAGTTATAAAATGAATACATATAGAGTCATACTTAGGTCCGGACATTAGAATCCTAATGTCATAAATATATAATAAAATTCCGGTCGTAGTTCAAATGAAAAATCCGGACATCGGGACCTGAGCTCGATTATTTATTATATATATGACTAATAAAAAGAAAAAACTTACTCTATCGTATTTTTGTTCCTTTCCAAGATTGGCAATGCCTCCACAGAAGAGAGAAGTGCCAAGAACCAGAAGAAGGTTTGAGAGGATGGAACCCAGAAGAGAATATTTGACCACGTCAATCTTACGTTGGTATAGGGCAAAAATTGCTATGATAAGCTCCGTGGCATTGCCGCATGTCGCGTTCAGTAATCCTCCCACTGTAAAACCAAGTAAAGTACCAAACTAGTAATGGTTAATTTGATGTTAATTATTGATTAACAAAATGTGTATATAAGACAAATTGCTTGTCAATCAGGCAACTGTTGGATGGCGACATCGCGCCAAACTCGATGAAGAAGGTAAAAGAAACGATGCCAGTGTCAGATGATTTCTAGATTTTTTTCTTTTTTTTTATTTTATATTATTTTTGTAGATTAGGTTTAGACTCACGGGCATCGCTTCGTCATCTTTTTTACCAACCAATAAAGAAGACAAATTTCTAGGTTTTGTCGTTTTAAAGAAGAATACTCATTTTGTGAGTGTTTTTTGTACGACATTTTTTTTAACAAAAAAAAGGGGCTAAGAAAATTCAGGAATAATTACCTGTTGAGCCGGTGTAGAAAGCAATTTGCCTGCAATTTTTGAGAACGAACAACAAGAAGATTTGAAGGAAAAATTTAATCAATAACAAGTGAAGATAATAAATTATCAGGATACTATAATCCAACGATTAATCAACAAATTAAATAAAAAATATAAAGAATTGGCTTACTCTGTCAAGAAGCTGACACGCTCAGCTAGAGGAGTCAGTCCAAGTAAGCTCAGGGCGAATATCCATGGCTGCATCATGTATTCATGAATGAATAAACGATAACAATAAAATGTTATGAAATAAGAAACTTCAATATTTATAAATAATTAGCAGGTTTATTATTTTCTGCTTATCTTTTCTTACATATTAATTAACTATGTTATTATGCAAGAAGCACTTACTTCTGCAAATCCATAACATTGGCCGATTATGGCTAAAGGAATGGCGGGAAACAGAACTGAAAGTTTAGTCCCCAAAATGACCTCCTGAATATTAGCCAGACACTGTCTAAGACAAGCAAATCGAATTTTCGACACAAGGGTAAGGTCGGATTTTTTCCTCAACGAGGAGGATGACCTGTTATGTGCAGTTCTTCCATGTCTCATCTCCTTACTCAAAACCTTCACGTTGCCATTCTCCATCATCCATGGTTCAGTCGAAGCCATTTTTTCGCAAATGCAATTGAGAAAAAAAAAAAAAGGAAGAAAAAAAAAAGAATAGAAACAATTAATGACCAATTTTTTTTTTTTTTTAATTAAAGATTGATTGAGAGGGAAAATTTTGTTTCACTCAGTGTGTTAGACATCAGTGAGGAAGGACACTATGTTATAAATAGCTATCTATGACTATGAGGTTGATTCATCACGAACCTTCCTCGAAGTTTCGTTTTCTGATATTTTTTTGTTTGGCAAGACACGTGCCTCACATACTGTGCATCTAGTTTTTTTTATCAGATCTTTATGAGAGATGAATGTTTTACAAATTAATTTGAATTTTTTTTTGAAGGGGTTTTTTCATTCTTGATATTATGCAGCAAAATTGTGTTCGCGCAATGTTAATCTTCAGGGCCTTTTTGTGTTGAAAAATGAGTATTCTGCAGCAATAATTTAGATGAGACAGATTAGTTAATTATTTGTGTAATATAGGGTAATGTTGATATGGTCGGTCTTTCTATTTATTATTTGTGACTGCAACTGGACGAAATTATGCAACCCAGCTAGCTAGCACTCACAAAAGCCTCATCAAGTTAAATTTAATACTTGAACTGAGCAATAATGCTGGTTTTGACATTTTTTTTTTCATTTTTATTGTAATATCATTACGTTTGCATTATCACCTATAAAAGACATTTGATTCTAACTAAACTTCGAGTACCTAAACGAAGAGAAATTCATAATGATGTGAAATGCAAAAACCAAGAAAGTGATAGTTAAAAGATTCTAGTATCCGTACATTGACTTAGGCTAGAGACCAATCTTTGAAGCACTACTACTGGGCGTGAAGTTTTTCTCACTCACTCTGGAAGCCCGTCAACTCCCTAAAGGTCACTTAATTAAAACTCTAATGTGATGAAATAGTCAACTGGAATTGTTTACTCAAAAGTCAAAAATATAGATTTTGAAAAGAAAAAAAGGACTAAAAAAGTAAAGCATAAAGGAATTTGCTGTCTGGTTGCTGAAGCAGTTTGGAAATTGGAACCGTGACTACTGTTTATTATCTTAAAAACGGAGTTATACAAACTAATTTATTTGAGCGAAAGTTTAGAGTTGTTTCATTAGGTTAACCAATTCTTTTTAAAAGAATGGTTCATTATATTTGACATTCTAATATTCATTAATCAAACATATATAGACATTCATTTATTTCGGTAGAAAATATAATGAAAAAGGAATCCTCTTTTCTCTTTTCATTTTTTTCAAAATTAATTTTATACTAAAGACAACTACTAATTGCATAAAGATTCATTACTGGGCTGTTTGTTTTTATAATTGTATACTGAATCAATGGCAAAATGAGTAGAAACTCTGCTCAACACCGAATTCTCACTAATTACCTTACAATTCTTAACTCTTCTATCATGAAAAAGCTAACATTCTAATTACCCTACTATCCTCAGCACTTCTATCTAAAAAAAAAAAAAAATTAACGCACATGATTATATTCAATCTCTAAAAGCCCTAAAACTACGTGCGGCAAGAATCCGTCGTCTCATGAGATTCTATTATCTCTAATTTTAGTTACTACATAATTAAATTTCTTGTAATCTTGTTTGTATTTTAAGGGATTGTTTATTTTTTTGACTTAATGACCTAATTGACTCAATTTCAATTAGTTAAGTCATTAAATCTGTTTGTTTTCAACTTAATAAAAATTTTCAATCATTAAGTAATTAAGTTATTAAGCCAATTTTTTTTAGCTTTTTGCTTAATGTAAAAAGTCTTGATAATATCATTAAAAGATATTCTCCAAAATATCCTTATTTAATTAGTTAGTTTTCATCCTTATCTAAGTAAAATTTAATAATTAGCATTATTACCCATCTCTATAACTTGTGATAATACAATGGTATACTATTATTATTTTTCTTCAAATTAGTATTATTTATCTTTATAATTTTTTATGAATATTTTTCATACAAGAACAAAATGACCTACAAAAAATTGATTAACATATACAAACTTAGAATATAAAGAGTTATATTGAATTGAACATGATTTATGTTATGATAATATATTATTTTATTTAAGTTCTTTGAGATATTCATTATCTGTTTAACATTTATAATTTGTGAGAGCACAAATGTAGAGATATTAGTTTTCATTTTCTTCAAGTTAAAGAAAATAATTTAATATTTATTTTTAACAATTCAAATAATAAAATAAACATATTATTTAGATTTAAATATTCATTTCTATTCAAAATTCTAATTATATTCAAAATTCTAATTAATTTACGTCTATTCCAATTTGAGATAAAAGAACAAACGCCATCCAAACTAAAGCCAAAAGCGGCAAGCGTTTATGTTCAGCACTCGTTAAATGGCATGTATACAAAGAAAAAATCTCACTGCAACGCATTAATAATGTACGGTCGAAAAATCTTCAGCGCACAGCAAACAAAGCCGTCCGAGTTTCACCATTGAATTTGGAAATCGACAGAGCAAATCATTGTATACCAAGAAAACACGAAACTCCATTCCCTATTCTAATTAAAGAACCAAAATAAACTTGGTACCGACCAAAACATGTTATACGTATCTTCGATATTAATTGATCCTTCTGGTTCTGTGGCTGACTAGCATCTGCCGTTACGTGGGCTACTTCTCTTCTCATAATAACAAGTTTGTATCAAAAACGGCACCATCAAATTTGTACAACCAACCGTACACGTACAACATAGGAACCTTCCTGGGAACTTCGTTCAGATAAGTACGTAACATAAATTGGATATTTATTTGCACCCAATATAGGCGAGATTTGCCTCCACCCCTGCAAATGAGTATTTAAAAGGAATGATGATGAATCGCCATATAGACAGACTCGAACTCATTTCTTTTATTATGCACTCGCGGAAAGAGTCTTTACCAGCTAACTAATGGCGTGTGGACGGCGCCGTAAATTGTCAAAATAAAAAGATTTCTTCAACTAAAATGTCTAGTATGTTAAAATATAAAAATTTATCCAACTAATATATCTAAGTACAAGGAGTTATATAGCGTAGGTGTTTTTGAGATGCCTTACTCATCAATGACGAGTGTGTTTTTTTTCCTTTCTGATATAGATTTTATTTTGATGAGAACTCAATGAGTCGACCTCTTACACGTCTTACTTTTATTGCTATATACCAGGAGTTAATTACTTCACGCATTGTTTGATACAAAACACATATTGTGTGTGTGTGTGTGGGTGTGGGGGTGTGTGTGTGTGTTTGCGTCTATTGTTGAATGATATTAACATTACAATGGAGCCTTCAATAGGGAAAAAAAAAGAAACAAGTAGATTGTACTTGAAAGAGTATCTCTAAAAAGCTTTTTAAATAAGATTTTATTACTTATTTGAAGAGTCATATTAGCATTTAAGACTTCAAAAGACACTGTAATTAAGATTCTTTAAATAAGAAATAATTATCTCTTTTCAATTTTGTAGAGTTGTTTTCTCTCTCTTCAGTTTGTATTTTATTACTTTTTATTTGAGAGAGAGAAGTGTTTTAATTATCATTTACTCTTCCTTTGAAAAAATATTTATTTGATTAAAATAATATTAAGTTATTTATATTTGAAGAGTCTTTTAGAGACTAATATATTTTTTTACTCTCTTTTTTGCCACATAAGTAGCCAAATAAATATTTGAAGAGTAAAACTAATAGTCTTTTGGAGATGCTCCAAGTATATGTATACGTGTAAGAATCCTAGCTAGACACCTATGAAATTGATGAAAGAAATTTGACGTAGCTGCTTGGGTTCACTACGGGTTAAGCATGGGGAAGGAAAGAGGGAAGAAGTTTCCCATTTCTAGTTTTAGTGGAAGGGTTTTATCTTTCACTTCCAGGAGAAGATTTGTTGCGGCGGGTTGTAATTTGCTTTCGCAGTTTATGATGATCAGGTAGTTAAAGATAGTTCATTTATTTTTTTTTCCTTAAATTCGATTTATAGCTAGCTTGTGGAAGCATTATCAATACTCTCCTATAAGAATATCATTCATTCGGAGGGTCATAAGAAAGATTTAATTCATATTGGAGTGCTGGTCTAACATGAAACATTATTTTTTATACGTATATTATTTTAGTTTCGATCTAATTATTATTGCACCATAATATATATACCAATTAATAAATCTATCCTCTAATCTACTAGAATGGTATTTTTTTTTAATCTAAATATAAATGTTATTTTTTTTAATCTAATTTTTTTTTATCTAAATATAAATGTTTTTTTTTTAATCTAAATATAAATGTTCAGGATGATTTTTGAATTAATAATTGAAAGCCACGTGGATAATATAAAAAAAAATGATCTCAATATTAATTATTTAGGGACAGCACTTGGAGCATTAAAGGTAAAACGGAAGAATTTGCTACAATTAATAGGTTTGGAAATCAAGGATCACACTCTTCAAGATTTTCATGGAAGATAGTTACTAAGTTACATTATCAACAACTTTCACCAACTCAAAACTAGTCACCTAACTTATGAATAGACCAGATCGTAGGATATTTGGGATCTCATGAGTGACTGAATTAGGTTTATTGTAAGTTGGCAAGAACTTATATAACTAATAAACTTTAACAAAAAAAAAAAAAAAAAACTTGTCTTTTTTACTCTGAATATAAAATATAATCCTAAAAAACATTCTCATTTTTTAAACTAAGCATGATACCTAGTCTTAAAATATATATCCTCTTCACGACTAAAAATTTTATAAGTAGGTTCATAACATTAAGGTCACACAACATTTTTTTGCCCCCCCCACCCCCCCAAAAAAAAAAAAAATGTACCAATGCGTTTACGTTTTCTGGCCTCCACTGTCTTATTCTCCAAATTGAGCAAGACTTTCCATTTGGAGGCCATTCTAACATATTCTCTTCTTCACCACCATGTTCGCATTCTCCACAACTTAATTCCCACAATCATTTTCATATTTATCAACACACCCATCTCCATATAGCTAGTTAGGTCTTAATAATTTGCCATTAATAATGGTCATCTATAAGGGATTAATTAACTTTAGTTACCACTTTAGATGAAACATTCAGTTATCACAAGAACAACCTGCCGGGTCCAGATTCCAGATTGTCTGAAGGATATTTAAGTGTTAATTGAACTCCAAACAACACTTCGGACTCTGAAACTGCACATATCAGCTCTTTGTCTTCAACGACAGAAACAAAATATCAGCAAAATAAATTCAGCGTACGACACACTACTCAACAATCACAAAACAGTACAAATTTTTACTTGTTTCTATAACAGCTCCCTCATATCACTTCATTACAAAATTCTGCTGCGGTGCCTGCAGTCCTCATCCAAAATAAATCGACCCACTTGCATGTGTTCTCTGAGCTAAACTCAGCTTCCACGAAGTTTCGTTTCATAACCCGTCGGTTTCATTGAAAGTGTTGTGTATCATTTCACGTTCTAGATATTTATTTACAAGATGACAAGTTTCTGAAAGATTTTCTCTTGTGTGAAGTTGCCTCCATTGAAAGTCATGTTTCGTTATTCTTTGAAAAGAGGAATTTGAAAAATGAATTAAAGTTGAGGAGATTTTAGATCATATGTTCAATGTTTTTCATTTACATGGACATATATATGTTATATGTTCAGAGCATCCTATGTATGATACTGTACATGAATAAAAATAATAAAATATGAACATGTTTTGCTACTGTAGTAAATCGTGCATGGATTCACTTAAGCCAGCCTGCTAATCAGTGAGGGTAACTTTGATTTATCTACAGTCCCCCATGTTTTTATCATATTTTGGTTCTGAACATACTCATTTAACGTGATCTTGGTGACATTGAAATGTAATCTTGGTGACATTACTCCTTATCTATTACTTGCTTGTCAAGTGGGTATGCAAATTATAATAATTGATTGAAGTATAGATATGATAAGAAATAAATAGAAAAGGAGCAGTGCTCCAAAAGCACCCAAAACTTTTCCTACATGGTTAATTAATAATGTGCTTTCAAGTTAACAACTTATTTGTATTAGTTTAAAAATTGGAAATGTTTTTGGTAAATCTAATACATAATAGATTGTTTCAAGGCTTTGGGTTTGGAATCAAACTCTATGAAATATTAGAGGCACATTTTTGTTTGCCCCACTCCAGGAATTCGTTTTGTGCCTGTGGTGCATTATCCAAGTTCGAGTAATAATAGAAGCAATAGGATGCTTAATGCATCCATTCAAACCTTTTTTAAATAAGAATTTGGATTCAGTGCTGAGTTGAGGATTTTATAATATCATGGTTGCTAGCTAATAGATTAGAAATTATGTATATCAATTGTCAAAAGATTATAAAGATTTTTATACAACTTAGTCAGCACTGGATCTAAATTCTGAAAATAAATATATAAAATCGTCTTTTTGTTTAGGATACTAATACATATATTACATGTAATAAACTGTATCAAACGTCGTTTTCTAAAAATCATACCTAAATTCAAGATGGTAAAAATTTTCCTCGTGATAGTTTGTTTTCGAATAACGATAGGAAACGTAAATGTTGACAAAGGTTAGGCAATAATGCAAATGCATAAGCTGTTTCCGCGAACTTTCGTATGCTGTTGATGCATAGATTTTAATAAACAGCGATAAGCAGACCCATACGTACAATTCTGTTTGCATATTACATGTTGTCCGATTTCAGTTTGGTGGATCTGATTTCTGATCGGTATCAGTTTGCGTATTGTTTTCGGTTTGATACTAATTTTGAGTACGACATCATGCCTTTCAGTTCATATATATATTCTGTGGTCGAAAACGATGAAAACAAGCTAAATTAATTATTGTTAAACACTTTGAAAGTGAAATATGTACACAGAAACAAAAACAAATGATCCGAATTAATTGCCTCACCTCAAAGGCAGCGGCCATTACAAATCATACGTGACTGTCATGTACATGATTCATGAAGGACGGCCGTTAATGTTGGTGCTAATTAATTTAGAATGTGTTTGAGATTGAGGTTGCACAACTGTAGTTTTTAAGCTACAACACTAAAGTGTTTAGTCAACACTAATTGCTGTATCTTGGAAGTTATGCGATTTTTCACTTGTATGATAAAAAACCTATTATATCTTTAATAATTTTGTCAAAATTATTATTTAAAATTTATATTTACTATATATCACTAATTTTTGTTTTATAGTTACAGTTTTTTTTTTCCACAGCAGTTGTAGTTTTTAAAAGCTGCAACATCTCAATCTCAAACACACGCTTAGTAGGTAAATTCTCTCTTGGGTTGAAATAAAAAATTTAAAGTTAGAACTTTGTTCACATAGATGAAGAGAGAATTTAACTACTAATCATATGATGCTTCTAATTTGGAATAATTATGCTTGTGCCAAAAAAATTACAAAGAGATAGCAGAAAAAGTGAAATTTTGTGTGTTAGTTTTTATGCATTTATAACTACTGGTTATTCAAAATGTGCTATGTTTAAAAAATTGTGAATTTATACTATTCATAAAATGATCTAGAGATCTACTAGTTGGAAAATACCTAAAAATCAAATAAAAGGTTGTTGGAAGCAGTGAAAGTAAAGGAAAACAAGGAGATAAGAAAATTCTTCAATTTATTAAACTTAGCTTAATGAATTTGTACACAATAATGTGGCTTTATATGCGAGTACGTCTATTGATCCAAATAGCAACGAATTAGGCTTAGCTAGTAACTAATCCTAATAGTTTCTACCTATGGTTAATTTGGGATTACGGTTGAAATTCAATAAACTACTTATTTCATAATTTTTTATAAAAATAATGTTTGGTAAATTTTGTAAAAATAGTTAATTTCATAATTTTATCTATTTTGACAGCAGCTTTTCAAAGTAGGTATAAGGTTGCTTTTCATAAACAACTTATTGAATAAGGTACCACACCTTTTTAAAATTCTTATTATAACCCTAAATTTTAATAAAAAGATAATTATATCTTACTTATCCATAAACCCTAGCATATAAATTATACCTTTATTTTTATCATATTTTATGTAACAAATTATGAAGTTCTTTAGATTTTTTTTAATTGATTTTTTAATGTAATTTTATATATTTAAGAAAAAAAAGATATGTCTAAACAATTTATTAAACATACTCTAGAAATAAAAAAGAAATTAAAACTTATGTCTATTTTGGTCATTATATAATAAAACAATACTTTTATAATAAAATTTACCAAACGTATGTACTCTGCTTTTTAAATTCACACCAACTGTAACAGCATAATTTACCAAACACCAAGCTACTTTTTTAATCAGCAGTTTATTTTATCTGCACAGTACAAGAAACTTATTTAATCAACTTCTGTAATCCTAAACTGGCACTTAATCTTCATGTGTGCAACAAAGTATGTAACCACCAGGCAGTCCATGTCATCAACTAATAAAACCTCTAGATGCAGCCGCTCAGATACTATGCTACCATAAGCCTTGAGGTCTCTCCACTCTCGACAAGGATCTGAGTTGAGTATTTGCTGAGCACTTAATTAATGGTTGTTAGACAAGAGAAATAAAAAAAATTTAAATAATTTTAATCATTGATTCAATACCCAACAACAACTTAGTTCAGCCATAAATCTTAATTCCTCTACCCTAATACATAAGAAGGTTAACTATATCTACCCACAAATGTGAGAGAAGATAATAATTGTGTCCCCAATAGGAGATTTGAACAAACATCTTTATCAAAGTGAGAGCTGGTAAATGCTCATTCAGTCTCTATAATTTGACTTAAATGTTTATTTAGTCTTTAAATTTTAAAAATCACCTCAAGACACCCTTACTCTTAATATGTTACACTTTTATTCTTATTTTTTATTGACTCTTACAATGATACCCTTGCTACAATATTCTTGACATTAATTTTTTTACCTATTGAAAAATTTAATTATCAAATTATCCAATAATTATTTTTTAACAAATTAACCAACAAGTATAATTTTAAAATAATTGTTTTTTTTTCATGTCCTTGCAACAATCTCGCTAATTATTATTTATAAATTAACTAATACCATCTAAATTTAAGCAATGTCTAATACCTTTACAACAATCTTACTAATAATTTTTTATAAACAAATTAATTTATAAAATTAATCTTAAAAGTAAAATAATAACAAAAAATTTACCCCAAGTTTTATTTTACTTTTAAGGCTGATTTGATAAATTAATAATTTTTTCTTTTCATTAATATCCCAAAAATATTATTGTAAGGGTATTATTATAAAAAAAAAAAAAGATATGATTACAATATATTTAATAGTAAAGATATCTTAAGGCATTGTTTTAAATATAACAAATAAATAAGCATTTAAATTAAAATATAATAACAAAATGAATATTTAATTAAGTAAGAGCATCATCTCATCACGCGGTCAAATCCCTAAGTGAACTAATTATATACTTAAGTAACTAAGAGTCATGGATAGAAAGTTTTTAATTAAACAACTTTCAAATTACATACGTAAATGATTTTATTAAGCTTCTCTATGGATAACGTGGTAGCCTCCATGTCCATGTATTCTAGACTCTTTTTTTTCTTTTGCAAAACTAATTCATATCCAATTGATGATATCATAATTGATTAAATCAGTTTTTTAGTCGATTGATTTTATGATTTTACTTCTGTTTCTTTTCTGTTCGAGAACGTGAATAATATCAACACAGAATTTATTGTGAGTAAATCATTACAATTCTAGTATAGTCCATGTGAGATCCTGCATATACATCCAAACATATTTACAAGATCATAACTTTGAAATCATAAAAACTCTTACTTTTTTTCTATGAAGGGGAGAAAAGTATTTTGCCATCGCGCCATTTTCCTAGACGGCGGACATGAAATGCGTAGATGTGACTCGAGTACACAATTTTGAACAGTGTCGAAGAATGATTGAAAAAGATACGAAGGCTAGTAACGATCAAACTTGCATGTAGACGTAAGTAAATGCTGCATGGCTTGCGTGTTCAAATTCTCCACGGACTTCCGGTTAGATTACCGAATTGACTTTGAGAGTGACTGAGATTGACACATTCCTCACACTCGTCGGTTTGACTCTTTGCCGTATAGTACAGCATTTGTACCGTGAATTGAAAGATTGATGATGATATTGACTTAATGTGAATCCAGACACTTGCGGGTCGGTGAGAGCAACAATTTAATCTCACCACCTCCTCAAATTTCAACGCTTTACTAATTCCGAGTCTTATTCGGGGATATATTACCTTCCAGCAATTACAGTTTTTTTTTTTAGTAACTAATCGCAAGTATTTTTTAGTGTCATCGGTAGGGACGGTAATAGAACGAATCGGACTCGAACTTGTTCCGTAACAATGGATTGAGTTGGGCTTAGGCCTGCTTTGACTGAAATGAAGGGCCTGGCCCTTAGTTTGAACGGATCATATTTTTTTAAAAAAAAAATTTCATTTACACATCAAAACAACTAAAGTAATCTGAAACCTTAAATCATATTATAAGCTTAAACAAAATAATAATAATAATAATAACTATTTATAAATTTCGATGAAACTTGAAAAGTTGAAAGTACGGAAAATGCAAATTATCAAATATGATGGCGATATGATTCAGCAGTGGCGGTAGCAGCAGGTACTGATAGGAACGACGTCGTACGGCTGTGAAGGTGCAATGGCTGGGAATGGCGGTAGTGGTGGTCTTTCTTTCCCTCGTGCACGAAGCTGCTGACTACGGAAATATGGGTGGCTGGCTGGTGATGGCAGTTGCCAATTGTTTTGGTAGTTGCATGGTTAGTGCTACTGGTGTGGTGTGGTGATAAACAAGAATTGTGATTTGTGAAAGAGAGTGGTGTGTCATTATCTCACTTATGAGTTCTGACGTGTGTGTAATGTATTTTTTAATTTAAAAATTAATTTAAATGTCAAGGGTAAGGAGCTTTTGGTAGGGCTCAAACTCTAACTTAAATATTATTTAACCTTAATACCTTAAGTCTTGGCTGACCCTTGACTCTTAAATTTATGTCAAAGTTTAAGATTTTTAAGTTGGATTAATCAAACTAAAGGTCCAATTAGACTTTTTTGCCATCCCTAGCCATCGATCATCATTGTGTTGGTAGCTGATGGCAGTTGAGACTTATAAAACTTTTTGCCCTTTAATAAAAAATATGAAATTAGGGGATTTCTCTCCAATGTTGCTAGTGAAAGTAAATTTTTAAGGTAGTTATAATATCAGGAGACTTTTAGACAATACTTATATATGTATAAAGTTTCAATATATCCCAAATTATAATGAGTAATGTTATATTTGCTTCGTTGAAATACTTAATTATACCCCACTTTATGTATTACTAGTAAAATTTCACCATTTGAATAATAAATTATAAGACTTAAATAACTATCATTTGAACCAATCAAATAATGCCACATTAGTTGACATATCAACTAAATACCTTAATTAAGTAAACATAACCTATATTTGTGACATTGCGACTATTCAATATGAAAAATCACAAGCATTTTTCATTCTATAATACAAAACTTAAGAAGTGTAAGAAATAAGTTGACAATGAACAAAATATATGTAATAAAACTTATTACAAAACATATGTAATAAAAAATGTGTAATCAATGACAATTAACATCAATCAATTTAAAAAAAAAACTTTTAGTTTTACAATGAAAGCCAATTTTATGGATTCAACTATAGTATACTATAACCTACAATTTATGCACTATTAGATGATTAGACAATTAACAAAATCTAACAATCTGACAGTACCTAACCTGTGATATGATACCACCATGGTGCTATATTCACAGCCTAGTGATATAGGAGAATTGAAAACCATAACATTTCAATTTGAGTCATATTTTTTACTCTCCATATATGTTTAGTTTATCATTTAGCATAGGATATTTGAAAAAGATACCAAAGGTGTTGATGCCAACAAATGACTCCATCAACCGAATTTGTTTTCTGAGGATAATAGTCGAAATTCAAGCTCAAACGTCAATCTAACTGCAACTTTTTATACCTACCAACCACAAAACATGGTTAGGACACACCGATGAGGTTTTCGTCGTAAATCCTCTAATGCTTAAGTTAGATGTTTTGTGTATAAAAAAAAGAAAATGAAAAGGAAGAACTGGATATAAGTTTAAATCAAGGAATTTTCTAGTGGTAGTCACCTAGATCTTATAGAAAGTATAAAAAGTTTTAAGCTTGGTGCCTTATAGAGTTTTTAGTTAATTTTGCTAACCCCCTTATCTAATGCTTTCTTTAGTTTAAATAGGCCCCTGATTGCAGACGGTTACCACAATTATAGCATGATGACTAGTTGTTACCAATGGTCATTTATAGACTATAAGTGGTTGAGAAGGTAGTGGCACATAACTCCCCTAAACAATAAGCCACGTTTATCAAATAAATTCTCAGGTCAAACTACTTCAAATTGTACCCACAAATCATGTCGTCCGTATAGGCTTCAGGTTGTACCTATAGTCCAAGTCGCCAACATAAGCTTTAGGTCATACATGTCGATTGGGTCGCCAACATAGGTTTCAAATTGTACATATTGACCAGGTCACCCATATAAGTTTCAAGTCGTACATCAATAAAATCTAACCTAAATATCAGTCCTTTAGTTTTCAATGGCATGAAGTTATTACCATGTTAGGAATTAATTATCGAAAAAAGAACAAAAAATTTTCCCAAACCCAACACTAATCCCCTAATTTTCGACATCGAAAAGATATGATCGGTGTTAGAAACTTAAATAATAAATAATAATAATATATAATGTAGAGCTGGACTAAGATAATAACATTAAAGTAACGGCAAAAAGCAATAACCATACAAGTCTAGCGTTGTATTATAAAGTTAACTTTCAAGTTAATTAAAATAAAAATTAGAAAGTTAAAGCATTAACAAACTAATGAAAATGAGAGGCAACTTGCATATCACATGTGCTTTGGCCTAGATAAAATAAAATAAAGTGAATTTGGAATTGGCATCATGTATATCATATGTACTTTGATTTAAATAACATAAAACGAAGTTAATTTAAAATTGGCATAACAAATTACCCTACTTGGGCTATATCTCTCTAAACAAATGGGCCATGTTTCCACCATCTTAGCCGTCGGTTTCAATGGTCATGATTTAACTCGTTTTATTCACTGTTTTCTTTTCATGGTTTATGCTCGTCTCTTTCATTTTCTCTTAGGTTTTTTTCGTCTTCAATTTGTGTCGGCTGGCTTTTCCTCATCATCATAAACATTACACAACCGGTTTGCCAAATCATCTTTTTCATCAAAAGGCGGCCCGAACTTAGACTCTTGGCTTTCTCTGTATTTTATTTATTTTTTATTGTTGAGGCCATTTGTGATACTAGATTAGGGAAAGTCGATCTACGGCTTATTTTTAACTATTATTGAGCTTCTCCTTTTATGTCGGACTCGGATTTTCTTTTATGTCGGACTTATCATCGTCACCATTGTTTTTAGCGTACATCATTTGCCGCTTCTCAACACTATTGAAAGCTCTCCTTTTAAAAACAAAAACAGAACTTGAATATGTTCGAGATCACAAAGATCTGGTGACTTGTCTTAAGCATTATCTGCTTGTTGCATTCTTGCATTTGTGAATGTAAATTTGCTGGATTTTGGGAATTGTAGTTTTGTATTGCTTTGTATGCGGCCACGAATGAATAAAATAATGTGTTGTTGAGTTTGAGGTTGTTGACATTTTGTTTTTCTGATGTATTGTGTATTGGTATTGAATGAAAGTTTAAAGTTTTAAATGTGTTTATTAGGCAGGCGATGGAACTTAGGATCGAAGATGATTCACTTTTTAGTGATTCGTAAAATGTGAATAGAGATTTGCTTAGATGAGTTCATTCATATTGTGATTTACAATAATAAAAAGAGTATACTTAATAAGTCTAAAATTATTTAAAATTATTTAATAAATTAATATGTTTATTATTTTTAAATTATTTTAATATTATTTTAATAAATTTTTATGTTAAAATTAATTTAAAGTATGTTAATTTTTTATATTATAAATATTTTAAGAATAAAAAAGGAATTGAAATAAAAAACAGAAATAAAGAATAATTGTTGTAGTTATTAAAATGTATTATTGAGTAGATGTAAAAAAATAAAAAAAATGTAATGGCCACCTGATCATCACACCCTTCAATATATATATATATATATATAGATAGATAGATAATGTAAAGCCTAAGGATAGGTTAGCCTACTTTGAAAAAAATAGCTGCCTGGTATGAAGGAGAATGCCAAAGGGCTCATCACCTAACTAGAAAAACTGCAATAATGAGATTAATATCAAGCTTTACGGGAACACTAAGAAGATGGTGGGGTATGAAATTGATGGGTGTCAAAACTAGCAAATATAAAAATCTACTCTAAATAAGATTGTATATAGTGAATAGACATTTCGTTGCTAAAAATACACATTTAGCGATGAAATTTAATTTTCATTGCAAAAGTTCTGTAGTTTTGCTGTTATTTTATATTTAAATGAATATTTTTAGCGATGAAATTTAGATTTTGTAGTTGAAAGTATACATTTAGCAACAACTAAATTTTGTCACAAGAGGTCTAAAACTATCTAAAATTAATATTTTCAGCGACGAACTTGTAATTTTGTTGCTAAAAATATACATTTAGCGACAAAGTCAAAATTTCGTTGCTAAAAATACTCATTTAGCATCGCTTAAAATCATCACTAAAAACTTGAAATAAATATTAATTTTTTTCTTATATATTTGGTGACGAAATTATTTTTTCGTTGGTAAAACATACCTTAGGGGACGAAAAAAATATTGCCACTAAAAAGTTGGTCGCTAAATATCTGAATTATTGTAGTAATGGACGACTTGATTTATAAATACAACCTGAAGTTGTTCAACCAAAAAATGTATTTGATAAACATGGCCTTTTTTTTGGGGAGTTGTGTGCCATTGCTTTCTCAACTGCTCACAACTGATAGATAATCATCGGTAACTACTAGTAAGTGTGCTAAAATCATGATTATCACCTATAATAGGGGGCTTATTTAAATTGAAGAGAGTATCAGATGAAAAGGTTAGCAAAATTAACTAAAACTCTACAAGTTACCAATCGTAAAACTTTTTTTACTTTCTACAAAAACTAGGAGACCACCAACAAAAAATTCCTTAATTTTAACTTATCTCCAATTCCTCCTTTTCATTTTCTTTTCCTTATACACAAAATATTTTATTTAAGCATCGAAAAATTTACGCCAGAATCCTCACTAGCGTGTCCTAACCATGTTTTGTAGTTAGCATGTATAAAAGGTTGTGGTCAAATTGATGGTTAAGCTTAAGATTTGTACGGTTATTCCAAGAAAACAAATTCAATTGTTGGAGTCATTTTTTTGCATCAACATCTTAGACTACATTAACCATTTCTTCAATATTTTCTAATAACATAATTATTAGGAAAAAATCGTTGGTACCTTTAGTGAGAGTCTAGGCTTGAGAAAGCTACCAATGGAGTGCTTATTTTGTTTTCCAAAAAGAAGTATTATCTTGCAAAATTCTACATGAGCCTGTTCTAACCAGTGTTGCATTAGACCACTCTTTCAATTACTAGCAACATTCAAATATAATACTTTTTTATCTAAGCTTGATGCAGTACACACGGGAACCAAGATGCTCCACTTCAAGGCCAGCACTCTCACAACTAATGAAGAATAGTGTCTCATCATCTTTTCCAATTCTCCGTCTCCAACTCATTAAAAATGCAGGCAAGGGCAGCCCCTTAATTCCTGCAAGCAAGTGGTTCCACAATAGCACATTGATCAATCAGTTTCTACTTTCCGCTGATATAAAAGAAAAGTAAAAAGAACAGTATAGTACCTTTGCCCTGCTCATTCTTAGTGAGATGACCTACTTGGCTATCTTTTGGCTTGTAAGATTTGAGGAGAAATGAAAGAGATTTGATCAAGTTTGAATACTGTTTCACATCTACAAGCAACCAACGTTTAAAATTGGATGATTCCTTATGAAAAGAAGAATGAAATTGAAAATTTTTAAAAACAAAAATTTGAATCCAACAAGCACAGTTCATTGTTGAAAGAAAATCATATCGCACATGGTGAGTAGTGTACACAACACAAATTTCACCAAAAGACAATACTTTAACTACAACATTACATTAATTTCGACCATCTACAATGTCCATCTAGTATAACGACCAAGACCACTAATAAGATATTGTTAGTTTTGAGCTTCACACGCTCATCTTCACTTTCACAGTTTTATTCTTGGTATGGATTTAGGCCTTCCCAAAGGCCTCTTATTAGCAGGTCGGGAGATTATAGATAGTATATGAGCTATTTTGTGTGAATGGTCATGGCTAGTGGGGACATTGGCCCAAGTGGATAGAATGTGACATCCCACATCCCTTGAGAAGGATGCGAGTGATAAGCTTAGAAAGGACAACCACTATTAAACTAGCAATAGGCCTTTTGGGTAGGTTTGGGCTCATGCCAAAAACAAAACCATGTGGATGAAGAATGCATGTATAAAGCCCACTAGCATTATTTTCACTTAATTAAGAGCTTCTCAACATATAATATCCATAAATACTATACAATAACATGAAGGATCAAAACCCCCCAAATTTGAGAAGGATGCGAGTAATAAGCTAATAAAGGATGACCACCTTTAGACTACCACGAGGCCTTTTGGGTGGACTTCGGCCCATACCAAGAACAAGATCGTGATGGTGAATAATGCGTGCATAAAGCCCACTAATAAGATATTATCTGTTTTGTGCATCACACATGCGTCCTTCACTCTCACTGTTTTCATATAATTAACAACTCCTCAATATATAATATCTATCAAACCCATACAATAACATAAAGGATCAGAATCCTAATGAACACTAGGAAGCATTAAAAGTTACAAATTTTCTCAATTAATAAGAAATCTAGCTCAAATATAAATGAAAGCAAAAAATTCTTATTCAATGGAGATTGAAATCCTACTCTTCTCTTTTTTGTCTCCCTTTACACATAAACCTACTTCAATGGCATTTCGAACATTTCTTAAATAATATTGAGTACACTCACTCTTAACTATCATCAAAATGAAGATATTTAAAACTCAAAGACAATTTTAGAAAATTATTGGACGTCAATAATAAAATTCAAGATAAACTATTCACAATATTTTAGTCTTGCTGATGGTTGGCCATGCACACAAGAGAAGTTAAGTCTCATTTGTCTTCAATGTCTGTTTATATCCAAGCTTAAATAAAAAATTTTGAAAAATAGCTCATATGGGCTTAACTTAAAATAATCAACTCCGCCTAATGATATCCTTGTCTAAATCAAAATCCAAGAACTAATACAATACTAACATACTAGTATTGTAGTTAACAAATCATGATATCCCACATCGCTTAGGAAGGATATGAGTGATGAGCTAATAAGAGATGATCATCCGTAAACTAGTAAGAGACTTGGTCAATATAAGAACAAAACCATGAAGGTTAAGGACGTGTGGGCGCAACTTAAATCCTACTCTTATCTCTTTTATTTCTTTCAACACAAATTCTTCAATAGCATTCCATTTGACACTTCTTAAACGACTTTGAGCAGAGCCATTGTTAGCAATCATCAAAACAGAGATAGTTAAAGTGAAAACTCTTCAATGGCATTTCAATGAACACTTCGTAGATGATTTTGAGTAGAGCCAACTCTTAACAATCATCAAAATAAAGATATTTCAAGTTCAAAGACAATTTTGAAAGATTATTAAACCTCAAAGATAAAAGTCAAGACAAACCATGCACAAGCTCTTTTGTTTTCTAACGATCTAGCCCACTAACAAGCTATTGTCCACTTTGCCATTCATGCACATGTCCTTTACGCTTATATTTTATTCTCTGTCTCAACCTAAGCCTACCCAAAATGTATCTTGCTATTCTCATGGTGGTGATCCCATATAAGTTCATCATTCACGTCCTTTCCAAGTGGTATGGGATGTAACCATTCTACAGCCCTTGGGCCCAACGTCTTCACGGACTATGACCATCCACATGCTTTCGATTGGGAGAGCCTCTGACACCATCTGTAATAACCCAACACACTAACAAGATATTGTTTGCTTCGAGCTTTATGCTTTTGTTCTTAGTATAGGCCCAAACCCCACCCAAGCCTATTACTAATCTAATGATGATCATCCTTTATTAGCTCATCACTCACATCCTTCGCAAGCAATGTGAAAGGTCACAATTTAATAACAACTATTAGTATTAGTATTGTATTAATTATTAGACTTAGCTTAATTTTGGGTTATGGGCCTAGTTTTAGTTGTTTTAATTTAGGCCCGTGTAAGCCATTTCCAAAACCCCTATGGGTAACACAAGATATAAATAAAAATTGAAGACAAACAAGCTTCTCTTTCCCACATAGTCAACCATTAGAGAGAACAAATGAGGGTGTGCATAATTTGTCTTAACTTTTATCATTAAAGTTCAATAATCTTCCACAATTGTCTTTGGGATTTAAATATCTTTATTTTGATGATCATTATGAGTGGCTCTACTCAAATTATTTAAGAAGTGTCCATTGAAGTAGGATTCTGTGCAAACAAATATTGAAGAGAGAATAGTAGAATTTTAAGCTCCATTTGGGTAAGAACTCATTGTTTTAATCTCTATTTGAGTTATATTTCATGTTAATTAAGAAAATATGTGACACTAATGCTTCCTAACATTCATTAAGGTTTGTATGCGAGTTAAAATTTGAGGGCTTTGATCCTTTATATTAGTCTATGGTTTTTGTGGATATTATATGCTGAAGAATTCTTGATTAACCGTGAATTGAAGGACAAACGCATGCGCGAAGCCCAAAGTAGACAGTATAATGGCCTAGGTCATTACATCTAAACTATGGGCACTAATTTGTTTTTCCAATTTACAAGAAAAGAGCTTGGTCAAGGAAAAAGTTAGTACATATAAGCCCAAAAAGAGGCCCTCCCCAAGGAATGCATAAAGTTTCTGAATACTATCTCCAACACATCAACCATCTTATTAAGTAAGACAGCTTCCAGAACGAGTAGTCTGATGAATACTACCAACAGCGAATTACCACTCTAAAAGGAAGGTCAACATCATCAACACAAACACAACTGAACCATCACCTTCCAACACCAGCTGAGAGTGATAACTTTTTCACTAGAAAATGCAAATTGCACAAAACAAGACACATAACTGTGTCTTGATATTCTAGGCTTTTGCCCTACAGGCAACACTTAAAATTCCATAGTTCATGGGCCTAGAAATATTACCCTAGAATGATAAGAGAGCTTTCCTTAGTTTTCCTGGCTTATCAATTCCTGATTTCGTGGTGTACAATTACTTATTAGAAATAAAAGGAAAAAAAAACACAAAATACAAAGACAACAACAAACAAATAAACATACCCAATCAATTGAATAAAACCTGGTGAGAAACTTACACAGTAAGATGTCACTTGCTAAAATGAGGTCCCAATCTGGGTTTGGAACTGAAAAAGCATCTCCCCACGAATCTGATAATTCAAGCATGCTCTACTTCAATATGCCGGACCCACAAAATTCAATATACAATAAGAAATGCAAAAAAAACATGTGTGGAAATGGAATGTGCCATTCCCAGGCAATGTGCATGAAGTAAGAAGCCACCCCCAATTTACTCTCATTAGATTGTCCAGAAAAGAAAATGATAAGAACTTGTCTTATTCCTTAAATGTATCCCAAATTTTCAGTCATTCATGAGAGAAATAGGCAGCAGCTTTATGAGAAACATGATCAAAACAGTGTAATTGAATTATTGGGTTGATCACATTCTCTTCACTGCTTGACAATCAAAGAAACTGATGATTATGGAGGTGAAAAGGAGACTCACGCTTTATATGAGGAAGGGCAGGTGTAATTCCATTTGCTGTGCAGTTATAAGCTATGTTATCCTCAATTTCCTGATCATTATAGTCAGACGTTGTGATATCAAGATTCATTGCTTTTCTGAGAAATATAGCCAAAGCTCCAGTGCCACTGCCAAATTGAGTTTAACATGAACATCAGCAAGACAAATGCTAAAATTTCAATATCAAAAAGATTGTAGCTGAGTCGATCTACTAGAAATAACAGGTTATAAAATTCATGCAGTTCCACTGGAAGCAATACCAAATAAATGATGAAAATAAAGAAAGCTTAAACAAAAACTAGCAATGTTTCTACAAAAATGAAGGTACAAACGGATGCAAGTATCAATTGTGAACCCAATGGCATTTGTTTGCTTCTTAAATTAAAAAAATAACACATAAATGAACATAACACACTACAAAATGGCAGTAGATAATAATGCTAAAAAAAATTACCACAGCATTACCTGCCCAGTTCAATGCAACGGCGTCTTTCTATCCATTCACGGTGATGCATTAACCATTTTGCAAATGAAAATGTTCCTGGCCAAAGAAAATTAGCATTCAGTTGGTGAAAAGCAAACTCCCGGATGACTAATTCCTGTAAAAGAACCAAAATCTCATTAAAAGCTGCGACAAAATGAAACTGTCGTGACTCTTAAAACCCCAGAATCAGATTCTTAACCCTTCTCATCATCTTCTGCAACGCAGTAGTTCCACTGATAGTCCCTTAATTGTGATCAATGCTTGACATTGAGTTACAAAATAATTAAATAAATAATGACAATTCAAGTTAGTAAACTCTCTTTGGCAAAGCAAAAGCCTGTTAAAATTGCTTCAAGTACATTACCATTTCAGGAAACTGGTGCGGCCTCTCAACGAAGCTATTACAAGTCTCCATTTTTTCTTCATCTGAAAATTGTAAAAAGAAAACAAAAGCTATATTCATCTTTCTACCAGCAAAGTAAAATGAAATAGACGAAATATAAAAGAGAAAATGAGTACCAACAGTGACGTCATCCTCTTCGGCAAAAAGAGAACACGGGGAGAACAGAGCTACGTCCATCTTTTCTTTTCTTTTCCTCCCTTCTCAGCTGCTCAATTGCTGAAAAAACCCAAGCGCACATGGCGCACACACGGTTACGAGGTTTTTAAAGTAACGTGAGTACTGAAAAATTGGAAGAGGAATTTTCCGATTTCTCTCAAACATTCGGGCTCCAAGCCCAGTGACTTGGGGCCCATTTTGATCCCACAAGCAAGCCCATTTATTAAGAGTCGTGTACCCGTGTTTGAGTTTGACAAGGTCAGCAGCCTCTTTTTGCGGGCGGGCGTAAGACGGACGCTAGGCAGCGACTCCAGTGGCTATATTATTATTTATGCCACCGACTGGTCAAGTGATTGCAATATAAAAGGATACACAGCCAACCACGTGGCTGTATATTAGCTGTCGATTCATTTAGTAATTGTGAATCCTGAGCCTCCATCTCGCTAACCGCCTTGCCAATACCACTATATAAAACCCTCGCACTCTACGCCTTTGCCATATTCTCATTTTTTCTTTTGTGATTTTTTTTTTTAAAATTTTCGGACACCTTGGCCCTTCGGAATCATCGGACCGGAGGCTGACAGGAGCTTGGCCGGTCTATTTTACAAGTTTCGATGGCATCGATCGGTAATTTTTAATCTTGAACCAACGGCGTTAATTTTCCTTCGATCTCATGAATTAGGTCTTTCTATTGAGGATGATTTCGATAATTTCTTGTACCCGTAGTTATGAATTTAAATCTAGTGGATACTCATAATTGTTTGGTATTTACACAGTATTGTTGGGAATTTTTTATTGGTACACATTTTTGGTATATGTTATCTTGCTTTGGAAATATCGATATTGATCAAGAAGTTCAGATCTCTTATCAATAGTAACTCTTATTTAAATCTTTATATTCATACTTAACTTATTTTGCCTTCAGGATTATTCATCGTTTGCTTGGATTTGATGTGAAGGCTAAGCTCGTTGTACGTCTTTAAGGTGCAAAGTCTGGTTGTGTGATAAATGATTTTGAGCCCCTGATCGAGCATGGCTGATTGATAATGCGGCTGGGCTTGTGTTGTGTAATTGGGAGTGAATTGGGGGACTGCGGTGGGTTTTGATAATGGATGTAAGAGATGTATCAGGACAGAGAAGCCTGAAATTAAGATGGCTGAGACCTGATTATTCTTTGTCATCCGGCCTTTGCCATGGCAGGTGCGCTTGCATGGCAGGTCACCAAAATCTTAATAAAAAATATATATTTTTGTGGTCTTGAGGGGAGATCGCATGGGAGTTGCCCGGGTTCTCCTCTCCTGTGTGTTGTGCTTGTGTGTGTTGGTGTCATTCTTCGTTTCTGTTGCTTGTCGCTAGAGTTGCCACTATCAATCAGCCAGATTTGCATTCTTGACTAGCCTTAGCTGAAAGTCGCCGCGCTTATAAACCAATCTACTTGGGAGCACGAAAGGTTTGGTATTATGCCCTGCTAACTTTTTAGACAAAACATATTTGCAAAATTCCATGCTTTAATTAATATGCAAGGCCTCTGCAGTCAGTTTAATTTTAACATTCCAACATTGAGGGATCATATTTGTACCATTCTATTGTTGGCTTTAAAATTTGCCTTTAGAGATACACTAGTATTTTATTGTTGGCTTTAAAATTTGCCTTTAGAGATACACTAATATTTTATTGTTGGATTTAAAATTCGCCTTTAGAGATAGGTTTCCTTTTTATTTTTTTCACTACCCTAATTTGATAACTTGCCAGTAGCAATAATGAATTACTGAGATAATTGTTCACTTGGGAAGGTAGGATAATTCATGTATGTCCAACCATGAGGAATAAAGAGAGACCGATTGTGAGTAAACTGGGGTATGTGGAGCTAGTATGATCGACCAGAAACTGGTTCTTCGCATTAGCTGTTAAGTAAATTGCAATTTGTTGCATTTTCAAGTTGAGGAACTATTGCTGCATCATATCGTCAAATTTGTCTCATCTGAACAAATTCCAAAATGAACGAATTCCAGTCATATTTCTGAAATTCTATCAATGTATCTGAAAATGGATTTTGCGTAGTGTGTGGCCACTGTTAATGTTTGCTGGGTGAAGGGTACAGCATCTTGCGCTCAGAGAAACCCTCTGTTATTGTATGATGAATATTTTGTAATGTAAGAGGGTTGAAAAAGCAATGGTGTGCCTTTATTCCTTATTTAGGAGATTGAAATATCCTAAGAAATAACATTTGAGCCAGATTTACAATCTCATTGTTTCCACCTGGGGAGATCTTTGAACGCTCTTGGGGCTCATCATTGGGAGTTTGATTTCATGCAGAGCCACAGCTGGATTGTCACTCTCTTCAATTGCAGGGATTTGGAGAGGTGATTCTCAGCAGTTCTTGTCGGCAATTTTTTATAATACTAATTCAGCATGATTAATTTGAGAATTAATTTTTTGCATTGTGGAACAGCTGTTCTTCTTTGTCTAATGGTAGATTAGTTTTGGTTTAGTTTGGTAATGCTTCTTATAATTTGCTTTGAGGTGGCTAATGTACTAATTTATTATAAAGGTACCATAATGTGCCTTTAATGGTATATAAGGTTTGCTTTGAGGTGGCTAATGTACTAATTTATTATAAAGGTATCATAATGTGCCTTTAATGGTATATAAGATGATCGGCTTTATAATTATAATGCACTTGTCATACACTTGAATAAATAATTTATAGTATTAATAGATTTTAGTATATTAGTATATTTTATATTATTTTATTACTATGAAGTTTTAAAAGCTTTACATGCACTGGGTGTCTACAGCTATTGAATGGCACTTAATTATCAATTTAAATGTTTTTTATTTTAAAATAATTTTATAAAATTATTTGAGAGATCAAAAACTTATTATTTCTTTTCTGATTTGTGAGGGGCTACCCTCGAATAATCATTGCATGCTTTTTTTTTGGTGGGGGGGGGGGGAATACACTTTTTATGTAGTCGTAAGAGCCAATGCGCTTGTGATTCGTCGTTAAGTATTTTGAAACAGGCTGTAATCATCACTTGTCCAGCTTTCAACATACCAATTGTCAACAGTGGAAAGAAAATTACAAGAACCAAACTGCCTCACTAGGATACAAGTTAGTATTGCACAAATTCTTCTGATTTGGGTATACACATGGTTCATGCTGATGTATAAGAGGAGAAATGCATAGTTGTTCTCTTAGGCCATGTTGTTATTCTTTTGCTGTTGATCTCTCACTCCATATTGGAGGTGCTACATTGATGCAGTTTTCCAAATTTTCATTTAGTACCGCTGCTGTCATGTTTCTGCCTTTTTGATCCTACATTGAATTGTTAGGTATTTGCAGTTTCTTTCCGGTCCACAACATTATATTTAATTTGGGTCTAAGTTTATTGATTTGTGTTTGTTATTAATTGTGTATGATATGTTGAATTGTTAGTATTTGCAGTTTCACAATGTACTTAATTTGGATTCAAGTTTATTTATTTACTCTTGTTTGTTATTAATTTTGTTCTAGTTGTTGAATTATGAGGTATTTGCCGTTTCTTTCAGATCCTACTTTGTATTTAATATGGATTCAAGTTTATTGATTTTCTCTTATGTTTGTTATTAATTGTGTTCCGGTTGATTGTGAATTTCTTTTCTTTATTTGTTCACATAATTGTTGGGTTTGTTGGACAAATTTAATGTTGATTCTGTTGCTCTGCTTGGTTATTTAGGCTCTATGAGTTTTCCATCTGAGTAACTGACGTTGTTTAAGTTGGAAGTGTGCCCTAATTGGTGAGGATGATTACTAGATCCATATGTTGCATTTGGTATTGTTTTACAAATATTATCATTGGTATTTGATTTATAATATAGAGTTCAATGGTTCTTAAATGTGAGAGAGCATTGGATAACTGTAAATGAGCATTTGATAACGGGGGAGTTCATGGTTGGCTCTGTTGAAAATGTTTGTTTTCTATTTTCCTAAGATGAAATCGAAAAAATTGTATACGTTCAATTTTCATTGAAAACTTTGGGCGGATTTTGTACCATCTTACATTCTGTTTTTCTTTTTGCATTCTTGCGAAACCTGTTTGGTAGCTAAATTTTGGACTCATTTTTCCCGAAGGAAAATGGTAAAATGGTCTTTCATATTTTTGACCTTTTTTTTTCACAACCAAAATTCAGTTTTATTATTAAGTTAATTGATTGTGTTTATAAATTTGCAAAATATTAATCAAGAACATAATTTGAGAAGTAATAAGCTATGCACACTCTTTTGTCTCCTTGCTTAATGAGAGCACAAAATATGAATTGTTATTTTCTCCTGTTCAAGTATTGTGCAAATTATTAAGCCAATATGGCAGGTGGGTCTGGTTTTTTCATCTCTTGTGTGTTACCTGTGGCGGTTACTTCGGATGCATAAAAGAATTAGCAGGGATAAATTTAATTTACATGAAAGAATTTGATTTTTCTCAATATTTTTGCATAATTTTAGATTTTGTTTTTTTACTTTTTTTTTAATACAAGAATTTTTTCATATCTAGAATATTATCTTCCCTTATATAATTATTGATAGAGAAATCTCCTAGGATAAGCTAACAATTTTCTTTCCTTTCTATTGTAATTATAATAATACTCTTCTTTGTTATTTACTTGGACTAGTGATCTGTCAATATTCGAGTCGTTCTTATCTTCTCAATTAATCGGTTCAGTGGGTTTATGTGCAAGTTTTAATTGTGTTTTAGAAAATTTTAAGATTTTTTGAAAATTTTAAGACAAGCGGGGGTAGTTGTCTATGTGGCGGTAGTTGTCTATGTGGCTACGTTACTAAATGTGGTAATATGTCTTTTAAATGTTATGTGGAGTGGATATTGGTCTTCCTTTTGTAACTGTCTTACAATGATACAATGGAAAGATGCTGCGGTAATTGTGATTATGTTTAATATTGAGGTTGAGTAGTTATACTTTAAAGATTATAGCATTAAAGTATTTATTGAAAATTAGATCTTGTAATTTGAAAGTAAATTTGATTCCATATGATGAAAAAATTTATGGGGTTTTTATCATTTTTGTCTAAATGATTACTTAAAGGATATATTTACTGTATCCTATTAATTTTAATTTGTTATTATAAGTTGCACCATTGTACAAAGTGAAGGGAGATTTTGAAATTCACATTTGTAATTGCAAGCTTATTTTGGAGTTGCAATCTACTAGTTTGAGTTAGTGCCGCTGGGAAATGGGAAAAATGTGTTAGCTCAAAATGATGAGAGCTAGGGGTGGGCATAGGCTGGATTGGATAGGTTTTGTGAAAATTTTATGATTGAAAACTAAGCCAAGGAAAAAGAAATGATATTTGAAATGAAGTTTAATAAACTTATTATAAGAGGAAAATTTTATTTAACGTCTAATTTTTTATAATGAAAGATAAAAATTCAACTACCTTAAGGTAGCGAAATTTTGAGGAATCATTTTAGATTCAATTCTCGGTTTCCTGTATCTTTCTTCTGAGTTCTGAATTGGGACTTTTAAGATAATTAGCATCATGTCTAGTAACAAAATGAATGTAATGTATAATTATGTATTGTTGTGTTTACTAGAAAAAGAGAGAAATTGCAACCTATTTTTAGAATTAAACGTAGAACATAATTAATTCATTATAATTTTAATTTTAGAATTAGAGTTTAGAGGAGTAGGAGTAGGTATGAGAACGAGATTTTACAAATAAATAAATAAATAAATGAAAAGAGTAAAAAATTAGGTCAGTTGTTTAAGTGTTTAAGATTTTACAATGGAGGATTATGGATACTGTTATTGTTATTAAAATAACCCGACGTGAACCTAGTTATTAATTGGATTTAGAAAAATTTACTCAATTAATCCATGATAATTTATTGGACTAATTAAATTAAATCGGGTTGGATTGGTACATTGGGTTGGATTTGCCTGCTTTTACAATCTTGCCTCCTACATGAATTCTCTCTTAACTTGTTTACATATTTATCATTTATCGTTTATTTGTTAGTTTATTTTATTTATAGGTGTAGTGAACTAATCTATTTTATTGAACAGGGTGATTTATTTACGTATTTATCAGTTGTCGTTTATTTATTGGTCTATTTTATTTATAGTTGTAGTGAACCAATCTATTTTATTGAACAGGGTAATAAATTGAATGTTAAGAAATAAATTGTGTTTAAAGGAATCAAATGGGAGAAAAATTGAGGATTGTTTGGATTTGTTATTAGTGGGCTTCTGGCTAATCAAATTTGTTGGACCCTAAAACAAGAAGAGTACGTGGAGGGCTAGCTAGTTGGAACGCATTAGGTTCCTTATTGATCACGGATTTAGAAGAAGAGCTCATGGCAGGCAAGCCAATTGGAAGATATTAGTTTCCTTATCGAACACGGATTTGGAAGCGGCCGAAGGGTATCAAATAGGTCGGCGAAGTAATATATGTAAGCCAAGCTTTGGGCTTTCGAGGAGGGGCTGCTGAAAGCAATCGGAACAGCAGCCACGGTTCGAGAACAAGCGAAGTCAGCGTCTTGGATTAAGCTTCATGATTGGTTTTATCTATTATTTTATTCTAAATTTAATTATGTGTAGTTAAATTTTCTACATTAAGATTAAGGATGATGCCTTGTTTAATGAAATAAATTTAATGAAATCTTTTATTCTAGATTTAATGAAATAAATTATTTTTAATTCAATTAACTTCCTATGAAGTCGAATTATTGTGGATTCTAAAACTTCAATAGTTATAGTATCTTGAATTCTTGTATTACTTTATTTGTTTTAATTTTAAATGTATTTTTATTTTCAATCTTTTCAAATAAAGTATTTTTTTTAATTAGAATGGAGTTTTAATCAACTTAGATTAGACTTAATTTTTTTAAAAAATTGACAGCTCTTATGAATTCGACATCGTTATTTCTATTCTATATTTTAATGAACTCGTGCGTTTGTGATTATATTAAATTTTACATACCATGTTGTTTTTACTATGGAAAATGTATATTGGCATTAATTTAGTGGATCAAGTAAATTGTTTTTTCTTGTAAGAATTTTCTGCCGCATTTTAGTAACACCAAATCGATCTCTTTGATTGTATATTGGTTTGTCTTCTACTAATATGTATACAATACACAATACATATATTTAAAAATGTCATCTTTCTTTTACATATACAAGGTCTTACTATACAAGTACAAATACAATTGCACAATTTTTTTTTTTTTTGGGTTATGCGTAAATATAGTCATTTCATTTCCAATAAAGAGAAAGTTGTTAATAATGAGTAAAGGAAAACCAATGGCAGGATTGTTTTTGGCGTGTTGTTTGCAACTTTGCATTCAGTTTTTAGCTTCTTTTGGAAAGTCCCTAATTCGAAGTAATCAAATTATACCCTTCGAATCTAGACATGCAAATTCTACTACATGTAGAAAAGAAATTCATCCATAGTCAAATAACAAAACTTACTAAGTAATCTTTTATTTGTTCTCGCAATGAATATATTGCAGTCGATTTTCTTTTTTAAATAAAATAGAGCAAATATAGCCTTTATTTAGTACATAATTTAAATATATATAAATTATTAAGTATGGATGTTTAAATTGAAATTCAATACTGATTCACATTAACACCATATAGTGTTATTGTGTCTCTGTTATCTATGTTATTTTGTCCTTTAGTTTGTTTATGCTTTTAATATAATCTATAGTTGAAAATTATTTTGTGTTACTATCCTTTCAATATATCAAGTGTTGCATAATAATGAATCACTATACAAATTATTGAAAGATAATACTTCACTACATTTATATTTTAAAAATAATAGTTTACTACGTTTGTGTCACCTTCGTTAGTTGACTGTCAGTTAGACTTATAAAATACTAATTTTGCACTTAATGAGTAACTCCTAAATAAAAAGAAAATGATACAAATCAATGTCATATGAATTTATAATTTTGTCCTGCTCTTGGTGTGAACAACATATCATTACTGCTTAAATTTACAATGCTAATTAAATGACAATATTCCTACAATTGATCTTTTGTTATTTTAAATTGACAGAAATATAGTAAACTATTATTTTTAAAAAGTTAATGTGGTAAACTATTGCCTTCTGATAATTCGTACAACGATTTGTTATTTCACAACACCTGTCATAGTAAAAGGATAATAGACCTTAGACTTAATTATAAATTTGTATTTCATTTAATGAAAATATAATTTTGCGCATATGACATTAGTGTGACATCATCACTAGACTAACATTAGTTACAAAAATATAATAAACTGTTATTTTTAAAAGTGAATGCAGTGAAATATTATCTTTTAATAATTCGTATAGTAGTTCATTATTTTGCAATGCGTGGTGTAGTGAAAGGATAATTTCCCTTGTTCTCTATATGTACATATATAAGACAACGGCTTACATCTCACATTCTCAGTATCTCATAGCAATAAAAAAACAAATATATTTTAGTTCATGACATATATGACATAAATGAAAATTTTATAAACTTACTCAACAAATAACATATCCTAAGGCTTTATTGGTATAACTTTTTAAATAAACCTTATACAAATATAGTTTTTATTAGTAGAGTTTTATTAAGTAAAGTTTTACTTAAAATATTTGTATTGATTGGTTGACAATAGAAGATTTTGTTAAAAATTATAAAATTATTCTTAATAGATAAGCTTTTTAAAGTTATGTTATGAAAGAAGTGATACAAGATTGTGAAATAAATTAAGGGTACTATAGACAAATTAACTTTTTAAAAAAGCCTACAATCTATACTCTCAAAAACTAAAAATTTAAGTTAAATGCTTATTGGGTATGGTTTATTTAATAGTCAAAAGTGCTTATTTAATCCCATAAGAGTCTTTATCAACATTGTTGTTTTTTTTTCTTTAGAGTTTTTTAAGATTAAATAAGCTATTTTATCTCAACTAGCAAAACTAAAAATTTGGGCTTTTAGAAGTAAATGTTGAAAAGTTATTTTCTTTTAAATGTTAAAATATCTAAATATCCTTTACTTAGTTGAAAATATTTATTTTATTTTTTTTTCATAACATTAATAACTTATTTAATTACTAAAAGCTCTACTCGAAATGCTAGCAAATAATACTAAAAAAATTTAAAATAACTTATAGAATTAAATAAGTACTTATAGCCACCAGACATAATCTAAGGCTCTATTTGATTTAACTTTCAAAATAGAGTTTATTTAAGTAGAGTTTTACCAAAAAAAATTAGTTTTTTTGTTGTTAATGGGTGTTTTTATTAAAATTACAAAATTACTTCAATAGGCAAATTTTTAAAGGTCACGTTATGAAAGAAGTGAAATAAAATTATCAAATGAATAAATGATATCTTAGATATTTGACACTTAAAAAAAAAATTTCAACATTAAAAACTTAAAATTTGAGCTTTTGTCAATAAAGGTAAAATAATTTATTTAATTTTAAAAAATTTTAATCAATAAATAATCAATCAATAAATAACAAAAGTTTTGAAAGAACTTATGAGATTAAATAAAAATTTATAAATATTAAATAAATTATGTCAAACAAAAACTAAATTTTTATTTTAAAAAAATATTATAAGAATAACCACTCAACTCATATTATTTTATTATTTTTTATTCAATTTTTAGATGGAAGAAAAAATTAAAAGATTCCCTGACACGGGAATCGAACACAACCCATTTAGTGGGGCACGAGTTCACCACTGGATTTTGGCCGGATGGCACACGCTCGCATGTTTTCGCAGTCGTTAAAATCTGGAAGAACGAGCAAAATAGCATATTGATTTATTTGATTGCCCCAAGCCCCCAACAAATACGGAGTAAAACTTATTAATTGAAAAAAAAAAATATCGAGTACTTGACCTCGGGAGATAATGGTCGGGCCAGAGAGACCTCAGTTTGTGCTGTTTGGTTCGTCCATAGTTCAGTACAGCTTTGGTAACGAAGGATGGGGCGCCATTCTTGCCGACTTGTACGCTCGTAAGGTACTTCGTTTCATCATCTTCTTCTTCCTTTGATCTGTTTCTTTACTTATTGATTTGCAGCTTTGCTTGCTTACAATCCGTTTGATGATTTTTCTGGTATTTGAATTTGAAACGTTTCGAAGTTTCTGCTGCTTTTCACCAACTTTGATCGGATAAAAATATTTTTAAGTATTATTTAACAGTCGCGAATTAAACTGTGCGGTTATGTTGAGCGGAGAGGGGGGGGGGGTTAATTATTTCTATTTTAGTTTATGATTCAATTTTCGCATTAAAATGATTTTTCCCCTGTTGGGATTAATTAACTGTTGAGTGTTTTTATTAATTAAATTTAAACCCGATGTAAATAATATATCAAAACTTAGGAGACTGTCAATGATGGGGCCCACATTTCTTAATCTTGATTCACCATTCATTCAATTTTATTTTATTTTTTCACTTGGGTGAGTCGGTGGGAGTGAGCGAATGAGAGTTCAATATTTATTATTGAACATAGTTATTTTTTTAATATTAAAAAAATAAAAGTAAAAAACTGTTTTAGAGGATAGATCGGCGTATAAGCTTTTGACAACATAAAAATTGAAAATCATGCACGCGCTGCACCCTATCTTTAGAGCGGGTGAGTTGGAAAAATTTAAAGCAGCTAAGCTAGGGCAGGTGTGTGGTGGCGGTCCTGTCCTGTGACAGCGACCATTCGGATTAACGGTACGTGGAAAAGCAATAAGCTGCTAATTTTGATTGTTACGGCCTGTCCTGTTCTGAGTTGATGATCATGTCACGTAGGGCCGAAAGCCTGAAATGGACAAAAACTCTTTTATGTGGCCAAGATGGAACAAACTAGAACTCTTTACATTGGGCTGCTTTGGGAATTTCGATTAGATCCTATAGTCAAACTAAAGGTCATTGAATAATGAGAATAGTAATCGAAATTATTGAAAGAATTTATTTATTGAAAATATGAAGAAATAAGAATGAAATTAGAGTAGATCTCATAAATTTAGAAATGAGAAATGTGAATATCATTTTTAATGGGAAGATGGGAATGAAAATTGGAGAATCAGAATGAGGAGTGAATTGGCATTTGTATCCTCATTGAAAATTAAAAAATTTCCTTTTATTTCATTTAAAATATTATAATAATAAGGATTATTTTCTGCTTACTATTTAAATTATTGCGAAATAACAATTAGGTGCAACAGGTATTATACCATAATATGTTACTATGAAAGAATTATCAAATATTACATTTTACTACTTTTCTATTAGTTGACCCTTATTTAACCTATAAAATATCAATTTTACCCTTATCTTAAGAGGAAAACACACAGCCTCCAATTAAACATAGTAGTATTCACTATTGTATCTAAAAAAATTAATAAAGTTTACATTTACACAAATATATATATATATATATATATAAGGTTCTTGTAATGGATTTATTACAATAATTAATTATTAATGATCGATAACAATTCACAAACATACACACGAACACATGCGGACATACATTAATACATATATATATACGGACATTTCAAGTGTCAAGAAATAAATTTTATATTTAATTGATAACATACTAGTTTATATTTTTTTTTGCTTTTTATCAATAATGAATGATTAAACTTAAATTAATATTTAATTGAATGAAAAATTATTTAGTACAATGATTGATAGATAATTAATAAGTAATTTTTATCGATATTTAGCAATTAATTTTTATTGATAATTAATAAATTTTTTCCTTAAAGTAAGATAAAATTAATAATTTTTTATGTCTAACTAACAAAAAATTACTAAAATGCAAGATTTTGTAATTCTTTAACAGTAAAATGTCATGGTGCAATACTTGTTGCACTCATTTGTTATTTCACAAGTAACTTAAGTAGTAAAAGGAAAATAAACCTAATAATAGTAATCGTTATTATTATAATAAATAATACCAGTGATCAACTGAGATTATTTTAGTAACTTGTGACATTCTATTTTGAACACAAAGTAAATACATCAATATTAATACAGCTAATTCCGATTCCGATTCCAATTCTTATATTTAAAATAAATGATTTATTTTAATTTACGTTCTCTATTTCGATTTCAATCCATTTCAATTTCAATATATTGTTGTTCTAACCCATTTTACTTGCCGATTGCTAAATGCAATGGACGGCTGATATCCGACTCATACATCATTGGCAAGAGATTTGCTAGGATCACCTCTAAAATCAAGCCCACCCCATAGTTTCCATGCATTGATGCACTAGAATGTACTTTATTAGGATGTGTTAACTTCACTTCAATTTAGTATGTATGTAGAGTAAAAAATAGAAAAAACACCTGCAACCAATATAGTGTCACTGACAGTCATATTTTAACGCTGTCAACAACCTTCGGGTTGCCACTCACGATCTTAGTTCAGGATAAGTTTAGTACCGTTGAAATCATCATGGTCTAAATCTGTACAACTCTACATGTAAAGCCTAAAAATAAGCTTCCATTGGTATATAAAATTTGAGTTAAAATTCGGCCTCCACAACTCTTTGATGTAAAAAGAGGTTGGATGTCATCTAATTGAAATGGTAAAATCTTTTGTATTGATTTGTGGTTTGAACTCCACTCACATGGGTGGGGGCATTGAACGACCTTTAGGCGAAATAAAAATAAATATTATACAATGGTAAGTTGAGAGACACCACCACAACAATTGTCTTCTAAGATGGTTGATATTCCTCTAGATGATGGTGATGTGAGTCAAGTAAGCCAAATCTTTTATGGCGAACAAAATAATGATTTACCGAAGATAGGTGTACGGTTGGGTAGATTCAATTATAATGATTCAGTCAGAACCACAAACAACTCAAATGGAATCCAGTGAGTAGCATTGTAGTCAGCATGCGGAAATTTATGCAGTTGCTGGTGGTTGATTTATCCTTGACTGTTACTTTTCTATTAAATAGTTATACTAAGACTACCCAAGATATAAAACATTTAAAAAAAAAATGATAGAATTACGAATTTTATATAAATTGATGTGGTATTATTGTATTGGTTAAATAAAACAGCGCAAGGTCCACCAATTTAACCAATACACAAATATACCAATACACAAAATAATTAGACCTTTTCTCTTTTGGCGAAAATGGAACATGTGACAGTGATATAACATTGTCACATTAATTTGTACGCATAACATCACTTAATATAGTACAATTTAAGTTTCTATATTATGTATCTTAATAGTATAACTGATTTTGGTCAGCAAATTTGCATAGGCCGACATATTATTACGAGGATATTCTGGTTGGAATTCAAGGTGTGCTGTACAAGTTCTAGATCGAGTTTTTCCTAAGGTATGATATATCTGTTATGTTGCTGATTACTTGACTACATGCATGTTAAAGAATATGTTTCGAACATCTTTGTACGTAAAGAAGAATCACAGATGGTTATTACCGATATGTAGCGTATAAAAGCTTGCACTTCATAACAAAATGCTACCACTTGAGGCCAAAGTGGGGCGAAATGTTAATTCATAGGCCATAAGTTTTTGTCTCTTGCTTTACAAGACAAGCCTCAATTTCCCTGTTCCCGTCTCACGTAATTAATTATAGCCTCCTGATAATCATACTATTACCAATCAAGGATAGTGCTGTACAGCCTTCATTGGTTATAGTCTATTTTGGTGGCAATGACTCGATTCTCCCGCACTCCAGCGGCCTTGGCCCTCATGTTCCTCTACCTGAATATATTGAAAACATGAGGAAGATTGCTCTCCATCTAAAGGTAATCTTTCAAATTATAGGTATGCAAACCATTGAATGAACCTCAATTGAATTGGTTGATGCATATTTTGATGTGTAAACTGTTTGATTGCCAGAGCCTTTCAGCAAAGACTCGCATCATTTTTCTTAGTGCTCCTCCTATCAATAAGCAACAAATTTGCGAATCCCATCTTAGGTGCATTGACACTTATTTTTATTTTTGTTTATTAGTTTCAGTTGCAAAGTGCAGTTCTAATGTTAATTTGATTATCATTTGGAAATTGGAACCAGTACTGATTTTGCAGTTTGGGGTAGAACAAACGAAAGCTGCAGAATATATTCAGAAGCTTGTTTGAAGCTCTGCCAGGAGATGGATGTGAAGGCCGTTGATCTTTGGACTGCTATGCAACAACGGGATGATTGGTTGACCACTTGTTTTACGTAAGTTTGTTTTCTTATATTAAAATGTACCAAATCCGTATGGATTTGGTGCCATGACTGCTATTTGATTCATTCTGATTCCTATTCTTTGTTTTATCAAATGACCTTGCTCAACTATCGGGACTGATTTCTGTTTTGGCTGCAGGGACGGAATCCACTTGTCATCTGAGGGGAGCAAGATTGTGGTTAAAGAGATACTGAAAGTCCTCCGGGAAGCAGACTGGGAACCAAGCCTTCATTGGAGATCACTGCCGACTGAATTTGACGAGTATTCTTTCTATTATCCGGTTGCTCCTGACGGGAAGAGCTCTGTAAACGTTTCTGATACCAACATTTGTGGGCTGTGGGAATAGATCTTAACAGTATTTGTCATCAGCATACATCTTTTTTCAAACTTTTGTTCGTTTCAGGAACCGCTTTGAACTTGTGATCTTCAAATACCTTATCTTAATGAAAGAAATTGCAACTCCATTCTCAGTAACAAAGAAAGCTCTGGTTCATAAGCCTTTTACGTAGACAGCCAAAGATATCTTTTGGATCAAAAGCTATTGCTAACAAAAGAATGACGATTAAACAGTTACTCATCGTAAAGCTCATTCTCAATGATTATATTACATCAAGGTCGGTTCTACAAACTCAAGTCACCACATCTACTGAGGATATTTCACTTACACACCCAAGCAAAACGTATACAATAAATAAAACAAAGAATAATAGATACAAAAAGAGGGGAAACAAGAAGAAACAACAGCAGCACCAGCAGCAATATTCCCATGTTGCTCTAACTATGGCAACCCATTTTTTTCGGATGATATGCGCGCCTACCTCACTAAACTTTTTGACCTGAAAGAAAACTAGGCCGTAAACATCCGATTACATGAAACACACTTCATTGAGATTATCAATCTTAGAATTTCATCAGCTCTACATGGGTGCAGGCTCTTCTAAGCAAAGCAACTTCACGAGGACAGTTGGAACTTGCCAGTTGGTTTTCTTCTTCTCCACCCCTGACATTTCAAGTAACAAAAATCAACCATAACACACAATCAATTATGCACATTGGTAAGTAAAAAGGGAATCGTGTGCAGGCAAAATGAGAGTGGCAAACTTAGTAACTTACAAAGGCAGCATAATAAACAAAGGTCAACCCTGCTAGCACAACAAAAGCAATTTGGAACACATTATACCTGTAATTCAGTAATCAACATACGATGTCAGCAGAGCAGAATGCCTAATCAAAGTAAAACACAGACGAACACCGTAACTTACTTGTACAAGTATTTAATTCCACGGAGAGACTCCAAAGTGTGGCCAAATATTTCCTGAGCAGCAGTTGCTTGGGCATAGTATCCAAAAGCCGTGGAACAGAATTGGATTACGCTGCAAGGCAGAACCAATAAACCTCCCAATAAGATGAGATTTAGAAACGAGTAATCTGTTACTATAGGATTTGTTTGAACTGTTAAACTAATGACATAAAGAACTCTAAATTAAACACACAAGTCTTATATATTATACATTAGGGAACAAAAAATGAGCAGTGCCAGTACAGAAAGTTGAAGACAGAATCATAAGATTGTACATTAGCGGACAAAAAAAGAGCAGTGCCAGTACAGAAAGTGAAGACAGAATCATAAGATTATACATTAGGGGACAAAAAAAGACCAGTGCCGGCACAGAAAGTGAAAGACAGAATCATAAGATTATACATTAATGGACAAAAAAAGAGCAGTGCCAGTACAGAAAGCGAAAGACAGAATCATAAGTAGAAGTACAAAATCATTAATTAATAGGGCTGACGGAGTCAGAAGTCTTCGACGATACAGAATCATAAAATCATAATTTTTTAAGCATTTTGATTTACAACAAAATAAGCTAATGATCATGTAGTAGACTAATAGATAATGCATTAACAAGGCATTCCTAGAAGAAATTCTCAAAAAGCAATTGAGGATCAGAAATGCCTACCTGATTGAGCAAAGGAGAATGAGTCCCACATTGAAAAGAAAAGAGTTCATTAGTGTAGCTCCCCACCTGCAAACAAGTTCACATAGTTGGTAAGGAAACATCAAAGAGAATGCAAGCCTCCAGCCATTATACATAAAATTCAATAGAATGTGCCAGCAAAGAATTCATTACTTCATGGGATGAATTGTGATGAAAACCAATCTCAGACCCAGCATCATTGCACCAGCAATCACTGCAAGCAGAAGGTAGAAACAGAAGAATGCAAATGCTGCAGTGCCCAGAAGACCTGGAAACGTAGCATAGAAGAAGTACCAAAATAACATTCATCAAGCACAAGAAGAAAAATAAAGAGAAAGATGTGAAAGGGACCAAAGGGCATCCAACATTACCCCATACATCATCCAGCTTGATGAAAACCTCATTCAAGAAAGGGTGAAGAGGTGGATTAATCAGAAGATATATAACAATGTGAGCAACCCAAGCCACTGAAACAATGAACCTGATAACCAAGTAAAGCAAAAGTCTTAGATTCAATATTCTTGATCAAGATTTTCAGAAGGTTGATGCATAAAGGGATAGCTGACACTAAAGTCTCAAACAATCAACCTGACAACAAGCAAACCAAAAATCTTGGGCTCAATATAACTGTAAAGCTTTTCAGAAGATTGATGCATTAAGGGGAGCTGAAATGGGAACCATGCAGGTCAGATTTTGAATACCTTCTAGCATTCTCATGCCACAAAACTTTGAATTCCCAAAAATGCATATCTTATGGTCCTAACAAAAAGCTGACCTCTTTTTGATTGCATCACCTAGTTCTTCCATATATTTCAAATTTTCAGACTAAGTCAAGCTATAGTTTCATACGTTTGACAATACTTAATAGCAATTAAAAAAAAAATGCTCTTTCTACATCATTTTTCTAAAATACGGATCAGGGAATCTCATTTGAATAATAAACGTACATACAAAGCTAAAAATCAACAAAATTAACTTGTATTACTTCAATAGATAAATCATAGCCATGAATATCTTCGCAAAAAGCCACTATTTCTAATATCATCACTCACCCTAGAATTCCCAAAACAAGTTTTGCCAAGTAGCCAAGAACAGTCAATGCCCAGGATGTCTCTGCCTGAAAAAGTAAGGAAAGGAAGTATGAATGGAAAAAGGGAAAGAAATCAGAAGCAATTATTCAATGCATACTAAAATCAGCAAGCCAAGCTCATCACCTTCTCCCCTTGAGGATACATCTCTTCTAAAAGCTTTACATCTTCTTCCATCTGTAGCAACTCCTGGAAAGTTAAGCTAAAAGTTAATAAATTCCAATGACTACAAATAGGGAACAGGACTGACTGGTCAAAGTATCAAACTTCCAACTAGAAAGAAGGCACAACACCGCACAGCTAATGAATTGAATCTTCTCAAAACAGACAAGTTCAAGGTCTAGGTCACAACTAATGTAAAAAATGATACACACCACTAGCAAAAGAAAAAAGATACACAAAACTGAAGCGAACTTCCAGCATGAATTGCTAAGCATAAGATTTCACACCTTTTCCACAGACTTCACATTTTTCCGCCATTTTCTACCCTTAGAACCACTCCTTTCTTCCTGATGAAGTGCCTCAGCTGCTTTTTTCAGTTCTCTTGCTTTTTTTCCTAGTTCAGTTGCTTCCTAAAAGTTGAAGGGAATACAAATAAGCCACTTTAATATAGAAATACAAGCCATTGGATAGAAATTCACGAGGCTGCACAAGATGCAACTAGAGCACCTTAATATACTGTGAGCGGGTGATGACTGCCTTTGGACGACGGATGAATGAAAAGATAAGTCCCAGTGGCAAACAAGCAATACCAACACCACCAAATATCTGAAAATTTAAAAGGTGAGTGAGAGACATACCCTCTCAGAGCAGGAAAAAGGTGTAGTATAACATTTATACGAGCGATCTAATCCATGCTGCCCATAAATGGGGCATACCTCATAATTTACATGTAATATTCTTGAAAATTACCAAGATACCAGAAGAAAAAAAAAATAAAAGAATTCAAAAAAATCTCATTGTCACAGATCACATCACAAGCTGTTTCTCTCCCAATCATTTGTATGACACAAAATTGTTGTAAATATATATTTGCATACACAATAGAGTAAATTCCCATTGAAATTAAACGTTTCAAGCCTTGCAAGAATATACCGAAAAAAGTACTGATCCAACAATTGTAGCTAGAGCAACAACATATTCTGGGAAGGTGGTGCGCATCGTCCATGTTTTTTCTGATGTTACATTTGCTAAATATGCCGAGCACTGTAAGAAATAAAAAGACAATGAAATAAGTTGAAGAATGCATATCACATCCCAGGGGGACAACAAACAGTAATACAGCATAAACAGATCAAATAAACCATTTCACAAATTAAGAAAAGGAAACGTAACCTGGTGTACACCACTTCCACCAACACATTGTTGACCACCAGAAAACTCCCAAGTCGTTGGAAAATTAGTAGTGGTTGAAGAAAGGTGTCTAACAGTGAAGTCAACCTTCCCAACCAGACCTATTATACCATAAAGGTCAAAAACCAGTAAGACACTCAAAAATTTATTCAAAAATTTAGAAAAGCAGGGGAATAGGAGAATAAAATGGAAAAGAAAGAGGGAGAAAGTACTCCTGAGATCTCTCACCCTTTACTTGACAATTGAAACTCTGGAAATTGACATTATAACACAATCCAAGAATCTACTGATATCATTTCACTTAATTATTAGGTAACAAGCAAAAAACTATATGCAAGTCCAATTTCCTTTTACCAGCCTCCATAATTTCCAATGTGCAAGCATATCCATGTGTATTAAAAGATGAATCAGAACATGCAAAAGCTACCTGCAGATTATACTCAAACTCGAAATGACTGCTCAAACTAGTACAAACTGCTAGAACTGAACAACAGCCATAAAGGCAATACAACTCAAATCTCTTATCACATTACATCAATGCAAGCTTCACAAACAACCAAATTCCACAAAGAGAATTCTTAAATCCTAAATTCAAAATATGCCTTGCTAAACAATTCTCTGCTACATAGCACATTCGAAACTTCCCTTAATATCACCATTCGGATAGATTCTAACATGCCACAAAAAAAAAGGAACTTAATAACATGAAATTATTTTTTTTTTTAAAGGGAAAACACTAACCGTACAAAATGCCAAGCACAAGAGCACAGACAATAGCCGTCATAATCACCCACATTAAAGCGCTCTTAATCCTTTTGCCCACACTCCTGCAAACAGGAAAAAAAATATAACATTACTGCTGACGAGTTATAAAATATACACAAATACTAAATAACTATTGACGAAACCCTAGACTGATGCACAGACTTATCCTGGTCGCCTTCGTAGTAGAACATTGCGAACGGAATAATGAAGAAAACAAGCACTGCATCGAGAATATAAACAGCGAGCCAAAGATCCTTCATCGGCAGGGTGAGATTACAGGCGCCGTTATAAATCGCATGCCTACAAGCCTGCCGATTGGCCACGTCAGCCGGTAACATAAGAATTGAAATAGCGGCAATGGAAAGCCCCAAAACAACGACGAATTTCGGAAAATACGCCTGGTTGGCGTCGTCGGGATGCTGGTAGTTAACGAGAAGATAGACATTGAAAATGAATACCAAAATGCACACCACTATCGCAACGATCACCAGAGCGAGGTTAAAATCACCCATTTTGCTTTAACCTCCCTCTCGATTCCGATCAAAACGACGGATCGCACGAAATTAGGGTTTCAGCAAATTTGTGCAGATCTTGTACTACCTTTTTTTTTTTTGAAATTGAGGGAGGGAGGTTTGATCCGGTGAGGTGGTTTGTTGTGGGTTCGGCTTTGGTGTAAGGTCTGAAATGACGATGGTATCCTGGGGAGGTGGATCAATTACTGGGAAATAATGTGATTGGGAGTGTGGTGGCTTTGGGGTTTAGTGTAAATTGAGATGTGGCCCCGTGCGAAGCATCGAAACAGGCTGTCCCAAGCCGAGGGATGCATTTGTTTATCATCACTAACGAGGCATTGTAAGAACGGCTTGTAATCGTATTGTATGCTCCGTGGCGACGATAGCGTGAATTACGGACGGGAGTCAAAATGATGTCGTTTTGATTTCAAATATATGTATATATATATTTTAAATCGGCCCATATTCGACTAGAGCATGCAGTCTTGTTTGCCTCGTCCTATTTGCTACTACATTGGTATCCATAAAATAAGAAGCGAGAGTGTGTGGTACCCATGATTTTCAATAATAATTTTGATAAAAAAAAATAGAGATATTATAATTTTTTTAATTATATAAGTATATGATAAAATTAACTTAATTTTTAATAAATATTTATTTAATACTTTAATTTTTAATCTATAACTGTCCAATGACAATACCAAATATGATTTAAAATTTTTTATTCATAAGACTTTCACAAGAAGAGCTTATATTAATATGTCTCAATAAAATCAAGCAACATGTTTTAATTCTTTCTTATTTTATCAATTTCAAAATATAAGATCATCTATTAAAATTTTACTGAGAACGAGGATAACTAAAAGTAGTGATAGAACTAGGCAATTTATTTAGAGCAGGTTATTCTTGATAATAATATCAATATCTAACAATAAGATAATAAAACGAATATAATAAAAATAATGACAATAGTTATAATAATAACCTCAATCTAAGGTTTAACAGGGACTCTTCAAATTCTCATTCACCGATTCATTAAATTTTTTTCTATTATTATACAAGACAAAAGAACACTATATAATATACACAAATCAAACAAAACAAATTGATGACGATCAATAATCATACTTTTTACTACATAAACAAACAAACAAATTTAATAATTAAATTATTGCAATATAATTAAAAAGAAATAATAATCTATAATGATAATTATGAATAAAAGATTAAGAACTAAGAATACCTGTTGGAACTTAATTTGAAGAGTATTTGTATTTTGGAAGAGGATTTGTATTTTGTGTTATTTAGTCTTGAAGATTTGCAAACGTTGGATTCTTGTAGGCGGCGAGAAGAGAAAAAAATTAATTTAATTATATTCAAAGTCACCACCTCTTGTAATTATTCAAAGAATATACACACACACACACATAATAGGATAGAGTTTAATTTGGGCCTCTATGAAAGAAATTACGGGGGGTTTAAATGAATATAACTAACATTAAGATTAATTACATGAGTTGAAAAAGTAATTGAATTTAAGAGGAAATTTTAATTCAAGGGGACTCTGGCCCGCCACCTGTAGTCACTGCTTGGGTCCATCCCTGACTAAAAGTTTACGAGGTAATATAAATGTGCTTTTACTGGCTTGATTAGTCTTGGCAATAAAATTCGGATCCGGCCCGGATCCGTAAAGATCCGGAAGATCCGGATCCGGAAAAATTCGGATCCGGATCTTAAAAATTAAGATCCATGCGGATCCGAATCCGGATCCGGATGCAAGTGCATCCGAAAAACCGGATATCCGGATCCGCATTATTATATAATTAATTAATTAATTTAATTCAATTTTAATTAAAAAATATATAAATTAAAATATTTATAAGCATAATTAATTTTATAATCTTCATTGACTATGAAAAGTAAAGTATGTTAAAAAGTAAAAAATTATGATAATAATAATTAGAGAATATTATAATAAATTAGTTTGTCTTATTTTTTATTTATGTTGTAAAAATATCAATTGTGAATTTATAGTGATAGTGCATGTTATTTATATTGAATTGATGTTAAATTGTTAATTATTAAATTATAATTAAATTATATTTAATATTATTAAATAAATTATTAAAGTTAAAATTATATTTAAATTTAAAAATATGCGGATCCGATATCCGGAAAATCCGCCCGCAATCCGTGCGGATCTTACCCGCATCCGGATCCGCATATTTTTTTCCGGATCCGGATGCGGATCCGGATGTAGAAAATTCAATCCGGATCCGGATCCGAATGCACCTACATCCGGATCCGGATCCGGATTTTGCCATCCCTAGGCTTGATTGATCAGCCACTCGAGTTTGAATTTTGGAGAGAAAAAACATTAAATAATTGATTTATACTTTGTGCACTCTTTTTTTTTTTTAAGGTGTTAGTAAGTATGAAATCACTAGAAAATTATGAGTTGATGAAACTATAACATATAAGTGAACAAAAATATAAAGTTTTTTTTGTTTGTATTATTCCATTACAACCTTCGAAGGCATGTAGCAAAAATTAAGGTTATGTGTAATTGTGTCGTATTAAGTTAAAGTAAATATAGATACAACCATTTATTAATCAAGTCAAAACATTGAAACACTAACACAACTTGTTTATTAAATGTGTAATTCGTGTTGATCCGTTTAATATATTTAATGTAAAAAATTAAAAATTAATTTAAAAATAATAAATATGTTAATATTATTCTTAAAAATAAGTTGAATTAACATGACATAGAGAAGTTTATAATACAGTATGAATATGATATGAATAATTAATTTAGTGCTCAATATATATAATAGTTAATTTTTTCAATAATATTATCACATATAATAGATATTTACATCATAACTATGTAATTATGTTAAGGTAATCTAACATGAAATTGACATGATTATTTATTGTGTCATATTGGACCAATTCATTTATTAATCATGTCAACATTTGTCAACATAAATATAAAAAAATTATGTGTTATCAGTATAGTAGCTTATTTTGCCACCTCTAGTTAAAACAAACACTTATTATTTGCTATTTTTTCTTCTAAATTCATGTGAACAGTGTGATATATATGTTTGTGCTTAATTTATTTTTTAACTCTCAATGGTTTCAAGCTCCCAAGTTAACTTGAAGAAAGCTTTCTTTTCTTTCAAGCACTTGTTACCAAGTGACACATAATATCAGTTACACAAATGTATTCCTTAAAAGCTGACAGATTTAGATGAGAGGACGAGTTACTTAATTTAGTTTTCTTTGCTTAAAAAAATATTATTGATCCTGTGGTTTAAGCATTACCATCGCTTGTTGTGAGAACGTACGATGGATATATGACCATGTGTCGGCTATATACAAACATATGTAACTCACACGTGCTTTTTCCAAATAGTATTGAAATTTACAAGAAAGAGAAAAGGAGAGCCGATAATATTGAGAACTTGGGACCCCTTCTTTCCAGTGTTATATTTGGCGGTGTTCTTTTTTATTCACGATGTTTGTTAACGAATGGAAACGTAATTGAATCAAATAACTTGTATATATACCATCTTTAAATTACGGGTATATTAACTGTTCAAATTTATTTTACATTTGATCTCAGAATCTGAAGAGAATTGCTCGTCGTTCCCTTTCCATTAATTTTTGTCATTTTTTTGGGCTTAAAATTGTCACATTGGCCGCCGTATAGCCACAGCCGATTGGACGGCGGCTGTCCATGCAGCACATCGGCAGCCACTGTCGCTCTAATCTCCACGATGATGCCTGGACGGCAATGATGATAATACAATGAAATTAAAGTAATGTATATATACCATCTCTCGAATTGAAAAGCAAAGGGGAAATTAAAAGAAAGAAGAACAATTAAAACATTTTGATCTATTCACAACGCACAGCTATCTTTAAAATAAAAAGTCTCCAACACGTATTTGCAAAACAAAACTCTTACAGATTGTGAAATCTGTTTCACATCGGATAAAATTAATGGTGACAAAACTCGTACATATACAAACACTTCATTAATTTCTCCATAGAATTGATCGGCATTCTCGTAGATCTTCTATGACTTTTATCTTCTTGTTGTCATATATTGAAACGGCTCCGAATTTTGTACCATTCTTTCTTGAAAAACCCTACAAATTTCCAACCAAATTTGATATTGGCATCTTTGATTCTCTTGGAGCCCGCCTTCAAGAGATTCTTCATCTCGCTCAGTTCTTTCATGATGATGATGATGATGACCACCTAATTTTTGCAATTGAATTAACTCTCTCTTGTACCTAATTTTCAGTTTTCACTTCTTAATTTGTTCTCTCAATTTAATAATACTACCCAATTATCTACTTTTGCTCCAACCTGTAATGACAGTTAATTGTTGCCGCCGTTGAGTCTTTGACTTATTCTCAGGTTGACTTGTTTCATTAAAATCACAGTGGTTACACAGACACGTTATTTACATTAGTGTTGATGTGCAATAACCTAAAATGTCAACAAAAAGTAATTATTTTTAGAATTATATACTTTGTTTGTACTTTTTATTACATCCCTTTATTTTCATTGTACTCAATTTTGTACTCGAAGAAATATTTAATGAAGACAAATATATTATTTTCCAAAGTTAAATTGGCTTTATTTATTTATTTATTTATATATTTGGCCTAACAGCAATTCTATTCCTTTTTCATCCGTGTGAGTAGGGATTCGAACATGATTATGAGCGAGCTTATAAATATACTTTCAAAAAATAAGTGGGTATGGGAAACCTTGTTGTTGAGATCTATTTAGTTTAAATATACTTAAACTTCCTCCATTTGAAATTTGATTAACAACAAGCCTAGGTAAGAGATTTAGTGAGTGATCAAATGATACGTAGTGTGATATAGTGAAAATAAAGTGTGCAAGAAAATTTCTCTCTTCTTTTCTTCTTACTATGCCCAAAAATCAAGTCAACTCGATTATCTTTATTTTGATCATTATAGACCTTTTGAATTAGTTGATTTAATTGTTTGAGCTGCAATAAGGGTTTGGTGCCATTATGTCAATAAAAAATGGCTCTAGTTTCCAACAAAAAAAATTCTTTCCATCTCTACTAGATGGCACCTACCAAAAATTAAATCGTCTTGATATAACATAATATAGTTGCGATACCAGATGCAACAATAGCTAATCAAATGAAGGGAAAAAAAATTGCTATTACCCAACAAAAATTAGATTCCTCCTAGTGCACATGCTTTGTACATAACAAGTCGAAAAAAACAAAAATACAACTATTTTCGAAATATGAGTAAAGTAGACATCTCTCAAATAATATTAGAGAGGTAAATCTAGGGAGTGTTTTAAGATTTAATATAAGCTAGCCTCAGTAATTGTTTGATTATAAATATCGGTAGTAATCCTATATAATATGAGTTGTAATATAATTAATAGTCTCATGAATTAAAAAAAAAAAAAAAAAACTAACATACGTTACCGAGCCTAAAATCTTGTATGTAGAAATTTGAAACGAGACCTAGATCTTCGAGTTAAATGGCGAGGTTCTTCCGAATTTTGTACCATCCTTTCTTCCATATGCCTATGAATCTCCATCCTTGCTTCGTTACAATTTTGACGTCTTTATAACTTCGTCTTTGAATTTGATCTGCCTTCCCCATTTTGTTAACAGAGATTGAGAGATTTTAGTATTTTCCCCTACTCTTTTAGCAGAACTTGAGAGTAAATGATAAATTTATAATTAACATTTATGCTTAATTATCAGTGGCTTTTTTATATCATTAAGTGATGTTACCGATAGCCGGCTCAAGATAACGGATTCGGTTGCTTTTTGAAGTATGATCACTGCTTTGCTTCATCGGTTGTAACAGTAGAAATGATCTTGTTATGCTCTCTCTATGTTTAGAAATTAACTTAACGGTAATTTTTTATCTTTTTACTTTTTATGCGGTTCACAATCTTTCGCAAAGGATAAATTTTTATTATCTAATTTTCACAAAGGATACAAGAGTTTCTTGTGAATCAATACGTCCTTCCAAACTCAACCCCCCTCCCCCACCCCCCCCCCCCCCACAATTTTTTTTTTTTTTATATTTGCTCCAGAAAAATTACTAATAACATGCTCGAAAGAGTTTGTTAGATGATATACATGTTTGTCTATGTTATCAGCATGTCAATGGCAGCATCTTCATTTTTAAGAAATTTCTTATGCCAATGGGCTACCTATTGACATGACCCATGCACTCAAGGTTTGAGTGCACTTGAGTACATCGGTTCGAGTCCAAGCAATGAAAAAATAGATATTCTTTTAGTATTATGTGAGGGTAGAATTAAAAATAAAATTATCAAGAATAGTCCCAATAATAATTTATCAGTACATCACAAAAAAAAAAAAAATTTCCTATGCAACATAAATTCTTTTGTTGTAATTGAAGTTGACAATAAAGGTTTTCTCAACATTTTTATTAGAGTTTTGTACTATTTAGTGTGTTGAGACCACTTAAACGCGAAATTAATAAAAAGAGTTATGGAAAAAAAAAGGAAATTTCCTATAGAACATAAATTATGTAATAATGTCTTTTGTTATAACAAAGTTGCAAGCAAAGGTTGTCTCAACATTTTTATTAGAGTTTTGTATTATTTAGTGCGTTAGGACAACATGGATATGCAAATACTAAAAAGAGTTGCAAAACAAGTAGATATTAGGACAACATGGATATGCAAATACTAAAAAGAGTTGCAAAATAAATAGATATTTAAGTAGTGTTTACATTTTAAATTAGAATAAAAACCTTGAGGAGTGAAAATAATGGAATTGAGAGTGTGGAGTGAGAGTGAGAATTGATTATTTACTTACAATAAAATAAGAATATATAATTGAAATCAAAATTCAATTTATGTGTTTATATTATCTTAGATTGGAAGTAAATGATTTCAAATTACAGTTTATCTTTATTTAAAAAATTATAGTTTTTAATTATAAAATTAATAAAAAAATATATTTGAAAAATAAAATATTTATTTTATTATATTTGTAAATTAAGAATAATTATTAATATTCTTAATTATGTAAATCATAATTTTTTATTAATTTTAATTTTAATTATGTAAATAAAAATTATTGATAAGAGCAACATAAATGAAACATTATTATTAATAATATAGTATAAAATTAATATTTTCTTAGAATAAAATATTTATTATTATTAAGTACTAATATCAAATAAATATAATACTATTATTTTTAAATAAAAATAGTATATAGTAATATTATTAATTCTCTATCAATATAATAATATTATATTTAAATAAGTTTAATATTTTTATTTTTAATAAATGTAATTTATAAAATAATATAATAATATTATTTAGATAAATATGATTATATTATATTTAATAAAATAAGGGTAACAATGGAAGAAAGGAGTGGATTCCAACTCCTACATCCCTTGTGGGAGTAGGAATCCTATTCCGTACTCCAAAAAAAGAGATAGAGCTCATGGAGTAAGATTCATACTTTTCTCTTAAAATTTGTAGGTAAATATTAGAGTGAGAAGAATCCACACTTCTCACTACTATTCTAATAAGTAAACATAACATTACAATATTTATAGTATAATATATATCCACCCTCCTTAGTGTTGGTGGAAAATATTCATTATTATTTATAATCAGACATCTATGTTCATAATATATATATATTTACTCAAAGGCCGATTGTTTACAATCACACTTACAAGCACACTCGGGACTCTATTCGACTCTGCCTTCACACTAACCAGAGGCTTCTTTTTATAGGCACAAGGGATTCACTGTTACACGCTATTTACTTTACTCATCCTTATCCTAAAGAATCTATTTTACAACTGTTTCTTATCCATAAGGGACCACATATAATAATTACACACACATGATACACACGTATCACTGTACACACAAATATTTTGGTCTCCCTGAAGAACCCCCACATGATAACAGCGAATCCGATGAACCCTCGGCTGAATCCAACATCACCGATTACTTTGATGCTATTCCAGATGTACTCCCTCCACCAACAGGTTGGGTCATGAATGTCCCGTCTCCTCCGAGCTCGGATGATGCGGAAGCCTAGTGGACCCAGCGGTAGCGATGGCGATATTATGACACGTGGCAGGCTAGGAGCCACATATTATATATAGTGTGTTACAGCTGGATACAGTTGTATGAATGTAATAATAATAGGACAGCTGTTGCAACAGCTGTCCCTTGTAATAGTATTTCCTAGAGGCTATAAATAAAGCCTCATAGTTTGTATCTAGGCAGAGTGAAAAGAAGTAATAAACATATGCTTAAGAAAAATATAAAATTGGTATCAGAGCCAGCCTTCCCAAAATGAAGAATTATTTTACTTGAGGAGTATGCTCTGTAGTTGCCGAGAAATCGGATCCTCTACATCAGAAACTTAGTTCTAACTCTGATCTTTTAGGGTCCTATAACTCCCATCTCACTCACTTGCCGAAAGCGAAACACTACTCTAAGCGAAACCTGAATAGCCAGGAGGGCGCTAAAAGGGGAATAGTAAAGAGCAGAACTAGCCTGGGTTACAGAAGAAGGAGTCTCGATGGAAGCACCAGAGACCGCTGCAGATCAAGTTGAACAAAATTTAGCCATAAGAGGGAACTACGCCACCACCTCAAAAACTCTGAATGCCCATATAGAAGTCGAGAAAACCCCGGATGAAACAAGATTCCGTTTTGATCCACTCAATCCATACCGTCACTATGGCACTACTCGTCCCAGAAAGATTGTAAAATCTTGGCTTAAGAAGGCAGCCCGCAAAGCTGTATATAAATCCTCAGAAGTTTTGGTTCAGCCCATCAAATCTAATTCCACAGAAACTTACCTCCCTATCATCAGTAAAACAGATGTTGCTAGATACATCAAGGAAGGTTATAAGGGATTGTATCTCGGTGCAATTAGGATAGGGCTACAACCCCTGTTCCTTGCTGGAAAAAATGTTACATGTCTAATTGCGATGCTAGACACGTAAACAGATTCAACAGTTCCTTGGTATTATTAATTATGCTGCGGATCACGTGAAAAATCTATCACGACTGACCAATCAAATCCCAAAACATCTCAAAAAGGGAAGCAACAAGTGGTCTGACGAAGTATCTCATGCAGTAAAGCAGTTAAAAGAAAAATGTCAATGCTTGCCAGCATTAAAGATTCCTGACAAAGGTACTTTAATCCTACAAACTGACGCCAGTGAACAATATTGGGGTGCTTTACTTATCGAAGAAGAAAATGAACAGAGAAGAGTTTGTGGCTATAAAAGTGGTCAGTTCACTCATGTACAAAGCATCTACCCATCTTCAAAGTGAGAAGTATTAGCAGTTCTTAAAGGAGTAAAGAAATTCCAGTTCTTTCTTGCCTTCTCCCCATTCATAATCGAAACAGATTACAAGTATCTGAGTGGATTTTTAACAAGGAAAGAAGGAGAAATACCTGATCCTCAGATTGCAAGGTGGGCAGAATCATTATCTCGATTCAAATTCCAGATCAGGCATATTAAAGGAGAAACCAACGTTGTGGCTGATTATCTCTCAAGACCAATCAAGATGATAAGGAGAATCTTGCCAAGTTGGACACCCTAGCCAGATCTATCATTGGAGAGATACTTCTTTCTAAAAGACTTGTCTACTTTCATTGCTTTTTTCTTTTTCTTATGGAAGTGATCCTTTCGGGAGGCATGATTAGAGCAATTGCAAGAGTTAGGGGAGCATCCAAATTTCTGTTGCTGGTTATCACAATACCTTTCAAGCGTAGTTCCCTCCGAACCCTTCAGCTTTTTCCTCATTTCTTAAGCCAAGTAGTGTTTACTAATAACTTCTTGGGCCATCTTGTATAAATGGGCCAAGCTGTAGTTCTTCCACTGCCAAGTATGATTGGCCATAAATTTTTGTTCCATGAGTTCAGCCACAGGATATGGCATGTTTAGAACAAAAGTACGATGTATGGTATCCATATGCTGTTGGAAGATATAGTACAGCTTTTCTTGTTCAAGAAAATAGTCTTCTAGTTTGCTCATATCATAGCATTTATTTTTTAAGAACTGGCATTCAGCCTGCTCTTCTTCCTTTTCTACAGGACCAAAAAATGCTCCGCATAAATAATCGAGCATGGTTTTGCAAGGAGACTATAAGTGTTCCTGTCCACCATTTTCGTAATAAAATGTACTGTGCTCACAGGAGTTAGATGGGGAGCCCTATGTAATTCTCCTTCATACTAGGAGATCATTTCATCCAATATCAAGACTCTGTCTTTAGGCTTTCGTCCGTCTATATTCTAAGTAGCTTTTCCTCCAGTAGAATGTTGTACCTGTATATGGGTTTTAGTCTTTGATAATAAGAGGTTCCATGTGTTTTAGAAGTAGTATCCATCTAAATGCATATATATTGGTAGTGGCTCAGCTCCTGTACTACTTATAGGCCATATAAATCTTATATTATTATCATCATCAACATCATCATTCCACCCAGTAAGAATGATAAGTGTAGTCACAGGAGGTGGTGGAGAATAACTTCTCCAGAAAGCATTTTCGCAATTTCCAGAAGCACTTTCTTCCTAGATATGCCAGGGCTTGGTTGGTTTGTCTGTTCCCCAAAAAGCCATGTGATAACATTTTTCCAATTCTTTTCTTTTTAAAAATAAATAGAAAATTGTTTTGGTCACCATATTCTTCTTGATAATTTTATTCTCAAGATTATCAAGCCTGTTTATGATCTCTTGCTGTCCTAGCAACAAACCTCCAAAACACTTATTTTGTTCGACAGCATTTATGTTAGACCAATTGATTGCCTTTTCGATTGGGCCAAATTCTGATGGGTCGAGTTTCTGAATAACCCATTTGGCAGAGACCATCCACGTGCTTCCACCAGTAATGATTTCTTCTGATGTGGGAGGAGTTCGAATCATCATGATGGGATTTTTGCAATATCGAGTATACATCGATCTTTGGGGCATATGTCTGTAGCTTCCTTGTTTCCAATCATTCTTATAAGGTAGATCCACAAAATATTTCTCTCTTGCCCAGAATTGATGAGGATGTTCAGCACAGCATTCAAGCAGACTCTTAGTTTGGGCCTCGAACTTCTGAATTGGATTTGGACCAGGGTTAGAGCTAGTGCCACCCCTCCCCGAGGAGGAGGAAATCCAATGAAGTAAAAAAGAATGGGTCTACTGTAAAGGATCCGTAAGAGTGTATTGGAATCCTTCAGGGAGGAAGGCAAAAGGACTAATATGTTCTAAAAAATCAGTGCCAAGGAACAGATCTTCCCGTGCCTCAGGATAGACAAAAAAGGGATGTCGTACGTTGAAGGGAAGAATGGTTAAGGGTTTGGTAATAGAATTAATATGGAAAGATTTAGAGTTGACGGAGGTGAAGGCAACTCGAGTGGGGAGAACAAAACTTGGTGGATAACAACCTTCGCCAATCAGGGAGGTAACAGCACCAGTATCAATCAAAGCGCGGACAACATATTGATGTTGTTCAGAGGCTTTCACAATAGCCTTGACATAGGGACGAAATGGCGGAATTTCTTGGACCCTCATGATAGGAGCTGGAGGCTGTAAAATCGTAATAGGTGCACTTGGTGTAGTCTGAAATGTAGCCACGGGACCACTGGTGTAATCAAAATCACTATCAGCAGAATCAGATGAGCTGTAGTCCGTGGATGTGTCATCATCATGATCAAAGGCCATGATAGCTCCTCCAGGCTTTGTACTCCATTCATACCACATATCGTCAAACTCTTGATCCTCAATCAGCTCTAGTAGCTTAACAGGTGCTACTATGGCCTTAACATATGGACGAAATGGCGGAATTTTTTAAGTACTGGCGTTCAGCCTGCTCTTCTTTCTTTTCTACAGGACCAAAAAATGCTCTGCATAAATAATCGAGCATGGTTTTGCAAGGAGACTCAGTAGCCAGTATGATCTCCTGTTGTTCCTCTGTAAGTGTTCCTGTCCACCATTTTCGTAATGAGCCAGTAAATCCAACTAAAAGCCTTACCGTACAGGCTTTGGGAGTTAGATGGGGAGCCCTCTGTAATTCTCCTTCGTACCAGGAGATCATTTCATCCAATATCAAGACTCTGTCTTTGGGCTTTCATCCGTCTATATTCCAAGTATTGAAAGGAAATATTTACTTTACCAACATTTTTTGTAGAAGAGTTTCTACCTCTATTCAACTATATAAATTAAGAAGAAATGTGAATTGTATCACAAAGACTAGTACTGAAACTCATATCCTTAAATTTGAAGCTGCAAGTCCTTATCATTAGGCCAAAGATCTTATGACATGTTATTTAATAATTGAATAGTTCGATAACGTAGGAAATTGATTTACTTGAAATAACATGTAATGATATACATCCTAAATTTTCTAACTCAAATTGTATTTCAAATGATATGCCATTCATTGATTAGTTGATAACTTTTTACAAAATCTAAATGAATTAATTATATTATTCTCACTAACTAATTGATGAATACCATATCATTTAGAATAGTTGTTTGAGATAAATAATTTGGGATGTGTAACAATACTCAAAATTCAAAATGATAGGCTTTAAGGTATTTTAAAATTTTGTTTTGTATATTCTTTTCTTAATGAAAGTGCTACGTGGATTGCTTGGGTAAAGCTTTTTTTTTTTTCTTTCCTAATAGGTTGCATTTTTCATAAATAAAAATGTAATTTTTATATTCGTAGCTATCAAAATAAAATACCAATTTTTTAATCTCATTTATTAATATTTGAGAGTCAAGTCAGGGACTCACTTATAAAAATAAAAAGTATGTGTTTATATTTGTGAAAATATACAAAATTAGGGATTGAGATGTAAGTACTCCGTTAAATAATTGTCGTTAATCACTGCTAATTCTTTACTTTATCAATTGCAAGCGTGGGCAAAAAAAAAAAACACTCATTCCAATTGTTACTAAAAAAAAAAGAATTTTGAGATACAAATATGTAATAATAAACATTAAAAAGCAAAGAATTGTTAAGAGAATTGGAGGATTAAATGACACTTTTATCAAATGCACTATAATACTTTCAATATGTATTACTCATATATCTTAAATTAATAAAATGTGTTTATCGTCCATCAAATTATTAACTACCTTTTGAAAGTTAACAGAATTATGATAAATTGACTATTTTGCTTTGAAACTCAAATTAAGGTAAAAACACAAATTTTTCCTAAAAGTGAAATAAGCCAAAATGTAACTGTTGGAGCCGGTAACAATTACATTTTTGAGGTATATGATCACTAGAATGCACTAACACAAATAGCTTGCAGCATTCAACCAATTTACTCTGCAATAAAAAATCAACCACCACGTTAACAGATTATTAATCCACCACACACCTTATAATCACTTTAAATTCAACCAATTTGCCACTCATTTACAACAAAATATCAGCAAACGTCTAATTAAGCATGAAGTTCTCCCAGCAATGGATTAAATAGATATGAAAAAGTGAAATTTCAGCCAAAATATTGTAAGTGTGGCATGCAAGTAGTGGCTTTGGTGTCAACAACATTGCAAAACCCTAATACAATGACTTGGTTATACAAGTGGAAGCATTGTGGGGTGAAGCATTTTGGAGCATTGTAGGGTGAAGCATTATGGATTTTAGGAATGGTTCAGTACTAAATCTCTTATATATCCTAATGCTAATGATAAGATGTCATATGAGCAAAACTCAAAATTGAACGATGATGTGATAAAGATAAAGAAAAAGCTAAAAATCATTGAAGAAAAACTTAAATATTCTCTAACTATGCTAGTTTGTGTCTTTGTAACCATCTTGATGAGAAAGTAATATAGCATATGAAGTTCGTAATAAAAAAAGTATTCAACAAAAGTAATCATCAACTAAATTAGTATTAATCTCATCAAAACACACCAAAATATGCAAATAATAGCATATCTATTTCAAATACACAGTCCAAAAGTTCATTTCTAAAGTTTTCCTCATGTAAAGGTATAATTAAGTTCAGTTAAAGTCACCTAACTAGAATAATAGACTAGGAAACTAAAGTTGATGGATTATTTCCAACAAAATTATACAATGCAAAAAGAGCATCAAACTCATTACAAAACATCTATTACAGTTGATGCTTGTGATGGATTATGTCATTAGTTTACTTAAGATAAGTAAGTTCAGTTGAAATCAACTAACCAACATAATAGAGTATAATTAAGAGTATAATTAAGTTTTGTTGAAATCACCTAACAAGCATAATAGATTAGGAAACTGAAGTTAATGGATTGTTTCCAACAAAATTATACAATGCAAAATGAGCATCAAACTCATTACAAAGCACTTGTTATGGTTGACAATTATGATGGATTTTATATCACAAAAAATAAAATAAATTGAACTCTTATATATGCAATTATGAACTTTGAACAATAAGAAATGAAACTCAATCTCTCTTTATGCTTGTTATAGCAACTTTAACAACACTTGCAATTTTCCTTTTCTTTGATCTAGCATGGGAGCCCTTACCTGGACCACTTGGTACATGGTCTGCTATCGCTGTATTTCTACTTTTGGTACTTGCCTTTGATAGTTGCTTAAAGGATTTGCTGGTTGGCCTGAAGAATTTGCAACTAATACCTGCAAAAAATAATAATAATTTCTATGTTATATGACAATACAAACAACAAAAATAAATAGAAAAATTGATTGACTAAACAAATATATGAGAATTAGCACTTGTAACTCTTGTTGCCTTTGCAACATATGCCCTCATATTGTGGTTTGAGCCACCACAAACTAAGCAATTGACAAAGAATTTCCTACCTTTTTCTTAGGTTCAGTAGCTACTCTCTTTTTATATTTCATTGGCATTCGAATCTTTTTCAGCACGATTGAGGGATCAATCAATGGCCTTTCACCATGCTCCTATGCCTGTTGATAAGGAATTGGACTAAACATAACTGAATAAGTATTAATGTAAGCCTAGTTGGTGGAGCAAAATAGAATATATTCCTCAATTTCATGTCTTGCATAACTTATGGTAGCCGTGACATGAGACCAAGGTAAGCTAGTAATTTCCCAAAAGCCCACAATCACATCTTAATCTCTAATTTCACTATAAACCTCTTAGCTGGATAATAAGATTTATCCATGACCAGAAAATGCAAGTCCCCTGAACATTCCACAACAACAACAACAACAACAACAACAACAACAACAATTAGTTTACTAAAAAAAATGATTATGCTCAATATTATAATAACCATGCATATATTTCCGTTAAAAATGTTTATTTATTATTTGTGTTAGAAAGAATTATACAATCGTAACTAAGGACATTTGTATAAATTTTGATAATTCATTTCAATTACAAGATAAAGTAAACACAACATAATAATACTGGTAATTCTTATTTCGATTAGTACAATTGAAATAAACAATTTATTTTATTTCCTATTCCCAAATCTAATTGTAGCCCATTCTTATTGTAATCTATTTTGAAATCTAAAAAGCAATGCACCATTACTTTCTATCTTCTGCAACATAGGAAATTGCGTGGAATTGAATGGTGGGTCTTAGATTTTGTGTGGTATTGAGGTGCTATACCTTTTAAATCAAAGTTATTCTAAAAAATGACTATAACCATAACATAAATGTTAATAACTTATAGTAAATATGAATTTTAAATAATAATTTTGACAAAATTAATAAAGATATTATATATTTTTCATCATGTAAATTTGGGATTAAATCATCTTAACTTTCAAGCCATAACAGCAAGTGTCCATCGAACACTTTAATGACTTCGATACTAAAAATGGCTTTAAATTGGCTTTTCGCTGCATGGGAAACTATAAAGTCTTTTCTTAATATGCTCTAAGGGCTAGTTTGGTAATATTGTTGCTTTTAAAATAATTATTTTTAGTTGTGATATAAAAATAATCATCTATAAATAGAATTGGCTAAACACTTAGTAAAATTTATTGTCAAAAGTACTGCGAGTTTTCAAATCAGTCATATATATTTGATAAATCTTATCATTAAACTACTATAAGAATACAAATGACCAAATTAACATAATGTCTAATAAATTTATTTACACATTTACATACATGTATATATAATTTTTTTTATTCTATATATATAATAATTGATAATTAACTTTATTAATTTAATTTATTTTTTAATTTTTATTCTATATATATAATAATTGATAATTAACTTTATTAATTTAATTTATTTTTTATTTTTAATATAATTGGTAATAATATTAATGTATTTAAATTATATATATATATATATATATATATAACCACTGTATATGTATCTCTAAATCATGAATATGACTTGTTGAGTATAAATGCAACGACGACAGAGCTAACCCTTTCGTCTATGTGATAGATATTATTAATAATTAAAACCAATAAGATTGCCTTGGTTTAATGAGGGATAAGAATTTAGTGTTGAACTTGAGTGTTTTTTAGCATTAAATCAATATTTGTTAAATAAGACAAATAAAAAAATAAAAATTTAAAACATTTCTAGCCATTAATTCAGTGCTCAACAAGGAGTTAGCTAAATAAAAAGAATATTAAAGATGAATGGAAGAAGCCAAATTGAGAGAACAACCCGTATGCTTTTCTTATTTTTAACAAAAAATACATTAACTCGTCTACAAGGATTTTGCTGTTGAAGCTTATCATGTAGGAATGGTGTGCTGGATTTGTTCTTCATGGCTCCTTTTGGCTATCTTTTTATTGGTTTCTTATCGTCTTGACTTCTTTTGGCTCCCTTCTGTTGAGCATGCTTCTTCTTGCTTGTACTTGCTTTCGTCTGCTTCACTTCTTGTTCTTAGTTGGATTCTTTATTGGCTCTTAGCTTCTTTAGCTTTTTTCTTTATCTTCACCTTTGGCTTCTTTTTCTTCTGTTTGGCTTCAATCGGATTGCCCTTGGCAGTTCATTGCTTCTATTAGATATTTAGATCTATCATCCCCCGTTTACGTGCTCCACTTCTCTCTTTTATAACTCATTTTAGTCATCTTGCAAAGGATCGACGCTTGCTTTTAATTTGATTTACTTATGCAGCACTTATGTTTCACTATATAGATTTATGAGATTTTACTTATTTAACAGATTTGTCTAATCTCAATATCATTAAAGGATTATGATTCAGTGCTAAATTAAGTTTTTGTAAAATATTGAATCAATGGCTAAAATTGTTTTAAATTTTTATTTTTTTATTTATCTTATTTAACAACCATTGAATTAATGTTGAACAAAAACTCAGCTAAATATTAAGTTCTTATCCTTCTTATATATATTTACACATCAATGACCATTAACATTTTGATGATGAGAAGATGATCACATGTGTGCATGTCATGATATATAAAAATATAATAAAACTTCTGCATAGTCATAATATTGGGATCAAATAACTATAAGGAGATTATAATTTAATAGAGGTGTAGCTATAAAAATTATTATTTTGACTTTGGTGCCGTTTGTTTGTTTGTTTTTTTTTTTTTGACTTAATGACTTAGCAGAATTAATTTTAGTAAGTCATTAAGTTTATTTATTTTTTCAACTTAATGAAAATTTTTAGCCATTTAGTCATTAAGTTTTTAAGCTAATTTTTTTATCTTTTTATTTTATCTAAAAAGTTTGAATAATATCATTAAAAGATATTCTCCACATATCCCCATCTAATTAATTAATTCTCATCCTTACTTAAAGAAAATTTAATTATTTACATTATTACCCATCTCTATATAACTTGTCATAATATATCGTGGTAAACCATTACTAGTTTTATCTTTTTATTTTCTTGAAATTAGCATTATTTATCTCATAATTTTTTATGAATATTTTGCATATAAAAACATCATAAACTATAACAAAATAAATTAACATATATAATATAGAATATTACAAAATTGTATTCAATTGAATATGATTTATGCTATGATAATATATTATCTTATTTATCTTATTTGATATATTTATTATTTGTTTAACATTTATCATATGCAACAACATAAATGTAAAAGTATTAGTTTTCAAATTTTTTAAGTTAAAAAAAAAACTTAATATTTATTTTTACCAATTTAGACAAAAAAAATAAACATATCATTCATATTTAGATATTCGGCTCTATTTAGAATTCACACTAATTTAAGTCTATTCAGATTTTAAATAAGAAAACAAACGCCACCTTAGTTATTCTTAGTACAAGTGATATAAGTTATAGACTATATTAATACATAATTAATGGAGTGATAAAAAAGACAAAAAGATAAATACAATTTATAAATAGTGATAAAAAAGAAAAATATAATTTCAAAAAATTAGTACAATGTATCTATGTATTATGTTAGAAATATGCGAAGTCATCTTTTAAGTCTAAATGTTTGTAATATCTTTAATATTTCTTTCTCAATGTCAATTTTATAAATATTGTACATTGTATAATTAATGTCACGAACGTCTTTTAAAAAATATTTTAATTCATCTTAAACTTTAATATAATATAATATATATATTTTTGTCACATACAGATAAAATTTCGTGAGTTTACCAATATCTTCATTTTATTGACATTCGCATTTTAATAAAGTAAGGATGCCGTCACTGAAGAATGATTATCATTCTTTCTCTAATGAACGAATATAATGAATATATCTACGCTTTCCTCAAAATAAATGACCAAGCTTTTATAGGAATTGATATTTATGAAGAGAGTGACTATAGGCATTAGTTGTATAGATTCACTTTCTACATAGGCCGATGTGCGTTACTTCTCAAGCAAGGACAAATTGAAATTTTTTAAAGATATATCATGAAGTACATGCATATGATTTTGTTTTCTGAAAGCACTTCAACGGCAGGTAGCCGCTTTCTAACACATAAAAGTGAAACTTTCTTTTACTATAAAATTAACAATTTAACTATAGAAAATTATCATTTATTCGTTAATGGGCTCGTAATATCAGTATAGTTCTGATTGTAATATATTAGTATATTAAAAATAATTTTATTCACCCACCCAAAAATTATTGTGTCCTCAAAAAAGTTATAAAAATTTAAATTTATTTAATTTTAAGCCCATTGTTTATAATGTGCATCATTCATTCAATAATAATAATAATAATAATAATAATAATAATAATAATAATAATAATAAAACAATTCTTACAAAATAACCAACACTATAATTTATGGTTGCTTCAAATTTTATCATTTTGTAAGGATAATTTTTTTTTTGATAGATGGTTTATACAAACTGTACACATTTAATGTAAAATCAGATAAATAAATTTTTATAATATGTTTGATAATAAATTTAAAGTGGATGGTTGATAATTTTCTAATTCTTTTAGATAAATTATGACATGTATGCACTAGACACTAATTGCATACATTGGTGTAATGAATACGCACAAATTACGTGGAACTAGGCTCGCTATATTATCCTCATCCTGCTCTTACTTTCCGATCAATATACAGCTCAAATCAAAATTATAAATAATTTTGCCGTCCATATTAAATTAACTCCAGATATTTCATTTAAGTGTTACATCCAATCAATAGTTCGGAATGATTGTAAGACATTTTATGAGATGTGACATCCAATCAACACTTCAAAACGAATCATGCGTGATCCATCAATAATGAAAATGACAGGTTAATGGGTAAACGCTTGTCTTTGCTACTAGTTAATGTTTAATGGAACTGGCTAATTAATGTCTAGTAGTCCCAATTTTGAGATAAAATTACCAATTAATGGCATAAGCAAAACGCAAATCAAGGTTCGGCCATGGGGTTGCTGGATCTGATCGACCCCACCGTCCGAGTTTGGTGCGGTTCGGCAAGAAGGGCTAGTTTTGCTTTGAATGAGAATGACAATTTTTGTTTTTGTTTTTTTTTTTTCAAGTTTCACTACTACTTGGCTTGAATTCTTTTAGTTTTTGGTTTAGTGTTTGATTTTAATTTGGTTATTGGATTAGGTTTAGGTTTTAATGTAATAATACAGGGTTTCACACTAAAATCATAATTTTTTTTATCATTTAGCTAGGGTAAAATAGTAATGTTACATTAAGGAGGTAAAATAGTCCTTTATTAATATTTTGTTAAATTTTCTCACAAAGTTAATGGCAGTAAAATAATGATATATTTTGTAAACTTTAGATAAATTATTGCTAAAAAAAATATTTGTATATTTTTAATAAAATCTAAAAGATCATGTAGTCAGTAAATAATTGTCCTAAAAAAATTTTTCATGTAAGAATCTTTGCTCACATCGATATTCAAAAGAAACAAGGGGTGAAGCCTTCAACTGGATCTTCATATCATCATGCAACATCGATTTCAAAAAGTAATTTGAAAAATGAAAATTGGTGGGTTACAATAATATCACAAAGAGATTTTCTTTTTCTTTTTCTTTTTTTAATAGACCCAGAGAATAGGGCTGGGCAAAATCGAGTTCGGGTTGGGTTCGGATCAACCCAATCGGGTTTCGGGTTGGTCGGATTAAATAAAAATTCATATTTGGATCGGGTCGGATCGGGTTATAAGTTCGGGTTGAGTTCGGATCGGATCAGATTTGGATTATATATAACATATCTAACCATTAAACCATATATACCATCTCTAATATATGTATCGGTAAGCCTAAAGGTTTTAGAGCTTGCCGGGTTGAATGAAGCTTGAATCGGGTAGGGTGACGGTGGAAGAGTGGAGGCAGGGAAGTGGTGCAACAGATCTGGCGCTTGGAGGCAGCAAATCGATAGATCAAGTCACGATCCTTGCGAGCAACTTCGGTTGGCGTCGAGCCTGGGAGTTTGTTGTGTCTGGTGGCCAGATCGAGCGGTGGGATGCGAGTGTGGGCCGTGTGCCTGTTGTTGTCACCATCGACAATGGGATGTGAGCGAGGGAGGCTGTGCCTTGTGGGTTGGTATGGCCGTGTGTGTGTGCTGTTGGGCCGTGAGTCCATGGCTAGCTGGTGGCTGCTTGAGTTGTGCCGTGTGCACTGTGTTAGTGTGTGTTGTTGTAGTGGTTTATTGTATGCCTTGTGTTGAGTACTAGAAAGTGTGTATTTATAATGGAGAAAATCATCATTTTACACTCTAAGTCTTACTAACATCCCTATCTTTATGTCTTTAAGTCTTTAAGTCCCTTGTAATTTAATTATGTATGTTTTATTTTAATTAAGTATTTTATGTATTTTAGGAGATATTATGGTCATTTCACAATAAACGAGAGATCAGATGAAAAAACGGAACAGACTTTTTCGAAAACTTTAGGAGGAGCATAAAAAGTGGATGTTTTGACATGTATTGTACGATGACGTGGCACTATACGATGACGTGGTGGCATTTGATTGGACAAATGATGTGGCATTGACTGATGACGTGTCACGATCCTATTGGACAAAAAATATTGACTTGTGACGTGGCAGAATGTAAGTGGATTGAAAAACCGCCTCCCTGCATATAGGCGGAATGGTTATTGATGTGTTCCATCTAATAGGGCTTTTGGCGCAATTATGAAGCGTTGTGTCAAATTGTGTTAATCGATGGCCATGATTTACTCAATGTGACCTAAAAAGGGCTCCTCTCCTATTTAGAATCCATTTTTGGACTCCATTTTCTCTAATTACATCTTCATCTTGTATTTTCTACGTATTTTAATAAAATTTTCATTTTACCCCTAGTTCAATTATGAGTGGCTAATTTCTTTTCAAGCTTGGGTTGAAAGTGAAGTCTCAACATGTTCCATAAGCTTAATTTGGTAAATTTACTTTTCCTTCCCCTTTAATTTATGTGGATGTTTTGACTTTTCATAGACAGATAGTAATAAATCCGGAGATCCAAATACTTCGATTTTAATAGTTATATTAGAATGTGGTTCTTTAATTGGAAAATCTCTTTTTATGATTTAATTGTACTAATAATGAATGTTAATCATTGTGGTTGTTTATAAATCCAATCATTTTAATAGTTTATTCCCACAGCTTTAATATAAATTAATACATTGCCTACATCATTGTCATTATAAATTCAATCATCCACTTAAAAAATTAATTCTACAAGTAGTTAAAATCTACCTCCTCGTGGGATCGACACTCGTCACCATTGATCTATTCTACAATAGATTCGTGCACTTGCGAGTTCAATAAAATTTGCAAAACACCTTGAACTTGTAATGATTTGTGAATTGTGAATTTGTGATTTTTTGTTTGTGGATCATGTGGTGTGTGAGTGTTTGAGAATTATTTAGCAATTTGGGGTAAACGAGATCGGATTTATAATTTTTTTTTTAATTTGTGTCAACCTGATTTGATCTGATCAGATTGACACAAATACATCTGATCGAATTTTATTCACAACTTGATCCGATCCGAACTCGATATTTTTTTTATCAGATTGGGTCGAATCGGATCAGATCGGATCGGATATTTTACTCACCCCTACCAAAGAAGAGATTGACTAACTTTACTATAATTCTTGAAAAAAGACCATTATTCAATGTTTATACGAACACGACACGCGAAACCAGTTTATTTGGTGAGGCAACAAGAGGTCACAAGTTCGGAGATTAGCGTAGTGCATATTAAAACCATTTAAAAAGTTCAACATTTATGAATTTATTGTTAAGTAGAGGTAAAGTTAAAGCAACTTATTTAATTAAAGTTATAAGTTACGACATGATTATGTACGGTTGCACTTTTTTTAAAAAAAATATGATTACATCTGAATTTAACTGGTGTTAAATAAGCATGAAAATATTTAAATAATATATTTTTTTTTCAATATTTGAATAGAAAAATTAAATCTAGTAATTTAACATAAATAATTTTTTAAATGGTGCATATGTTTATTCTTTACTATTTTAAAATTTAAAAAGTTGATTAATTTGATAGCATTAAAAAATAATACTATTGTTGTTTCTTAATTTAGATGTAATTATATCATTAAATTACATTACAAAGTCAATACGATTGTTTTAAATTTGATACATCAAAATGTTATGATCTAATTTGTTTAATATTTTACTCTAATTAATGTTAGTATGTGCATAAAAATTTAAAGCAATTAAAAAAGATATCTTCAAGGATAATTCAAAATTATTAGTTTTATCCATAATATAAAAAATACATGATTTATTAAGAATATTTTTGAAATTTAAAATTAAAATTTTCTATTTAAATTTTAAATTTTAAATTTTTCTACGTTTTCTATTTAAATAAAATTGTTGACAAGTTAACAAAACACATAACCCAATATAAATAGATATTTAAAAAAAAAAAATTAAACTCACACTTTGGACTAAAAAACAAATACTACCTCAATCTTTAAATAACAGTCCACTTTGATAATTGAAGATAAGGCTCAAACCAAATGTTCCTCGTGGATTCCAAAGACAAAATTCATAATTGACTCAGCTGATTTTCAGCAACGCGTACAAACGGTTGCCTGTAATCGTTTATTTATTTAATTAAAAAATTTCACCCGGTGGATTTAATGCGTACAAACGGGTTTGTCTGATACAGATAAAAAGTTGGTACCGTGAACAGCTGCACCATCATCTGGATCCCATTTTATATTTAAAATTCTATTACTGATTGTTATTTATTTATTCTCATGACTTGGTTCTAGGTTTATTTGAGTAAGAATATTATATGACCACATTGTTTATATGCCCGTGGTTCTCATCTACCGAGCATATCTAGGTTACTACATATTATTAATGAGGCTGGCAATGAATTTTTTTAACTTATTTAATATCCTCTCTCTAATGATATTAAGAATATTCTCACATTCTAACTTACTGTATTTTTATGGAAATTTATATATAGGATAATATTAGGTACAGGATCACGCACTTAATCACTTTTATGTGTGTAAATTTATATATACGAGCAAATCCTGCATTCTCTCGTTAAGAATGATAATAAAAAAGGATTGATGAATTAGCATTTCTCTGTATTAAAAGCGACATGGGAAATGTTAACAAATGAGAAGGACGAGGTAAATGACGTTGATGGAAGGTTTTTTGAATTTCATTAAAGAAAAAAAAAGAGTAAAAAAAAAATCATTTTTTAGTTGTATTGTATTTAGAAATCTTGGGCACTATGTTGGCCAACAGAGAGATTAAGCTCAAAAGAATAGAGATAACAAAATCCTTCATGAGCTGATTTGGCTAAAGGAGATAACTATATTATTGTGGCTGTCCTTAAAATAAACATGGTTGATTATACTCTAACGAGGGAAAGAGAAGAATATATTTCCCTTCATGACTTCTCGTCCACACTATCCTTGAACAAGGAAAAATTCCTTTTAGACTTACTTTGAAAAAGTTCCCTTATTGAGTAATATATTTCCTCGTTTATGACGTAGAATACTATTTAAAAGATGCGTCATCTTGACTTGTGGCATAAACTCCATAGCATGCGAGACATAGTCATGCGAATTTTTCTTATATTAAGAAAATGATAATCCTGACGAGTATTGAGAGTTATTTCTCTTAGGTATTATTTAGTGCATTTTTGTCATATATGTATGATTTCAATGCTTGCTAATGCATTACAATAAGTGTGGAGTTATGTCATATGATTATGTATAAGCATTAGTACACTACTTTATTTTATATGTATATATATATACAGGTTCATTACTTTCCTATTTAGCCCATTTCTCTTAGGTTTTTGCAAGATTTCGTACAGATCAATTATAGTTAATTGAGGTTGGGCCACGAGATGCATTGCTACTTGACTTGCATTTTGAACATGTTTATGTTGCATATGTATTTATGTATATATTTGTGGTGTACGTATGTATAATAAGACATGAATTGTGCAAGTTTGGAATATATATATTTTCGGATGAGGCACAAAGGTTGTTATGTATTTATAATAGAGGCCATTTTCATATATTCATGAATTAATTTTTGTGCCATGAGTTTCAATTATTAGACCGCATGATTTGCCTTGGATCCAATATATAGGTTGCGGCAGGCATTGTCATTTATATATTAAATATTTATCAATCATGTAAGATCACTCCAAATTTACTTGAGTCAAATCCTCTCGTCAGGCATTGTCAAACTAATTTATGAACAAATCTGGATTCTACTATAATGCATACCATATAAAAGTTAATGAACTATGTTGAATATGATACTAAAAACTATGCAAAATATGAAGGAAGTGTGTCAGTATCTGCTTGTAGATACTCAGGAAATGTTAACCAAAGTCCTTTGATACACGTGGAATATAACACTAATTTATCGAATGGCTGGCTTCAGTTGCAAACATCTCGTGATTATCCCTTACTAGATCATTTCTTAGATTAATTAATTATGCCATTTTCTAAATTAGCTGCATCCCTACTAGTTATAAACGATAACCGAACATAATGTGAAATGCAAACAAACTAACAAACAAAAATTCATTTATAGTAGACCAAAATGCGTAACAATCCAGCATATCTAAGTAGTGAGTTTGCCCTCAAAACTGCATGTGTACATTTCATGTCATTTAATTTATCTAGGGAAATGAAGATCAAGTTTAAGTAGGTTTTAGGAACATATATCTTCATCCTAAATGTTCTATGTACAAAAGACACTCCAAAACAAAGACAAACTAATGTTATAATAAGTGTTCCAAAGCGAAAAAAGAAAATATAAGAACTTAGGCAAATTATACGAGTTCAAAATAAAAAATTCAAATTCTATGCCATTACTCTCAGCTAAAACTTATTTAAGAGATTACAAAATGTGCTTGAGTGCACCTGAGAACAATGTCTTATGAGCTTATCGATCTGATTACAATTATTGAATCCACATATTACAGTGTCGATGACTCTTATATTGGGGGCGTATGGTCCGGAAAATTTAACGCTTGGTCCCAAGTCATCCATTCTCATACAGCCTAACCCCTTCTTTGTGCAGAAACTGAAGGTGAGCTGCTTCTTTGTAGACTTTTTATTTCTGAATGTTTTCAGAGGTTAATTGGTGATCTCAGCTGGGTTTGTTTTAGGTTCAAGAGATATATGAGCTAAGGCCAGGACCAAAGTTATATGGGCTTTACAATTCTCCACCTTTAGACACTGTATCTTTGTGGTCTGAAAAAATTATTGTCTCTGTTCCAGCTGATTCTCACCCGGCAAGTTCAAATATTGATAGTTTCGCTTCAGTATTCTTCTTCCAATTCTTCTTTTAGTTTGTACTAGAACTTTTAGATTTAGTTGTTTGTGAGGTTTGACTTGTTCCTTTTCTTCTTCTCTAGGAGTAGATTATTTACTTAAATGAGGGGTCTGAAATAAACATTTCATACAGTGTAAAGTCCCCCAGCTCCTCTGCTTTTCTCATAATTGCTCAAGGTACGCTTTAATGGATCTAGTGAAATTTGAATTACTTTTCGTGAAATAGAGAACCATGGATGATAAATATTCAACAAACTTTCTTAATCTTATATCTGTGCCCATTATATGAAACTGCTAACAGTTCTAATTCTTTATTTCCTCGAATACGCTGATAAAGTTTCTGGATTTTATCTCATTATCTGAAGCTGGCACATTGCAGGGAATGAAGGCCTTTGTCAATGGCTTTTGGACCCAACATTTCCCAACACCACCTTATCTTGGAATGTTATTCAGGGTGAGATGAGTGTTTGTATAAATTCTTTCTTCTGATGTTGCCCTTTTCCTTCACAGGAGGTGGTGTGATCCATCAACACATATTCACATCTTCAAGTTACTATGTCGGATTGGGTAACTTGAACTCGGATGAAGTGGAGGTAAAATACCCCTAGTAATTGAAACTAAAGCTCACAAAATAATTCAGTGTAACCTTATGCTGTGAATTGTGATGCTGTGTATTATATCACCTACACTGCATTGTGGTGTAAGGATAATTTCAATGCACTACAATAAGTTACATTACACTGCATTGCTAATTAAACCATACTGCATTGTTGTGTGATGAAAAATGCTGAGCGCTGGTTTGCAGTTCAAGCCTAATTACTTTTTCTAAGGGGCTGTTGCTAAAACAGTTTTGATAGTTAGGTCTATAAATCTGTTATTACTTCTATTACCACGTTCACAGATGAAAAATCTTTTTAGTGCTTGTCCATTTTGCCCATAAGAAGTGACATTGGTCATGGGTTGACACTTAAGCAATGTCAATTGTCAGGTTTTATCAAATTTATTTGTACATAATAATTTAAGTTTCTTCCATTGGTTTCTCATGCAAAATATTTGAGCTTATGATGTTTTCTTCCTCCTGATCTTTTTGCAATATTCAGTCGAGTTCATTTTTTACTTTGGACAGGTGCAATTTCCCAGTGGAAATGCTGTTGTCTTAACCTCTCCTAAAACAGAACAGGTAACATATTTAGTTGCTATTGGCTGGCAATTTTACTAATTTGCTTCCATTTTCCCCCTTTTTATTACCTATCAACTTATCACATCACCATATAGCCTGAGAAAACTCCTTTCCAAAGAAAAAAAATGAAAAAACTGAATTAAGAAAAAAAAATTTAATAAATGAATTGAGTCTCTTTCCCAGTTCGACCTTTACACTTGACAGGAGGTTGATAAAATAACAGTGTTCTCCCCTGTTAGTTTCATTGACAAACTGGTATCTGAACTAAGAGATAATATTTTCCCATTATTTTGTTCAACATTCTAGTAAAGTAAATTTGTAACTTAACAGAAATAGTATATAGTCAACATCCTCTCTTCGTTGACTTTGTCTAATTTCTACTGAATTGGTAGAGAAGATAGAAAGCAGGCAGTGTTGATGGAGTGTCTCCCTCATTCCACTTTTCCATCCCTCTTTGGAATGAAAATCATGAAAAACTGAATTAAGCAACAGTGGTAGCTAAGAGGCAACAACACAAGGCATCAAAGTGGAAATTTATTGGTTCTGATTTGTAAATTTGTGGAAAAAATGCAGATTTCCCTTCTCTTAGGGGTGGCAGACCTCAACAATTGTTATTAGGCCATTGGCTAAGATTTTTTGTTATTGAACCTTTATTAAAAAAAAATAAGGCTATGATATTCAATCGCATTTTGGAACATGAAATCAATATTCAAACTAAGAAAAAGGAAAGAATTCAGTAACAGAAGGAAGAGCTCTACACTAGGTTGATTTTGTTTAATAAACCTCAAGGTTCTTGGGACTATTCTAAACCTCTTGGAAGATTGTGGTATTACTTGACTTTTCAAGTTATAGATTGAGTTCATTAATAAAGGATCAGTATACTTGACCCTGTATATATGGTGTTTGCATTCATATTGGTGTTTGGAATGCTGCAGGATACAGGCAGTGACAATTGGCAAGTTAGAGTATCCTGTGAACCAAGATGGCTCTCCTATGTTGTTGGCATATGTATATTTATTCCTCTTTTTCTTCTAGTAGCCTATCTTTCTATAAAAGGTTTTAACCATTTCTGACTTGTGTAGGTGGTATGACAATGATCATGTCTGTGGCCTTCAATTTCTTAAACAAGTTCCTATGTGTACGTGAAGGTGGAATAGGATTTCAGTATGGGGATGTGGAATCTGCAAGAGCCCCTCTGCTTTCGCACAAAGATGATGATCTCTCTAGTTCATCTTATGATTCAATTTGAAATGATGAGGGGGATCTTGAAGAATTTTTGACAGCATCTTCCCTTGAAGGGAAGTCATTAAGAGATGGTGAAGACAGTAATAATAGCCGACGTCTTTGTGCAATTTGCTTTGATGCTCCAAGGGACTGCTTCTTCCTTCAATGTGGGCATTGTGTGGCTTGTTTTGAATGTGGAACAAGGTATATGCTCTCAGACCTCATATCTGCATCAAACTTATTTTTTGTAATCCATGGACATGCATCAACTCTAATCACTAGTTGGCATGTTACTTTCGGTACATTTGAATAAAGGATGTAGTGTAAATACATATGTTTACATTATGCAGTCGGATTTCTGACATGTATGGGTTGCCAAGACAGGCTTTCAATTATTTTCCGATGAACTGCAATATCAGAATATCACACTGATATTTTTGTTGATGTTAAGATATTGCATGGTTATAATATTTTTAGGAAGTTGTATGCTGATCGCATACTCTCCAATTGGCCTGAACTAAATTTGGTTTGGATTAATCTTAACCTAATATCTCTTGTAGATTGCAGACTCTATAGTCTCTCCGAAAGTTCATAGGTTGATGTTGAACTTCCACCACCCATTAAAAATTTATAGTTTTCTTTCTGATTCTGGAAAATATAAATACTGGGACTTCTAACATATCAGCAAATTTATTTAATATTCTTTTAAATCTTTCAATTGTTATTTAAGCATAATAAGCAACTTATTTTTGTCACTTTTGCGACTTTTGTACTGGAGACATAAGGGACAGCCATGGTACCTGTCTTAATCTAAGAGAAGAATGCAATTTCATATCGTACTCATCGTATGCTACACTGTGTTCTCCGCAGGATTGCAAAGGTTGCTGGTACTTCCCCTGTTTGTCGAAGGAAAATGAAGAAGGTAAGGAAGATATTTACAGTGTAAGGAACATATGGGTCAGCTCTATGTTACACCTGGACATTGTTGGCGTACAATTCACTGTCAGATTTTTGTGTCTCTACTCTTTTTATACGCCGGTGCTTCATGTCGATGAACAACGTCGACGTGTGGTCAGAGATGAAGTTAAAAACAGTCTTCAAGTGGAATGAGCATGCCGTTTGTTTTTCCAGCTGGCCATCCACTGTATAATACCATTAATTACTTAACGCAGTTTTGTGTCTCTATTTTGAAGTTTTCTATGTAATGTTCTCCCCTGCTTTAAAATTTTGCTTATTTTGGGTTGTCTTTTTCACCCGGCATGTCGTTATTTGTTTATTTATTATATTATTAAAAAATCTCAAAAGAGTGCGGTAGTTCGACCCCTGCACATTGTTATTTGTTTATATATCCTATTCTTAATAAAACGCAAGGCTGCGGTCGTTCGACGCTAGGCAAATAAAGGAAATTTAACCTATAATCAAATGGCTAAAGAATGAAATAAAATTTCATCACGCCTTTGCTCAAATAAGGCGGACGGTAAACACCATCATTGCTATTGTGGGTCAATATTAGTATTAGATTTTTTTTTTTACATGATTGCTGGCTTTTCGACGATTATACCTTGAAAGGTTGTGATAAAAAAGCGCTTTTTTTTTTTTTTTACTAAAATTAATTAAAGAAAAATTATCATAATAATCAAAGCAGTCGCGAATGTTTCTCCCACTGCTCATTGAAAAAAAGATTTAATGCTAAGTTAGTCAATTTCTGACACCATCAGCTAATAAAATACTTACTAGGGCGGCCAGCGGCCAGAGTGAAAAGCAAAGGAGAACAAAGATTCCATGACAGGGACGGTGAAAAGACTTACCTCCCAGAAGCACCAAAATCACGCAAGTAAATAATTTTAGCAAAGAAAAGGAGAATGAAGAAGACAAGTGGAAGACGCCATCCTTATTTTTTACACAACTTTTTTGTGTGGCGGCAAATCAAGATTGCAAACGAGCGGCGCCCTTCACTTCCTCCTTCGCAACCTCTGAACTATATAAATTATCGCTGCATTGACCTGCCTTTTAAGACGATACCAGATATCCATCGTATTTATAATTATTTAAGATGATTTATTAGTTAGCATTAAAAACATAAGAGCACGCCAATTTGCAAATTGCAACTGAGTGAAGTAAAATAAACTAAAAATGGCATATTGCGACATAAACAGAAAAATCACAAAAGGAAGCGCCCACGGGCCACGGCACGCGCTGCACAAAATTTCTTCAACAATGCAAACCGAATGCCAGTCCAACACGAATGGATGCCTGACGGCCCACGTAATAAAATATTTTCCCAGCAGCCAAGATCCGCGTACCCAAATTTGCGTGGCCTCCAAACAATCACATCTCCACCGTCCGATCAAACACACTAAACTGATTCGTTTCGAAAAACTGAAAAAACTAAAATCAAATCAGAGCCCACCCAACGTGACCAATCCTCGTCACTCATATTATCAACTCCGAAACCAAACCATTCACCGCACTTCTCTCTATTTAATCCCCTCGCCAGTCGCCACATTCCCCTCGCCCTCGCCCTCGCCGCCTTACAAATCAAACTCTCTTCCTTTGCAACTCTTTTTCCTTCTTGCTATCAGCGTAATGGCAGGTACCGGAGTGGTGGCAGTCTACGGCAATGATGGCGCTATAACGGAGACTAAAAAATCTCCATTCTCCGTTAAAGTCGGTCTAGCTCAGATGCTTCGAGGCGGCGTTATAATGGACGTCGTTACTCCCGAGCAAGCACGAGTCGCCGAAGAAGCCGGTGCTTGCGCCGTCATGGCTCTTGAGCGCGTCCCCGCTGATATCCGCGCGCAAGGCGGCGTGGCTCGCATGTCTGACCCTCAACTTATCAAGGAAATCAAACAGTCCGTCACCATCCCCGTCATGGCCAAGGCTCGTATTGGTCACTTCGTCGAAGCTCAAATTCTCGAAGCTATTGGAATCGATTACGTCGACGAGAGCGAAGTCCTGACTCCCGCTGACGAAGAGAATCACATCAACAAACACAACTTTCGTATCCCTTTCGTCTGTGGCTGCCGGAACTTAGGGGAAGCTTTGAGGAGGATTCGCGAAGGCGCGGCGATGATAAGAACGAAGGGCGAGGCCGGAACGGGGAATATTATCGAAGCGGTGAGGCACGTGCGGTCGGTGATGGGGGATATTAGGGTTCTGAGGAACATGGACGATGACGAGGTGTTCACTTTCGCGAAAAAGATAGCGGCGCCGTACGATTTGGTGATGCAGACGAAGCAACTGGGGAGGTTGCCGGTGGTGCACTTCGCGGCGGGAGGAGTGGCGACTCCGGCGGATGCGGCGATGATGATGCAACTTGGATGCGACGGGGTGTTTGTCGGGTCGGGCGTGTTTAAGAGCGGGGACCCGGTTAAGCGGGCCCAGGCAATCGTACGGGCCGTGACTCATTACAGCGACCCGGAGGTGTTGGCGGACGTGAGCTGCGGGTTGGGGGAGGCCATGGTGGGTCTTAATTTGAATGACCACAAGGTTGAGAGGTTCGCCAGTCGCTCCGAATAAATGAAAGAGATGAGGTCCAAAAGCTCTTTATCAATCGTTTTATATCTAAGCTTTTTTCTTTTTCTTTAAATCTTATGTAGTAAGCGGGATTCAAACTTCAAACCGCGGTAGTTCTCGTAATGTTTTCTTTGGGTGTTAGTTAACTTTACACAACTTGTCTTAGCTTTAGCAATTGAAAGCTCTGTTCTTCTTTACCAATATGAATATTTTACTCTCGGAATGTTTGTTGCGGAGGTTGATGATGTGCCTGGCTTTTTTCAATAATGAAAATATATGCAGCAAAGATTTTTTTTTTTTTTTAATATGATCTAAAGACCATGATGTATCCCATGCTATGTGTTTGCTCTATGTTGCTGTGATTCATTGACTAGGAGCTATGACTAAATTTTCTGCAGTTCGAACTTTTTGGTAATTGTTACAGCTGCGATGTATGCAGCAGTATTATAATTGCATGGTCTGTGTTGGGCAATTGTTCAATAATGCAAATAATGTAACAATGTTCTTTCAAAGGGATGGTGTTGTAGTAGGTTGTTTGTCCATTCTTTTTTTCTTCCCATGTATGTAATATCTTTTTCCAATGTCTATAGGGCGACTGCGTAATGTAATGCTGCTTCTTATACTTTTGTTGTTCAGTTCAACATTTCTTTTGTATCTTCGCCCTTTGTTTGAAATGGTTGTTGGTACATTATGTTCTCCGAAGTTAAAAGACAGATTACTGGTGGACGGATTTTTCAGTGGGGGATTCACGGTGGGGGAGCCTATTTGAAGTTTGAAGAATCTTGAGTTGTTGCATTGTTCCAGGATCCCATGTGATGCCAGCCCTTTTCCACAAATATTTGTATAATGCTTGTTTGTGTGTATATTGTAGTTTAAATCCAACGTGATGCAATTTGACTAATTGGCTTTTAATATTTCTGTTAACCGTTTGTCCTAAACATTAAGAATTAAGGCCTGTTGTATTGTAGCACTATTCTCAAATGGTGTTACATCAATTGAACTCTCAGCAGAGCTATTAGTTATTAGCCCAAGTGGGCGTGCTGTTTGGTTGGTGTACAGAGTGTAATTTATTTGGATTTTTCTCTTTATTTTACTGCAACTAGTAATTCTTTCCCTTTTATTTTTTTTTTAATGATGCTTGATTCTCCTATTGGCTGGTGAAATGAAACTTACTCAGAGTATTATCGAAGAGAATTATTTCCTACTTTCATATACAGGATATGCGCGCATTCTTTCTATTACAATCAGATGCAGGACAGTGCCTTACAGATCTATCTTGGGTGCTGAAGTTTTAGCTTTAAATGAACATCATGATCGCTAGTGAAAATAAAACTGATACAATGGCCAAGTGCTGCCTTCTCATACAGCAAATGTCTACCATGCGAAATTCTTTACTAGCCCTTACCATCAAATCGCTATTGCTGTGCCAAGCAACATCAATGATAGGAAAAGCCGAAAAGCGCTCTCAGCACCATTTCCTGGTTAATTACTCTTGCCCACAGCTTGGAGTAGCAACAGCAATCGAAGAAAGTAATACGACACGCCACCAACTGTAGCATACTGCAGCTTCTCTTTCCCTTCAATTTCTGGGAAATCACCCTCAGTGGCTCGATTAAATCCTCCGGCCAACCACCCCAAGTTCCTGTATCCTCCTTGATACAACTTTGAAGCAGCCATCATTGACCTGATGCCATAGCAAACTGGTTAAAAACAAAGATTAATGAAAGGCTATAATGTCCAAAAACATCGTAAAAGATATTAAATTCTCACCGTAGCCCTTCGCCACAAGCTACAAGGAGCTTACTGTCTTTTTCAGGAATTGCAGCCCCAACTTGCTGAACAAAGTTGGGATTAAACATTGTGAACTTTTGGCCGGTCCATAACCCAATGTAGCCAAAATGAACCCACTTCTTGAGAAGAGTGATGGCGCTGTAGTCCTCGTCCTCGATGAATAGTGGCACATGCAGCGACCCTTTGACTCTTGCTTTTTCTGTCTCCCACATCGGCCTGATATCCAAGAGCACAAATCCTTCCTTGATGGCTGCAGCAGCTTCCTTCGGGGTAAAGGGCTGTATGGCTCCTGATTGTATTAGCTGCCGGGCATTGTTAGCTTTTGCATTGATTTGACGTGATTTGGTTTTTGCGGTGGTGAAGATGAGTTGCTTGTTTTGATCTGCATGCTTCAGCGTTGATGCGTACAAGTGGTTCAGTTGAATTGCCATCACTGCTCCCTTATCTTTCGAACCAGAACAACCTGACTCAACTATCTTATTTAGGAATATTTCTCTAACCCCTTTGAATTTTTATTATTTAATAAACAGCTTTTGATTTCTTATATCTTTTCATGCACATCCACACTTAAAATCCTCATGAAAGTGAACAAAAATCCATTTATAATTTGTACTTCTTTTAGCAAAATTCAGAATTTTTGTTTTCATGTTCTGTATCATGAAGATTATATGTAATGGTGACATTTAATTAGTGAAAACCGTCCAATAAATTCTTTATTTGAAACTATATAAAATATATTAATTTAAAAAAAAAATAGTTTCAGTAGTCATTTTGGTAAGCATTTCAAACAAACAAAGACATGTTCCCTCTCTCTCTCTTCTTCTTCCTCTTTTTTTTAACGAATGGTTAAATTGAACTTTATATTTACTTTTTTACTTTATTTACAATCAAATTAATATTTTTCACAAGATTTAAAAGACAAGAAAAGATATCCTAATCTTCAGATAAGAGAAAAATAAAATAATAAAGTTGCGGAAAACATGAAAAATAAATCTGTTAGGGTAACGACCGTATCAAAGTAACTGAACCCTAGCAAAGGTGTCTCCTCCCTCCAAAATTCTCCGAGGATCATAAACTGAACTCTAGACCTAGGGTTTTTGATTTATAACAACAATGGTGGGAATGATGAATTCAAATTCAAGAGAAAAATACTCGAGTCTACTGTGTACAGTCAAGGCAGCCATTAACTTACCTTCGAAACTCGAATACTTGCGTCGGCTAAAGCAAGCTTTGCTTGATGACGAAAACGCTCTTTTAATTTCCGAAATTATCCCTCGCTTCTTCGACCTCTTTTCCGATTCGTTCGCTCCGGTTCGCAAATTTGCCACCGAGTACGCCTTACTAAAACTCTGGCTTAATTTCGCCTGGTTGAATGACATTCTCATTGAATGATTAATTTGTATCAATCTTTTGATTTTAGGGTTATTGGTGAAGTTGGATTGAAGCACGTGCAACTTGTACCAGAAATTGTGCCTGTTTTAATCAGTGTTTTAGATGATGCTACACCTGCAGTTGCTCGACAAGCTATCACTTCTGGACTTGATTTGTTTCGATCCACTCTTGAAAAGGTTGCTATCCAGGTAGGTTTGAGATTCAGTTAATAACTTGATACCTCATTTTAATTCTTGGAAGTTAAACATTTTTCGTGCATTTTGTTTATATATCTACTGCATCGCTTCATCAATGCTTCTTTCTGTTTATAGCTGAAGGTAGTGTAATGTACCTAGTGCTAAGGAGTGAGATAGAACTGTAGCTGTTAACTGATGTAGAGTATGTTGAAAATTGAATTTAAGGATCTTTGTAATTGTTGTGCTTCTGCTTGATTCTGAAAACAGAGCAGCTAATGTGTTTGGTAAACACCTCAATTTACCTGGCTGCTAATATTTACCAACCACTCGTACACATTGATTTGCTGCTGGGGATAAATAGTTGTAACACCTCAATCAAATGTACCCTTAGTGTTATAGTCTTATTGCTGCAAGACATATGATGTTATGATATTGTCAAATAAGTAATATATAATAAATTGCATACTTTCCTTTGTAAATATTTAGGGTTTACACTCCAGTGAATTGGACAGTTCACTTGAGTCATCCTGGGAATGGATGTTGAAGTTCAAGGATAAAGTATACTCAATAGCTTTTCAGGTAAACATTTATTTCTTAATGAAAACATACAATTTGGTTTTCTGTGTTCTCTTTTCCACTGCAACATCTTTTGAACAGCCAGGAAGTGGTGGGGTAAGATTGCTAGCTCTGAAGTTTGTAGAAGCAGTTATTCTTTTACACACACCCGATCCTAATGGCTCCCTAAAGCCCCCTTCTGATGAAGGTAATGAATTTCATCAATCATTTTCAGATGTTGTGAACCTGGAAGACTGATACCCCTTTTGATATTCAATTTTACTCCCATCAACTAAGTTTTATTTACTTATTCAACATTGTATTGTAGAAAATCTTGTAGAATTTAATATATCTTGGCTTCGTGGGTGCCATCCTGTACTTAATGTTGGAGATTTGTCAATAGAAGCCAGCGAAAGGTTGGGATTATTGCTTGATCAGCTTAGGTTTCCAACAGTGAAATCTCTCAGTAGCTTAGTGGTTGTTGTGCTTATTAATAGGTATGTGGTCTATCCTAGCTGTATTCTTAAGCAAGTGCGATTCTTTTGATTAGGGAAGTACTTGTCATCAATATTCTTTATTACTATTATTACGTTAATATTTCTTTTCAGTCTTTCATCAATAGCAAGGAAAAGACCTGCATATTATGGACGCATTTTGCCAGTTTTACTTGGTCTGGATCCTCCAACCTCTATCATAGAAGGGATGCATATTTCTGGTCCACAACATGCTCTAAAAAATGCCCTCCTTGCCTGCTTGAAATGTACACATCCGGGTGCTTCACCGGTATTTCATTTACACTAAATATATTGATTCTTTTATGCGAATGGGTCTGAATATTATTTAAGCTACTGCACCAAGTTTGTGTGTTTCTTCTTCGTAAATCAATATTATTCTTAAGTTAACATTTCCTCAATTTCATTTAGATGCTCATAAGTTATGTCATGAGGCAGATTGAAGGAATGGTTCTCTAGATCTATTACGGCAGTCATTAGATTTTTTACATGCTTCTCCGTCCAAGACAAAAGATAACAGTCCCTTACAAATATACAATTTTTTTACTGTGATAATGAATTTAATTTCTTCAAATTTGCTGTAAAGTGCATGCTCTGCATTTAAGTTAGCTTTCTCATTCAGTTAAAATTCATTCTGTTAGGTATTAAGGCACATGGGAATTTGATGGTAGTAGATTTTGTCTTCCAGGACGGTGAATGTATTGGCAATTGTGACTTTAAAATTGCTTGAGATTTTTATCTTACTTTGCTATGATTAATTGGGGAGAACATCCATGGATTTCAAGGATTTGTCGCTCACTTGGCATGTTAAAATCACTTCATTAATTACTAAGTGTACTTTCTTCTCTAATCTTTTTCATAGACAAGACCAATGGGTAATGTAATTTTTGGATTTCTTTAGTGGAGGGATCGTTTAGTTGGTGCCCTGAAAGAGATGGAAGCTGGAGATTTGGCAGAGAATGCCCTAAAACAATTTTCCAAAGCTAATGGAAATGTAGAAGAGAAAGATGATATGCCAGCTAAGGTACCTGTCATTCTTGTAAATTTTTCAGATTCATGTTGATGTACATATAGATTGATTCGTACATTTGTACATGCATAAAGATTTTTGGACGTCTGGAGCTTCCTGATCATGGCATTAATATTTTACAGGAAGAGAAACCCTCGATTAGAACATGTGATGCTGTGCAAAGTAACTTGGGAAGAAAGAGATCTGGAGCAGAGGATGGTTGTGACCTGGAAGGAGATGATGATGTGTCTGGAAAACGTGCTAGACCAACACCTAGTGACTCAAAAGAGCTATCTCAAGATCATCGTCCTTCAACTGGGTCAATCTCTAACAAAGGAAACAGTGATTCTGGTCCTGTGCAGCAGCTTGTTGCCATGTTTGGTGCCTTGGTTGCTCAAGGTGAAAAAGCTGTTTCATCTTTGGAGATACTTATTTCAAGTATCTCAGCTGACTTGCTAGCCGAGGTAGTGATGGCTAATATGTGTAACCTTCCCTCCTACCTTCCTCAAGCTGAAGGAGATGAAGAATCAGTGTTGAACATGAGTATAGTTGGCAGTGACACTGGAGCCAAGTATCCAGCATCGTTTTTGGCTAATGTTCTTTCACTTTCGAGTAGTTTCCCACCAGTAGCTTCACTGCTAGACGTGCATCAACCAATTTCCAGTGATATAGGGGTAAAATGAACTTCAATGGCTCCGATGTTTATATAAGTATTCCTGTCTGACTCTGAATTTGATTATTTTCTTATTGAAATTATTACATTTACTGAAACAGCAGAAACTGCAAAAGGAGGAAGAGCTTCATGCTGCAGATGGGGATGATGGTGCTTCTGTAGATGATGGCACAAGTCATGGAGCTGGAAATGCAATGTTGCATCCTGGTTTACTGGCTAATTCTGATGTTTTGCCTGGAACGGAAAATGCTGATTTAGCTGTTTCAGCTGGTCTCCATGCTATAGGAAATATAGAGAGTAATATTCCTGGTCTAAGTTCTTCTGGTTGTGATGATGGATTTTCCGAAACCTTGGTTGCTTCCTCATCAGCTACTACTGATTTGGAAGATGCCAGTCAAGAGCAAGTTACAAGTGGAAGGTCACCTCTGGATCTTCCGTCGGTATCAACAGATAGGTCAGATGAGCTTAGTTCAAAAGCAGCTATTACAGACACACAGAGCCTTATTTCCTCAACTGCAACCTCTGTTAGTTTGCCTTCTCATTTTGTTCTGCCAAAGATGTCAGCACCCGTTGTTGAACTTTCTGATGAACAGAAGGATCAATTACAAAAATTGTCTTATATTCGCATTGTTGAGGCGTATAAGCAAATAGCAGTTGCTGGGGGTTCTCAAATCTGCTTATCTTTACTTGCTTCTTTAGGCGTTGAGGTACTAGTTCGGGCTTATTAAATAGTCTTATTCCCCATTATTTGCTGCTTATAATTTGTCTGATATTGTGATTGCTTGTTGAGTTGGTTAGCTGTTAGTTATCTATAATTTTTAGTGTCTGATTTTTCTGTGCAGTAATTTTTTTTTTCTCTGTATGAGTAAGGTTGACACTCCCATCGTTTTTTGGCTTCTGCATTTTTAAAGGGATTATTTGTTTGTGTGTATGCATAATATTGTTCGTGAATAATTGTTTTTAACTTATTGTTTTGATGAGATTCTTCTCCTTCCTTGAATCTAATGTTTCCCGTCTGTTCAATTTGACATTTTATGACCCATTTACTATGCTGAGCAATTGATATTGCTTACAGAAAGTATGGCTACTAGTAACTACCTAGCTTTTTCATATTAATGTTTTGGTTCATTGGGCCTTGAGAACTTTCGGTTCATTCAGTTTGCGGCAACCACTCCAGTTTGAAATAAAATATCCCTGGAACTTTCTCATCTATAACTGTCTATATATTTGTTTTATTTAATTTTTTGAACTCTTTTTATCCTTTGCAGTTCCCCTCAGAGTTAGAACCATGGAAATTGTTACAGAAGCACATCTTGTCTGATTATGTGAACCATGAGGTAAATTGCAGTCGAGCTTTACTTAATGATCAGATATTGCTTAGGTTACTGTCCAACCAAAAAAAAAAAAGATATTGCTTTGGTTGTTTACTGGATACAAAATTTTTGTAACCATGGTTCGCAGCTCGTTATTGTTTTTAATCAGCTTTCACTTTACCTTCTTTAATCTCATTAAAGGTCTTTTTTCTCTCTTTGCTCCTGTATATCAATATATTTTTCTATTTTCTTTGTGCAATTATATGTAATCATAAGATTTCGAAGACATCTTGAAATGCATCACGTTTTGGGTCCTTAAATTCTATTTGAAAGAGCTGTCTAGTTGATAATGGCTTGTAAAAATGTAATGCACCAGTATGGAGTGGTAGATAGTTGGCATCCATGATGTTTGCACTATAGTGGAGCTCCGGGTGCAGTAAAATGACTAGAGTTATTCAGTATGAGATGATCATTTTAAAATTTCAGATGTTTTGGTTTAACACACTGATGGTGGCACAGTATAAGATTCATGGACTACCTTGCTCAGCAGTATGGTCTAAGATTATTCTCCTGCTGTTTGTTTTGCTACTTTATCATAACATTTTAATTGACAATCATTTCTGGATGTCTTCAGGGACACGAGTTGACATTGCGTGTACTCTATAGGTTATTTGGCGAGGCAGAAGAGGAACACGACTTCTTTTCTTCCACAACTGCTGCTTCTGCATATGAAATGTTCCTTCTTGCTGTGGTTTGTATATATTGTCCAAACTTGTTTTCCTTTCTTTTCTTTCTTTTCTTTCTGTGCGTAATTTTTTTTTTCTTGTTTTTCTTTTGAATGCAGGCTGAAACACTGAGAGATTCTTTTCCACCTACAGATAAATCCCTAAGTAGATTGCTTGGTGAAGTTCCTTATTTGCCAAAGTCAGTTCTGAAATTATTAGAGGGCTTGTGTTCACTTGGAAGCTTTGATAAGGGTGAGAAGGAGTTGCAAAGTGGAGACCGAGTTACTCAAGGTCTCAGTGCTGTGTGGAGCCTGATTTTGCTGAGGCCTCCTCTGCGAGAGGACTGCTTGAAAATTGCTTTGCTGGTATTTTTTAATTGTCATGAACCGTGTTGTGAATACAAATGTTGTCTACTTCCACATGCTTTGCATGTTTTGCTTTTATTTATCATTAACCAGCGGCTAAATGGCAATAAAGTTGGTTAAATAGATGTTCTTTGCTGGCAATTCCACATTAGCAGTGTTTGAACTGTTGATACCATTATGCTTAGACCTTTGTACTTGTTCACTTGTTTTCTGTTATGGCTTCAACTATGGTTGTTCGTTGATTCAACCTGTGAAATCTCTTGTGGTGGTACAAGAGTTTATAGCTTGGACCCGACTTACATGGGCGGAGAGTAGATTTGGTTACCATCATGCTACTTGTTTTTTAAAAAAAATACCTGAACTCTTTTTGTTTTCTTTCTCTTTGTCTCGCTTTTAAGAAATATCCTTTGATTTCTTCTGGATTGTGCACATCTAGTTTTCTGCCAATTGAACTTAACTTCTCTTTTACTTGTCAATTTGCCCCCAGAGGCTTGACCGAGTGGTTTTCAAGTAGCTTTCTTTGACTGACCACCCGAGTTCAAATCCTGGGGGAGGTAGGGGACAAAAAAATTGATTTGGGCTTAGCCATTCCTTTTTTTTTTTTTTAAAATTGTTGACTTTGGATTTCTCTTTAGTCCTGTCATTTTATTTGACTTTGAATTTTCTTCTACCTCTCAAAGAGTGCAGTTCATTGCTCGGAGGAAGTGCGAATGAAGGCAATACGACTGGTAATTGTGCCTAACTTAGTATTGAAGCAAATTAGTTAGTGCTTCCCATGTTCTGTTTATAATATTAGACGTGTTTACTTTACAGGTGGCGAACAAGCTTTATCCCTTGTCATCCATTGCGAAACAAATAGAAGATTTTGCCCAGGAAAGGTTGCTCTCTACAATGAATGGGGATGGCAAATCAAAAAAGGATGCTGAAGGGTCAACCAATGAGCCACAGAAGGTAAAGCTTGCCTTGAGGATGTGAATCTTTACTTTGAGCTACTCAAATTGTGCAATGACTGAAAGTAATTTATTTTATTAGTTATTTCTTGATCATATGGAAGCAACTAAAAGTTGTCTTTGTCTGCTATACCAGTTTCCAAAATTGTGTTGGAAGGGATTCATCATTGTTAAGTTTCCAGTTTATTGCAGATAGGATGCTTGTTTGGCAACTTGTCTTGTGCTAAATTATTATCAATTGTCATATATTTATTTAAAAATAGGGAAAATGACGCTTCTCTTCTTTGACATGGATTCAACTAGAAAATCATAAGTGAAAGTAATTTATGTTATTATTTATTCTTTATCGTATGGAAGCAACTACAAGTTGTCATTGCTTGCTATGTCAGTTTCCGAAATTGTATTGGAATAGATTCGTGATTGTTAAGTTTCCAGTTTATTGCAGATAGGATGCTTGCTTGGCAACTTGTCCAGTGCTAAATTATTATCAATTATCATGCATTAATTTTAAAATGGGGAAACGATGTTCTTTTCTTTGACATGGGTTCGACAAGAAAACCATAACTGAATAGATCATCAATTTGTGTTTACTTCCAAGGTTTAAATCATGATGAATGCCCTTCTAAGGTATGAAACTGATGCATAAATGCATAGTATTCATACTCTATAATGTGCCCTTGCCTTTTGGTTTTTCTCTCTTAATCATTTTTTTTCCCATGTCCTGCTTACAAATGTGACTAATGTTCCGAGTGATATTGAGCTAGTGACCTTATTGTTTATTGAACAGGATTATGATTCAGAAAAGCCATCAAATGAGCACATGTCAGGGAGCACTGTCAGTAAAGATATCTCCACTGATACTCATCAGTCAAGCACGTCGCCAAGCGTGTCATCCCTTTCAATCCCTGAGGCTCAACGGTGCATGTCACTTTATTTTGCTCTCTGTACAAAGGTTCTTAGTCTGCAATTTTAATTTTTCATTATGCTTGGTTAGTTTTCAATATCGTGCAATGAAATTAATATCAATGTTTCTTTCATCGACAGAAGCATTCTCTTTTCCGGAAAATATTTATTCTCTATAAAGATGCATCAAATGTGGTGAAGCAGGTTTGTTTATTTGTTGTTGTTTTTATTTTTATTTTTTTATCTGGGAATTTAATTTAAAAATTGTTATAATTGTCATTTCTTCTTGGAGCACTTTCTTATTACTTGTATTTTGCAGGCTGTCCAACGTCACATCCCTATTCTGGTCCGAACTATTGGCTCATCATCTGAACTTCTTGAAATTATCTCAGATCCCCCAAGTGGAAGCGAAAGCCTGCTGATGCAGGTTTGATAATTAAACACCCATGTCGTTTCTCAACACCAAAATAAAGATAAAAATGGCTATACCTGATTTCCTTTTTCTTCTGCCTCCCCTTCTATTGCATCAGGTTTTGCATACATTGACTGATGGGACAATTCCTTCTCCGGAATTGATATTTACTATCAGAAAGTTGTATGATTCCAAATTAAAGGTATAAGTGGTTTGTTTTCTCTTTTAGATGAAGTGAGAGCATTGACTAATATGTGCATGATTTTGCTGATTTCAGGATGTAGAAATTCTATTTCCAATATTGCCATTCTTGCCGGGAGATGAGGTATTACCCTTCAGATTTTGTGATGGGATCTTTTTCCTTCCTTTCTTGGTGTTTGCCAAATGTCTTTTCGTTTCTCTGGCTTTAGATTATTTTAATAGTTTGGTTTGTTTAGATATTGGTGATATTTCCCCATCTTATGAGTCTTCCCCAAGACAAATTCCAAGCAGCACTTGCTCGTATACTACAGGTATCTTGTGTTTCATCTTGGAATAGTTATATTCTCTTGGTATTTCGAGTGTTTTACTTTATAAATAAAGCAAATTCTGTCCTTCTAGAATTCATAACTAATCCTTAATGCTATGCTGTGTTTTAACTTGAAATATTGTTATCCAGGGATCATCTAATTCAGGTCCAGTGCTCTCTCCAGCTGAAGTTTTAATAGCTATTCATGGGATTGATCCTAACAAAGATGGAATTCCCTTGAAAAAGGCATTTTTCTTTCTTTCTTTATTTCTTTCTTTCTTCAAAACCTTACAAACTCACGTGAGTTAATAACCCAATGATGTTATTTTTTATCAGGTTACAGATGCATGTAATGCTTGTTTTGAGCAAAGGCAGATCTTCACGCAACAAGTTCTTGCTAAAGTCTTGAATCAATTGGTTTGTAACATCCTTTACTTTTCAACTTGTATACTGGAACTTTCTGTTGGATTTAGCTTAAAATTCTGATGAACAATGCTCTGCTCCGTAGGTTGAGCAGATTCCCCTTCCCTTATTGTTCATGCGTACGGTATTACAAGCAATTGGTGCTTTTCCAGCACTGGTAAGAATTGACATCCAGGTTTTCATTTATTGAAAGAAGGAATTGCTACTCCAATACTGCTATGAATTATTAGGAGTCAAATAAAATAGTAATGGTACACATGCTGATTCATAGTCAATTTTAGCACTAAAAGTTCCTAGATAAGTAAAAAGAGAATTTCTGTGCAGAATTGGCAAGTCAGCTCTGATGCTCAAAAACTGCCATGCAATCCCTAATTTAGTTGTCAAAGAGAGTTGGATCCTTGTTTTCTCCATTCCCTATGTTGAATGCTACATTCAATTGGATTAATGTTAGAGGAAAATAAGCTTGTATACTTAGATGAGATATCCATGATTTACAGTTGAATCTTTTAAAATGTTGTAGGTGGACTTTATAATGGAGATCCTTTCTCGTCTTATAACCAAACAGGTGACTTTTTATCTCAAAATGCTTATTGATGATCGTTAAATGGTTCAGGCTTGTTTTATGATTTTCATTAAAACAACTGTAACAGATATGGAAGTACCCTAAGTTGTGGGTTGGGTTCTTGAAGTGTGCGCAGTTGACACAGCCTCAGTCATTCAATGTATTGCTTCAGGTACGTTTTGTTTTTCTTGGAACTAAGCGTGATTAGCTAATTATTCCTTCTAAATATTTAATAGCTCTATCAATATAGTATAGTTTAACTTGGCATCTTCATCAATCCCCGCTTTACAGGATAGTGCTTCCTCTTTGTTATATCCCCTATTTTTCTTTTCCTCTTTTACCAATTTTTTGTGCGCACACATGTGTGTGTATGTTTGTATGAACCACTGCATTTGCTTAGGATTTGTAATTTTGGTATGAAAAAAGCACATGTGAATAGCCGGAGCAGTTTAGGTTCATAGGAGAGAGGCACTCTGATTAAAACATAATCAATTCTACGGTTCATGACATATAATGAGGTGAAGAACATTTATGTAAATTGCACTGATGAGAAATGAAGAATTCCTGCATATGCTGCAATCTATGCACTCAAAGCATTACTTCTTCCCAGTAAAGTTGATTTGCATACTTATTACTTCGATTATTTCCCTCAAACTTCCCATAGCAACTCTTCAAACAATCTTATATTTGCTAAGATGTTTGTGGTCTAGTGCTGCAGAAGAATCAACAGTATAAAATGAGTAATTTCATGCATTAGCTCCATTTGCAATATGTCAATATAGCTTAATAAAAACAATCCAGTATTTCATGTTGTGTCTGAATGGAAAGAACTATTGTAATTCTTAGGCCTCTTATGTCCATGTAGAGTAAAATTCAGCCACATGCTTTATTTACTTTATTGGTTTGGTGTACCACTGCATGTTTATCTTCTCTATCTTATTTAGTTACGTATGTTAGAACTTTAATATCAGTTATGTGTTTTGGAGCAAATTTGTAGCTAGTTCTGACAGTACTTTGTTGTCTCTAGCTTCCTCCACCACAGCTGGAAAATGCATTGAATAGAATATCTGCCCTCAAGGCTCCTTTGGTCGCTCATGCTAGCCAACCAAATATCCGGTCCTCACTTCCAAGGTTCCCTTCAAAAGAAAGTTTTTTTTTTTTTCCTTGTTGAAGAAATATGTTTTTATGTGAGCAATAAGATTTTTCCAAGAATGAAATCTGCTTCTTGCCAATTTCTGATTGTCGTTTTGTGTTTTGCCACTTTTAGGTCGGTTTTGGCTGTTTTGGGAATTGCCTTGGATACTCAGACTTCAAGTCAGGCACAAACAAGTCAGGGGACCAGAGATATAAGCAACTCAGAGAAGGAGGCCATAACAGAGAAATCTAAGGAAGAATCATCTGTTGCTACCTGATAGGCTTAATAATCATTCCAAGGTCTCACAACTTAATGCTTCAAAAAGTATCAGACGCCAAGCTAGCCATTGGTGGCTTCAGCTAAACAATTGGCCATCCAAGTTACCAAGTCCAAGAATTCCATGCCTTGATCTTTCACTGTGTACATAAATGAGACAGAAAGAACGGAAGGCAGTGGCATATATTTATATCCTGCACCATCTCGCATCAATAAGCTGTAGCAACATTTGAAGAGGAGATTGCAGGAAGCATACTTGACGTAAATTATGGCTAGGAAAACTTTGTCAGTTCGATAAATGCTGATAAATCTCAAGTCTCATGTTCCAGGTTAGTTGTTTGGGAATAAGTTCAATATGTATTAAGCTTCTCATTAAACTGTTCTGATCTGCATGCATATTGTAATTTAAGTAGCAAGTTTGATTTAACTCCAAATTTCCTCGGGGTCACCAGAGAGCAATTATCTATTTTCTCTGAGCAATTCCAACTTTTAAAAAAAAAAGTGGGGGGGATTAATTATTTTGATTCTTACCAAATACAAATTTTCACAACCTTTTAACTATTGACACCTGATTGGAATTTACCCATTACAAAAGAACTATACACCGAATATTTTGATGAAGTTGCTAGTGGGAGACGCAATGCCACTTGCAGATACTCCGAAGCAAATATGAGTCCCCATGGCACCTATATCCTGCTAATATACAAGTTGCATTGGCTTGTGGCAACAAGTGGCCATGTTAGCTGCATCAGCAAAGGTGCCTGGGGAAGAATGATAGAATTTCCTTATGGAAATCAATTATTTTACACTGTCAAAGCAGAAGCAGGAATTCCATGCATTTGAAACCATTCGGGCATGTGGAACCTCTCATGGAGCACAGGCCTAACATCCTTCTGGAGGGAGAGATGCGTAAGGAGAGGGAGAAGGACCTCCAAAAGCTTTGCAAGGGGGAAAAAAGAAAAAAAATGGCAAAACAAAACAAAGATGTAAGACTAGACTATCCATAACAAAACCTATGAAATTCAACTGTGCAGTGAGAACAACAAACCTGATTATCATATGGTTGTCCAGTAGAGAATGGAATGCATGGGATTCCATTTAATGGTTGCAGCAAGAAACTGAATGGATTGTTATCTACAAGTACAACTCGGCAGAGATCTTTCGATAAACAAGACAGATCCTTCACATGTTCTCGATATTCCCTGTTTTACAAATTGGGAAAATTTGTAAATATTGCTGGATCTAAGATTTAGTTTTCAACTAGCATTGTCTAGCAATGTTACATATGGCAATTGGAAATTTTATTACTCTATTAGATGTGTATAATTGAGCTGCTCATTAATAATTGAAGCACAGCAAGCATTGACTATTTGTTTGATCTTTTCAGTTCGGCAGTCATTCATAAACTAATGGCAAATATAGTCAATTTAGGCCCCAACATACACTTTTTAACAACACCCAAACTCATGCATTCTTATAGTCCAATAAGAAATGAGGCAAGGCCTCACAACAAAGCCTAACACTCAAGCAAGCAAATTTTGACAGTACACAGCATCTAACAACGAACAGATTCCAAGTTAACCACAATCAACTACTCACTCACCGATGAAATGCCCCATTAAGTATACTGATTGTGTGACATGCCCACCAAATTTCCAAATATCAGTAGTGTTTCTCTGCCTAAACCTTCCTAAGAGCAACCATCCCAATCAAATAAAATAGCTGAAAAATACAATCCAAAAGGTATCATCGGTTTACTGGTACTGACACTTACGTGCTAACAGTTGAAGGTCGATAAAGGCGAAGGCTAAATAGATTCTCTCTGTCTATTTTGTCGACAAGTGGTCTAGCATAACCTGCAAAATGAACCAAGAGAAAGAAAATAAAATACACACACACACTCTAAGGTAAGAATCAGAACAAAGGTTTTAAAACTAGTGATGTTCAAAACCTTCAAGGCCAGCAGTGAAGAGAACAAGGTCTGCAAATTCAGCAAGTTTTTTCAAGAATTCGTGCAGCCCCGGTCGTTCAAATACGGTAACATAATTAATCTTTGGTTTTCCATCACATTCCTTCAATCAAGAAACATAAAATTGACCACATGATCAGCACCTAACAACTTAAAAGAGCAGGTAGAAACCAGAAAGAGAGAAATGAGCAGCAAACCTTGTCTGATGATATGCATTCCAATTGAAACAACTTCAACCCTGCTTCTGTTGCTTGAGTACAGATAATGGCAGGCAAACTAGAAGTCTCATAAGCACAAACTAGGGTCTCATCCAAGTCAAGAACCACCTACATCCAAAGTCCATTTATCAGAGCCGTTATTCCACCAATATAGCAAGTTTATTCCTCAGTAAGATATAACTTTGCTCTAAACAAAAATTTAACCATTAACTAGAAATGGAAAGCCTAAAATACTGATGTTTTTACTTACTATAGTAGTAATCCAAGCCCGCACCCCCCCCCACCCCCACCCCGTTTTTTAATTCTCCATATCAGCATACATTGCACCATCCAGGTGTCAAACCCCGATAATCTAAACATTTTTGCAAGTTAAATAAAAACAGGATTATATAAAATTAGTAAAATTTAATCCTAATTCATTTCTTGCTACAGCACTGAAATAATTTTAACAATAATTAACAACGAACATTAAGCAGCTAAGCCTATACGGTCTATCAAATCAGTAAAGGCCAAAGCCCCTCCTTTTCTTTTTGCTTGAAGAACAGAACCATTTAACTATCTGATAACAATCGACCCAAGCTAATAACAAAATCCATATATTTACTATTTAAAATATATTTTTTCTTATGAACACCAAAAAGGGCAAAAAAAATTTTTTTTTTTAAGTTGAGAAATTTAAAATAAAACCAGTAAACAAAGCTTACAGTGAGCTTCTCCATTTCTTGCCCATCGGCGCCCCCACCACAATCATCACTAAGACCACCATCAAAGCTGACGTGGGCAGCGCCCGCCGCGGAAGACTCTTGAAGTGGGAGTTCAACAACAGGCAATGGCTTAAAAGAAGGCGAAGCAGAAGAAGAAGCAAGAAGAGAGCTGTATCTACTGCTACTGAGGCCAACTAAATACGAAAAAAACGAAGGAGTGCCTCTCAGGATCTGGAGGAAAACCTGCAAAATAAAAGCTACCCAACTAACGAAGCCTCGCCATACTTGTACGGACCTCGGCTCACACACTTCGATCTGACCCGTCTCCATTTCTGCCATTAAAATGAAGCCCACAAAACTTGGGAGCTCCAAAATTTGGATCAAGGAAGGAAGAATGAAATATTACTGTTGGTTGTGTTTTGAGTTTTGTAAAGAGGGAGAATCTCGGAATTTCTTGGTTGTTGAGGTGGCTTTTATGGCTTTTTGTTGCCTCGACTAAGAGAAAATTGAAAGACAAGTCTTGTTTCGTAGTATTTTGTTTATTATTAATTCATTATTGCTTTTTTTTTTTTTTTTGGTTTTCACTTTTCTTTTCTATCAAAGCATCGGCAATATGTATTTTTTTCAACACTCAGTTTAGTTCAAAATATTGGAAAAGGGATATTATATAAACGTATTATTTCATCTTAAAAAATGTATGACCATTAAATTTTATCACTTAACATTTCAGTTATTATCATTTTATTATTAAAATATTAAAAAATTACTAAACTCACAAAAATATTTAAAGAATTTATAGTATAAAAGCAAAACGCACCGTTTAATAAACCAAAATTGGTGGTCCTCCACCATTAAAACAATACTGAAACAGCTCCTCCCTCCCTCTCTCTCTCTCTCTCTGTCTTTCAAAATTGGTGGTCCTTCACCCTTAACCAGCCAAGCATTATTTCAAAAATTTTGTAACCCATGACAAAGTAGAAGCCAACCAATCATATTCATAAACCTAAAAGACTTTTAAAGTGTCAATTAAAGAAATCGTCACGTAAATGTTAGCTACATCACTTTTATCATGTGTTTGATTTTTTAGTGGCTATGAAGTCGCGAAAGTTGTGCACTGATCCTGGAACAATTAAACACTTGGATGCATGAAGTAAACATACAAATACATTTTTCATTTTACTAAGACTTTAAATACATTCGATTAATTAAAATTAAGTTCGATTATCATCATGTTTGAAACTTAAAAGTTTTTTCGGTGTTGTCAAAAGAAAAATGATTAAAAAAAAAATTAAATGGTCACTTCGATTACAAAAGTGATTAGACTGTCCATTGATGATACGGAAAATTATTTAAATTTTGTTTTCAAGAAATCCATCTGCACCCACTTTGGCAAGCCCAAGAATCAAGTGGGCTTAGAGATAAATTGATGCCCAGTGAGATATGTCCATGGTCTGGGCCCACCAATAAATCAGCTTTAAAAGCTAAGCCAGTAATCATACACCGGAGATACAACTTCCGGCCATAAACAAAAACTCTTAGCTGAAGCAAATTGGATCGAATCTAATCGAAGAGAAGCGAAAAGTCTTAGAAAAGAGAGACGCAATCACGACGAGGAAGCGAAAGAGCCAAAACGACGTCGGACAGATGGGTGTAGATTATTACAAAATTCTCCAAGTAGACCGAAACGCCAAGGAGGAAGATTTGAAGAAAGCGTATCGGAAACTCGCAATGAAGTGGCATCCCGATAAGAACCCCAACAACAAGAAAGATGCCGAGGCCAAATTTAAACAAATCTCCGAAGCTTACGATGTAACCAATTCCACAATTCCTATCTTTAAATTTTCAATTTTTGCTAACCGAACGACGTAGTATTAGTATTTCGGATTTTCTTTTCTTTTTTTTTTATAAAAAAAATTAATTACAGGTTCTGAGTGATCCGCAAAAGAGAGCGGTATATGATCAGTACGGAGAAGAAGGTTTGAAAGGCCAGGTGCCGCCACCTGGCGCCAGCGGGTTTTCGGGAGCTGGTGCCGGTGCTGGAGGCCCGACGTCGTTTCGGTTCAATACGAGAAATCCTGAGGATATATTCTCGGAGTTCTTCGGGTTTTCGAGCCCGTTTGGAGACATGGGAGGTTCGCGAGCCAGCGCGTCGGGATTTCCAAGAGGTATGTTTGGTGATGATATATTTGCGCCGTTTAATAGAGGGTCGGCCGGAGAAGGGTCGGCGACTGCGCCGAGGAAAGCAGCGCCTATTGAACGAACATTACCGTGTAGCTTGGAAGACTTGTATAAGGGAACCACTAAGAAGATGAAGATTTCAAGAGATGTTATCGATGCTAGTGGGTGAGTTTAATTCTCTCAATTTTTTTTTTTTTGTGGGGGGGGGGGGGGTGTGGGTAAAAAAGATAATTGTTTTGCCTATTAATATTTAATTAGTATCATGTAATTGAATTATGAGTGTTATGGTGAATCTTGAGTTCATAAACTGATCATTGAAGTTTAAGCTGTATGCAGCTTTAAAAATTTTGAGTTTTATTGCAAAAAGATCTTGTTTGGACAATCCTTTAATCATTAGTATATGCAGGAGTTTTATGCGTTAATGGCATTTATAAGCGCATTAATTGAACGTAGGTACAAAACTGTAATTCCTTCTAATTTGTGGCTTCGGCTTTTGAACTTGGACGGTAGTACATTTTGTCCTTGATATGGTTCTGAAAGATCTTGAGTTTAAGAAAAAAAATATTTGTTTCTCTTCTTCTATTTTAGGCAAAGAATATCCATGTGAAATTTAATGGTTTTACAACTTCAAAGACTGTTATAAAAGGTTGGACCTTTGCTTTTTTAATTCGAGGAGGTTCTCATTTCTGTAAATTGCTTATTTTATTGGAAGATAGTATCATTAGAATATGGTTATTGGTACTTCCAAACCGGCTAACATTTTCAGTGAATAGTTAATTGCATGATGAGTGTTAGTTGGCAAGATGCCGTTCGGCATCGACTAATAGAAATGCTTTTGTTGTTAAAGCTATGGTTATTATGTTCATTATCCTTGGGTTCATGATTTTCTTCCCAGGCAGTTGCTTTAGATTTTGTTCTGCACGAGTGGAGTATTAGTGTGATTATGTTATTTTTCATGAACTCATCTGCGTATGCTTATATAAACGTTTTCATGAAAAATACCATTTTGGCACTAACATTTCTTGGGATAATCTGATTTGAAACCTAGCCAATAGGCGAATATGGCTATTGTAGTTCCCACCCAAAAAATGTAAAAGGTGTGTTTTGGTAGTGTAGCTCTGGTCCCTTTGTCAGCCTTACTCGTGATGGATCCACTCAATGCTCTTTTTTTTTTGGGGGGTGGGGGGGGGGGGGGGGGTGTGGGGTGGGGGGGTGTGTGTCAATGAAAGGGATTTTGCACTGGTGTCTGCCTCTTAAGACTCTGTATCTGCAAATTCTGTGTAGCATAAGTTTTATTGAATAAGTTAGATTTTGCTATGGCTCCTCAATATGATGAATGCACGTGCCTCTAGTCGGTAATTTATAAGTATGAGGCTCATTTATGCCCTTTATTAGTAATGGCTACTAAGTTCTTAAATTTTGTTGAGAGTAATGTTTTACCTTTCAGAATTCTGTTAAGGCATATTTGGTGATGTTAATGTCAATTATGTAATCTTGATACTCTGGATGACAAAATTCTGTACCACATTATAAAAAGATGGTTTGTGTTACTTTCTCGTCTCATGCCAAATTCCTTGTCATGTAAAATTAGTGCAGGTTCTTTATGAGAATAACATCTATATATGAAGTATAATGAAATTAAAATGTCTTCATTTTTATTGTCTTGGGCTTGTCTGCCTTAGAAAGCTTACTGTTACTAGTTTGGTGGGTTTTCATGTGATGCCAATTATGGAAGATACTATAAATGTTAGACACTTCTAGGTCTATTCCATCATTAGACAACCTGAGAATGGTGTTAGAGTGTGTGCGTTGTCTTTTTCACATTTCTCAGGGAGTTGAGATTCTTTTTTAAAAAAAACTGACTTTTGTTTAGCTCATGTTTTCTGGCTACACAACTACTTTTACATGAAGGCCCAATCATATGAATAGGATTGCAGTCAGTAAAGAAATGCATATTGTAAGTAACATCATATTTAAGTTTTTGGGCAGAAAAGGCCATTTAGGGTTTAGAATTTGTCAGAACATGGCCCTGATATGGAGAAATCTCACATTTCTTCTAGCTTGATTTGTAATTTTTGTACTGTTATAGATGTTAATTTTCTCCAAAACTATCCGAAAAGTGGTGCGTGTTATTGAATCAGTGATTGCTAATTAATTTTGTCTAATAGTATCTTTCTGTGTTACCTCATATTCACCAACTGATCTGCAATTATTCATTATTATAAATCTGTTGTCCTACGAAGTATATACATGTGTATGTGCTTTATGATTGTTTGATGAGCTTTCCTCTTTTACATTACTTTTCTTGCAGACGACCCAACACCACAGAAGAAATTCTTACAATTGAAATTAAGCCAGGGTGGAAGAAAGGTACAAAAATCACTTTCCCAGAGAAAGGAAATGAACTGCGGAATGTTATACCCTCAGACCTCATCTTCATCATTGATGAGAAACCTCATAGCCTGTTCAAGAGGGATGGTAATGATCTTATTGTCACCCAGAAGATATCTCTCGTGGAAGCTCTGACTGGTCACACTGTGCAACTAACAACACTTGATGGGCGGACTCTGACCGTTCCGATCAACTCTGTAATCAGCCCCACCTATGAAGAAGTTATTAAAGGAGAGGGGATGCCAATCCCCAAGGAACCTTCCAAAAGGGGCAACTTGAGAATCAAGTTTAATATCAAGTTCCCTTCTAAGCTTACCACAGAGCAGAAATCTGGCCTCAAGCGATTAATACCATAGAAATCGGTGGTCGCTATCATCCAGCATCCTAACTCATGTAAGCTTGCCGTTTGTTTTTCTTCATTGGTTTTCTTATGTGGAATGGCAAAATGCATATGTTGCTGAATTGTGGATTCGACTATTTAGGGATATATAAGTTAATTGTTTTGTTTTTCTATTGTGGGACTGTTAATATTGTGCTGAACTATAAATTTTGATTCTGCAATAGAGCAAAAAATTAAATTAGAATGAAGATAGCCTGTTTCCGGCAGTTGATTCGATTGGAGTTATACTCCAACAAAGAGATAGCTACTAATGCCTTCAATACTGGGAGTAAATTTGGTGGATTCTTTGTTACAAGCCCATGTCAATTCCGTATTCTGTTTCGCTTTTGAAAGATTGAAACAGTTTTCTTTTTCTTTTCTTTCTTCAAAGGCATGTATTAACTTTTTCTACATTTTTCCACACCCAACTTAATCCTTCGGCTTTCTGTTGTCCAATGATGGCAAAGCAGATTCGGACAAACAGGACCTTTTAGAAGACGAGTGCTTTGACCGTGAGAAGAAAAGTGGGGTTCAAAATCTCAACTTAAAAACATTGAACAAGCGAACATGAGATGGGACGTCAAAGATAATTCCGGATGTGATAAGATTTGAGTTGATATTTAAAATCATGAAGTCAGAACCCCGTGGCGTAGGCTGTTGAAGCGACCGTCCCAGGCCAATGAAAATTTCAAGAAAGACAAGGGTTTAACACGAAATTAAACTTATTTTTATATAAATTATACCGTTATGAGATTTAAAATATTAAATTGGAGAAGGCAATAGATGAATATATCAAAGTTAAAGTTTAATTCAAAAATCTATAACAATAAAATTAGCTTATAAATAAATTTGAAATTTAAATCTTCAACCTTGAGGATGAAGCAAAGAGCTGCCTAACCCACTTCACTTAACTAAAGATTTTAATTTGTCACTTGAATCATTATTAGAGCCTTTTGAGTTCGTTGGCTTCTGTATTAGGAGCACATAGAATAAAATAAATATTTCAGACAGAATTATTATTCAACATTTGTGCTTTTAAAAGTGAAGTTGTCACCGCTAGCCATTTTAAGTTTGCGTTGACAACTAATTTGGTTATCCTTCCTAAACGTTAATGTTTGATTAAAAATCATATGGTCTTTATTAATTAATCAAAATTATTGTTTACAAAATGTGCTCATCAACTCCAAACATTCATCAAAAATAAAATTATCCAATTTCAGAGCAGCTATGGCTTCATCCCCGAGACACCATAATCCCAATCGAAAGTCTTAATAATAATCTTTGCTTTTAAAAAGTAATTTGATTTTGCAGTTAAAAAAAAATATTAATTTGATTTTACTTGACAGATATATATTATTAAAAAAAAAAAGTTGTTTCAAGGAAGTGAATCAATATTTCCACTTTCATTTTTACACCTGACAGTCCAAAAAGCCCTGTCTCGTGACCCTTGTAGCACAAAGAGATGGTGTGCAATTAGCAAAAGAGTGAGTGTCAATAGGAATCACCTCTCAGTAGTTAGCGTTAATTACACTCTGTTCCTCTATTTTGACATCTGCAATACATGTGCATCTTCTTCGATACCATGTCGTCTCCTCGACTCGATCTCCATGCTCTCACCGTGCCCTTTCTCTAGTTCAAATTCCTCCAGTTCGTCCAATTCACTCCTCTAATTAAATCCAATTCTATAAAATCTCACTTACTAGTTAGATCTCCAATATTTGCTTTGCTATGGAAATGGCCTCCAGTCCCCGCACCGTAGAGGAGATCTACAAAGATTTCTGCGCTCGTAGAGCTGGCGTTGTTCGCGCTTTAACTTACGGTAACCTAAAACTCCAATTTCTACTCTTCTCTTTTTCGTTAGTGGAAATGACACGTGGCTTGATCTCCTGCCTTGAATTTTTTTTTTCCTCAGATGTCGATGAATTTTACGGACTCTGCGATCCAGGTAATGTGTTTTTGCAGATCGGAATTCTCACTTTTCTATTTAATTTATTACTTATTTTTTAGGTCACTTTTAATGTTCAATTAGGTCAGTTTATGAATTTCTTTGAATTTTAGCTAAGAGTTAACTCCGAAGAAAATGAAAACATTAAACTTGGAGAATCCTGGAATTTGTTGCGTTGCTTTTCGTGTTTTAGATAAGGAGAATCTGTGCCTGTACGGGCATCCTAATGAGTCGTGGGAAGTGACTTTGCCGGCAGAGGAAGTTCCGCCGGAGCTTCCCGAGCCGGCACTTGGGATTAATTTTGCGAGAGATGGGATGAACAGAAAGGACTGGCTGTCTTTGGTAGCGGTGCACACTGATTCTTGGTTGCTTTCGGTGGCTTTTTATCTTGGAGCTCGTCTTAACCGCAATGAAAGGTAAATTGCTGTCTGTTCTTCATGTCATGTGTGTGTGAATTGTGAGCATGTTAGTTCAATGTGATCGCCGACAACTTAATGCTAATCTTGACACATGCCATTTTGAACATTGTCTTGTGGCTTATTAATTCTTGTATTGGACTCTTATGACTTGGTGGAAACATTTTGTTTATGTCTGTTACTGTTGAGCTTTTGCTTATTTTTAAAACACTACCATTAAAGTGTTTGATAAATACCCACTTTTATTAGTCAACTAATGGTTACCAATAACTCACCCATTTATGCTTGATAACTAGTGATTTAATTCCATAGCTATTTTGAATCAAAAGCCACGACACATTACGCCCGGTTTGGTAGGAGTTCTAAAACGTTTGGTAAACTCTGGCTTTTATGGCTTGGAAGTTAAATTGATTTGATCCGCCACTTTAATGATGAAAAACCTGTAATATCTTTACTGTTTTTGTCAAAATTATTGTTAAATTTACTACACACAATTAACTTTTTTTTTTGTAGTTACAGCATTTTTTTCATAACAGCTATAGCTTAAAAGCTATAGGGCTTCAATCCCAAACATACCTTATATGCTCTTTTCTTTTTCATCTCTTCCTTGTGCTATGTTCCTAGTTGCTTTTATGCATTATTTTTATGAAGGTGTGTGATCTCATGAGAGTTTTTCCATAGATCTTTGGTAGTGTATATTTTGGTTATGCAATCTGAGTTGAGAAGACTGGAGAAATTGATCAACTAGAGAAAATCTATTTTCTGGTTTCATCAGTTTTGTGCATAACTTTAACATTGGGCAACCTGAGTTAAGGTAGACCAAAGAAATCAATTAACTACGGAAAATCAGTTTTTTTTCTTTTTTCAGTTCTGAGTATCACTTGATATCTAGCTTTTTGTCTTTCTTCTGTTAATCTTGGGTGGTTCGATTCTCTTTCCTACCTTCTGACATGATTCGGATGTGAAACCAAGTTGCTGAAGCAGGCCAGAGTACTGATATTGGTTTGGTCATCCTCTTTTGGGCATTCTTTCATTTTCATTTTCATTAACCACTTAATAGTGCATTAATGTTTCAGGAGGGCATAGTAAAATGTCACAGCAAACAGTGAGAAAAAAAATTACTGTGTTATTGGTTGTGGTTGTATGCATATGTTGTCACTACTTGTGCTTTGTGCCTGCACTCGCAGCTGAATGATAGATAGGCCTGCATAGAGCCATGAAAGAGTGTAAGAATTGTTTTAAAGTTGACCTCTTCTTGGAGGCTGGTGTAGTTGCTAGCCAAGAAATGCATTGTATGCAGATTCTCAGATATTTGTTCAAATTTTGTACAGTTTATTGAGTTAATACAGAATTTGTTTTGTTGAGGATGGCATCATGTAGTTCTAACTTTAGTTTTGCTTGACAGGAAACGTCTGTTTAGCTTGATCAATGATCAGCCTACCGTGTTTGAAGTTGTAACAGAAAGGAAGCCTGTAAAAGATAAACCCAGTGTGGATAGTAGCAGCAAATCTCGTGGCAGCACTAAGGTTTGAGAGATCAACTCAATTTAAAACATTTTAAGTTTTCTTTCTTTGCAAGGCTTTCAAATTCAATTTTGTAACATGCATTCTCTATTGTTCAGTGGTTCTATCTGTTATAACCAAAATAAATGTGAATAAAGAAGCCTATTATAAACTATTGAGGCTCAGAACAGTGATCTTGCAATTGTAATGCTGTTTAAGTAATAATGCCTCACAAAAGATGATTGAAGATTGTAGAGGAAGCGTGAATTTTCAAAAATTGGCTTCCTGCAAGAAAGAATTCTTCCCTTCTCAATCTGGCTTGTGTTTATATTAATCCTTAGTTAAGAATTCATTGATCGGGTTCTTCACTGTGCAGAGATCAAATGATGGCCAAGTGAAAAGTAACCCTAAGCTAGCAGATGAGAGTTTCGATGATGAGGAGGATGAACATAGTGAAACCCTTTGTGGCAGCTGTGGTGGAAATTACAACGCAGATGAGTTTTGGATTGGCTGTGACATCTGTGAGAGGTGGTTCCATGGGAAGTGTGTGAAGATAACACCCGCTAAGGCTGAGAATATTAAGCAATACAAATGCCCATCTTGCAGCATGAAGAGAGGCAGGCAGTAGTAGTCATTAAAACCGATTTACCATTGGAGTGGTTCAAAGAGCGTTCCTTCTGTGGCTGACATAGTATAGAAATGTCAACTTCTAAAAGTTAAAAAGTTATGTAATGAATTTGTTGTGATGTTTGTTCATACAAGTTGCTTTCAAGGGCTTCTGCCCAGCTGAATCCTTAAGGTTTTAACTTATAAATAGTAGAATTTGTTATTTTTCGACAATGCATGAATAATATTTGCGTGGCTGATATCTATTGCTATGTACTTTAATGATTCCAATTTACTAAAATGATTATGAATCGGTGTTTTGAAATTCAACCTCAGCTGAACTTGAGGGATCAGGATTCTTTGCTGGTAGTCATTTTCGAGGAAACAGACAATTGTTAGAATTGACAATGTCAGAGAGTTTTGGGGTGAACAGGTTCTCTTTTTGGACATATTAGGCTCTGAATCGGATATTAGATTTCCGGGAAAATGACTTGAAGAATAGAAACTAACGAGTTTTGTATTTGATATGATATGAACTCTCTGAAACTTGGTTAATTCCGGCAACTAGCGACATTATGTGGTATATATGGTTCAGTCAATCTTTCTTACACTTTGTGCTCGTCGCCGCATTGATTTTTCTGTTTACAACTGTATTTTGTCTTCGTTATTGTAGTTTGTCTCTATAACTACAATCCCCTCAACTCGGGAACCATTTGCTTGGGCCTCTTGCTCTCAGCGCCTGATTCTGACATGGGTTCGAATCGCTCCGATGGCTCTGGGAAAGAACGCTTACGCTGGACACAAGAGCTCCATTATCGTTTCGAAGAGGCTGTTAACCAGCTTGGTGGCCCAGATAGTAAGTCTGCAATACCATGCCCTGGAAGCACTTCTTAAAAAATGAGCTACAAGAATTTTATTTTCTGGTAACGTCCTTGTATTGAATCGTGCTGCTTGTTACTGGTCAGGGGCTACACCAAAGGGGATATTGAAGGCTATGAGCGTTCCTGGACTAACAATCTACCACGTCAAAAGTCATTTGCAGGTGCTGTTTCTTTCTTCATACATAAATACAACCCGATACAAATTTCTGATTATTTTTCTCTTTCGCTTGCTGATTGTTTTTCTCAGAAGTACAGGATCTCAAAGTATATACCAGAAATGGGCCCTAGTAAGTAACTAGGAGTTTCAAGAACTTTCATTTACATATTTACTCGTTGACAGTTAAAACTAGATATTGCATTGTTTAAACTGCAGGCAGGTTTGAGAGGAGAAGTATTTCAGAGATGCTGCCTAATTTCGGTACAACGTCGTGAGTCCATAATCACCTGGACTTTTAAAATCTTTTGAGGGTCTTTTTTTAACTCTTTATTGTATGAATGCTAAAACTGCTGTACATTTGCAGCGCTGCACAGCTTAACGAAGCATTACAAATGCAGGCGGAAGTATATAGGCGAATGAGTGATCATCTTGAGGTATATCAATAGCTTATGCGGATCTATAGCCCCAGAAGCATTAAAAGGAAAGAAGAAAAGCATGCAATATCCGTTTATTAATATTTCTTGTTCCCTTTTCTGTTGAAGGTTCAAAGGAACTTGAAGCTTAAAATCGAAGCTCAAGGAAGATTCCTTGACAGAATTGTAGATGATCACAAGAACCGAGCTACCCCTAATACAAAATCCGGCAAGCCTTATTCCCCTGTATCACTACCTGCTCTTTGTGAGGAAACTGAATCAAATGCAAAGGACTTCGAATCTGATTCTGAAGCTGACAAAAATGAAATAGAGTCTGGAGAAGGAATACGAACTCTGAAAAGGCTTAGAGTTGAAGATGATACTTTGCCACCCATGTTCAGAGTCTCATCACTGAGTCCAAATCCTTACAATAGAGACCCGCAAGCAAACGCTTCGTATCCTGCTCAGGATATAAGCTTTCCCTGGAGTTTTGCAGCATGCTCATCGCCTTTAATACCGAGCTTTCTATAGATATTTCATTGATAATAATAATACTTCTCCAAATGAATAGATGAATAATTGGCAGAGATAATTAATTGCTCAGTTGATTTATTGAAAATCATGGAAACAATCAAAGCATCTCTGGCGAAGATTATAAAATTAAAAAATAATAATAATAATAATAATAATAGCATGATTTGAATGCTTGTTGAGTGATTGAGAAGAATGATTATTTGGGTTTGTTGAGCATGCAGTGGTCAGTTTTTGTGTAATATAAATACACTTTCTCCTTATTTTATTGCCATTACTTTGCAGCTCTGCTCGTTGCTGCTAATAATTTTAACTTATTTGGTAACATGACACCAGAAAATTTTAATCCGCAAATATTCAAACTAGCAATGAATATTTGATTGCATATCACATAAATAATTCTTTATGGATTGGGCTGTACTTCTGGGCCAAATAGACATTTACACTAAGTTCACCCCTCTCCATTACCATAAAATCTAACCGCACTCACATCTTGACTTCCTTTTTGGGGAAAAAAAGTAATAGTACAACTATTGACGTTACAGCGGATGTAATGGAGGCTAAATATATAGATTTATGGTAAAATCTGAAAGTGAAAGTCTAAATTCGTACCATTTATAGTATTACTCGAAAGTTAATATAGATGAAATTTATATTACGTACATTTATAAATATTTAGGAACCCCCTTGAACTCATTCTCTTTATTATTGGAGAAAAATTTTTTGCCACTCGACCAATGCCCTTCTTAATTGCACAGATCTCCATCCAAGCTTTCAATATACATAGGTTATGTTTGAGATTGAAGTTTGGTAACTATAACTTAAAAACTATGGTATTAAAATACTTAATAAACATTATCTACCATAATTTAAAAATTAAGTTAACTTGATTTTACACATGTATTATGAAAAATCTATTATAAATTTAATATATTATTTAAAATTATATTTATTATATATTATTAATTTTTATTTTATAATTATAACTTTTTCTTTACAACAATTAGCAATTGTAACTTAAAAGCACTTACTGCACCTCAACATCACCATAATACATGTGTTGCCACTCTTTGCATGGCCATCAATGGTAGTCTTGATATCAGCTTATCAGTCAGCCATTGATTATTTGCTTGACTAATCCTCACCACTACGTATAGGTTGGGGATCATCCCTATAGCAAACCCCACTCTACTAATGTAGCTAATTTAGCTCTCTCTTGAACAATCAACATCTTTAGTTGTTGACCTAGAGGTTAATTTTTAAGAAGCATTCTTTTTACTAGCCATCTATGTTTGAATCGGGAGAAGATATAGACAAGTAACAAATAATAATAATAATAATAATCTATTTAGACTTTACCAATCCTACCAGCTACCCTCCCCCTTCTTTTCTTTTTTCTTTTGGAAAGTACTTTGATTAAAAAGTAGTTTTTCATTAACTACATTATGATAATTTTTTTCATTCAAAAAATTGCGATCAAAATTTCAAGAATAAAAAATTTATTGTGAATGTGGCTATGTACCCCTTTATAGTTGTGTGGTGTGTTTCATGACAATTGATTCAACAAATGTGTTGTTGATTTGATGAACGATAATTGTAAGGTGTGGTGCAAACTACAACTCGTTTCGCCACTTAAATCTGCTCAAAGTGGGTCTAAATATACAGAATCCATTGTTTGTAAGCAAGATTAATCATTGCATTTGTAAAAATAGCAGTTTGAATCTTAAGGGACTCAACTCTCTCTCACAATTAAGGATAATTCAATAAAATTTTTTGCAGTCTTTCTCTTTTATAAAAAATCATAAGTAGAGTAAGAGAGATAATTATAAGTAGAGTAAGACATCCCTCAAATATTAGTAATAATAAATAATCTAAATAATATTTTATAGAATATACCAATAGTTATCTAAAATAATAACAGTTATAAATATATGATATAATATCAAGTTGTTTGATTGTATTACCAATAAAAAAAAAAAAAAACATTGAGGTTACAAGTGAATTGCCCGTGAAGGAGCATTATGCTCTTCCATCATCTTTGGGAATTATCACGACGGCTCTTTAGCTTCTTATCATTCAAACCACTTGCTTATTGGTTCGGGCGATTCACATTTAGATCCATAACAAAATAATTATTATTATTTTACTTTTGATAATTTAGAAGGTTCTCTTACGTATGTCTTCTCGATGGTAGAGGCTAAGTTACGATAGGATCAAGATCATTTATTAGTGTTTTTCTCTCATAGTCTCTCATATTCTTTTAAATTTCATAAAAAAATTGGTATAATTGTAAATACAATAAATAAAATTGGTTTAAAATTTAATTTTGACCACTTATTTTCATTAGAAGAGACTATGAGAGAAAAAATACTATGAGAGGATCCTTGTCCGTTACGATAACCTTGTAACTAGCAGCCGGCAGCTGTTATTGGTTGGACTTGTTGGCTGAAATCCAACGGATAAAATTAATGGAAGCATGAAAAATCGGTGGTGGGAAAATTGATAAAAGGATTAATTTCCAATACAGCCACGTGAATCTACAATCATTGTTTGTCCCTTCATGCTCTGTTAGTCATCATTCAGCACCTACACACACACACAATTTGGATATTTGACCAAACAAAAATAATTGTATTATCTTACAATAATTTTTTAATATAAATATAAGCATATTTCAAAAAGTAATTTATATATAAGTGCTAAAAAAAATTCATAATTGACATTTCTTAATGAGAAATTAAAAAAAAACAGAGAAAAAAAATATGTCTAGAATATTTAGGAAACCTTTTTTTTGTAACAAGTTGAATTTATAATCTCATGTTTTCGTGTCTAACTTGACTCCAATTATCATAATTTTTTTTCAAAATGTTCAAAATTCTAAAAGAAATTTAAAAAAAAAGTGTATTTCAAATAAATAACTTGATTCCTAAAAAAAATAGTTTTTGATTTGTTTTCAAAAAGTTTAGTAAAAATTAAAAAAAAAAAACAATCATCATAATGTCTTTTTTAATGGTTATTTCAGTACTCGTACGAATCAATTTGTAAAATAGTCTTTCAAATTAAAATTGCTAGATTTAACAACAAAATAAATGGAATTGCAGGTGCAGTGACCATTGTCCAAATTAATAGGGGCATGGTGCCATATGTTAGAACATTTGGGCTCGAAAAAATTAACTATTATTTTTCAACCGGCATGCAACCTGTTACTCTGGTCATTTGGGACCCCAATTAACTCCATATGTCATCTCCTTATTTATTAAATTGTCATTTCATGTTCTGTAACCAACAGATGATGTAATTGTAAGAGAGCAAGGAGCCTTTTAGATATTTATTTAAGATGGTGACCATATGAGTGTTACGGGTGACATTTTATAATATGGTTTTTCAAGTTACATTTATTGTAACTGACAATAAGGTTTTTCGGTATAAAAATAAGTAATAAAATAGTGAGATTAGGTGAGTCAACGAGTGAATTTTACATAATTATAAGTTATATTAAATATGGCTTAAGCAACCCTTATAATATTAATCAAGTAAATAGTTACTGTAAAGTTAATGTATGAAAATTATATCTTTAACATATTAGAATCTTATTTTCTAGTATTTTTCTCTCTTAGACTCTCTTAATTTTATAAATCTAATAAAAAAATTAATTTAATTATATACAAAGTGAAAAAAAGAGCTAATTATTAACATTAAAATTTAAAATTTAATCTTAATCAATTTTTTTTTTTATTAGAAGTGACGAGAAGACGATCCTTATTCATTTAACATGTGTTTTAATATTTGAAGTATTAAAGCCACATTAACATGTCATATTGGGGTCCATTTCGTTACCTCAATATAATGCTTTTACACCGTCCTTCTGTCACAACAGTGACAACAACGAAAAAAAAAAGGAAAAAAAAAGTGAAATTTGTACCGCAGAAAAAAAGGTCTAAATGAAAATGACTCGATACAATATTAATTGCTTGAAAAAGTTACCACTTAATAAATACTAAATAGAAAGGATTTGAAAATGCCGCAAGGCTAATTGCAAATGCAAGACAATTAAAGCCTTTGGGAAAAAAAGCAGGAAATGCCCCGGTTTTGACTAGTTGAATTCACACATTAGGTTACGATGAAAATTCAACGCATGTTTAACATTGTTTTTAATTCTTTCAATACTTTTGATTGTTGCCTGCAACAATTTAGAGAAAGAAAGCAACGATCAAATTGCTGGCCAATTAAGACTTTATATTTTAAGAACTTTAAATAAACGTGTGCTATCTTTGCATCTAATCTCATCCCTAATGTTAGGCTTTATATATACCTTCGAAAACAATAATCTATGCCATTTGGCTTTAACCATCACATTGCTTATTGGATTTTTATTTTTGTGTTTTTAATTGTTAATGTGGCAAACATGATATGACAATATGATATAATGGGTTGTAACAACAATGTTTAATTTTGTCACTCGATCGGTTAATTGTGTTTAAAGATTTACTTTGCGTAACAAAAGAGACGCATAACACAGAATTGAAAGTTGGTTAAGCTTTCTCTATCAATTATCGTGCACAAATTTTTGCGATAAAATCCGAGAATGGGGTCGAGAGGAAAAGCAACTTTTTATGACCAACCACACTAATTAATCAAGAATTAACTTTTTTTTCAAATGTTATATTACAAATAGACTGAAATTTATAACAGAAAGTACCAAAACCACGTTGATTAGCTTTGTTATAGCATAGGCAGGATATAGGAGCGCAAAAAGGACGGAATCTATTTCAAATATATGAAAAGAAATTAGTTCCAAATAACGTAACGGAGAAGGACTCGTCAGGCCCATGTCCACAATTTAAATTGATGCTTAATTTTGTTGATAAAAGTGTACATACTTAGTTAATGGTCATTATGTTGCATTAATTATTTTACGATCATCATAATCAATACACCATGTTCATCAATTACACAATCTAGAATCCTCGTTCATCAATATCTCTATGTATAGATATTCCACGGTATTAAGAAGACTCACATTTCATGAGAAAGAAAACTATTAATTGAAGAAAGATTAAAACTAACTTTTATAATTCTTTTATGAAGGTTCGAATTCTTGTACTAATAATGTGCGAGAGCAAAAATTCTCCTATTAAGACAAAGGCTCATTAATTTATATTGAGAAGTGTTAAAAATGAATAACCCTGGACTCCAATATATTGATAATTATGCAACTCTCTATTTAAAAAAAATCTACACATGAACATCTATCTCGAGAAATTTTTTTAACATATCAACATCATGAATTTAATATGGACTACCTCTTTTGAATATTTCTCCAACCTAGCCTATAGATATTTGCACGAAGGGGGGCGATCGCCCACGTGATAAACATTTAAAGAGCAAGCTAGCGAACTGAAGTTTGAAAACTATCAAAACGTCGCCATGTTTCATTTTCCTCATCACAAGAAATATCAAAAATAGGAAAATTGTCAAATGTAGATAAGTTAAGTGTCAATTCAATACGTTTGAAAATGATCTTGCCCATAAATTTACAATAATCAATTCCCGTCCATTTTCTGAAATTTTTAAATGGAATTTTGAAAGAGACAGAGATAAGTGAAAGTGCTAATTTGTGAAAAAAATTTACCACATGATTTTACTATTATTTCCTTCAATAGGCTGAGAAAGGAAACAATTGCACATGCAAAAGTGCGAAGGTCTCCATCATACACACACTTAAATTCCAATACATAATTTATCTAACGACCTCTTCTTCTTCTTTTCATGTGAGCTTGAAGCTCCACCACACAACATCCCCATGATTTATTTTGTTTCCTAAATGATACAGGCAGCAACTTATTGTAGATTAAAAGCAAGAGAAGAATCGAAAAGTTCCATGATCAATTGTTTCATGTGGATTTAGAAGCTAATAATTTATTAAAAAAGGATTGTTTACATGTATCCAAACCTATGTGTTTGATGTTAAGGATTCAACTTGTGCCTTGCCACAGGGACCCTTTCTCCGAATGTAAAGTCTATACTCATCATAAGTCATTGGTGGATACAAGGCTGGTCTGTTCTTTGTAACAAATTCCTTCATTGGTTCGATGAGCAAATCACTCTTAGGGTTGTAGAAGAAAGCTAGCGAGACTCTGTCTTTCTCTGAGTTGACAATCACCCGATGCTCCACACTCTTGTAAATTGCGTTGCTTAGCACCTAAGCAAACATCAAATAACAAATTGCCATATATATAAATATATTTAAAAAATGGATGTCCCGCAACATGTATCCTTAGAGCTAACGTACAGCGTTAACAGTACCTGAATTTGATCTCCGATGTTAACAATAATAGCATTCGGGACAGGCTTAACGGTGATCCAGTTATCGCCTCTACGGACTTGGAGTCCGGCGACGTTTTCATCGGGCAGGAGAAGGGTCATGCCACCGGGGTCGGAGTGGGGGGAGAGGCCCAGTGTAAGGTCCGGTTGGGGACATTTTGGGTAAAAATTAACCCTTAAGCAAGCACCAATTTCCTCTCCACCGAAAGCATTTTGAAACTGCCCTTCTTCTAGTCCAAGATTTATTGATAGCACCTTCATCAGAACTCCGCATAGTTTCAACAAATTGTCACCGTATTCCGCTACTAATTCCCTGCATGCGAATTTTCATAATCGTGTCAAAATTAATCATCTATCAATTAAGGTCACGTGGTTGAACATTTTTTAGCAAAACAAACTTTGTTGCTTTTCTGAATCTTTAACCGACAAATATTTATATAGTAAATTAAATTGCACCCACTTTCTTGATGTTCAAACTTTTTGTAGCTGTTTGAATTAGCCTAAACAAGCTTAGAATGACTAGGCAAAAAGTACAATACCTGGTTATAGCATATATAGGACAAAGGTGGAATTATAATTTAAACGACTAAGCATGAAGTTATTAAGTTAATCTTTAGTGCGAAAGAAAAGTTGCAAGACCACTTCTTTAATGTCTACTTTTCCTTTCCCCCATGTATAAAATTTCCAATTTGCTTGCATGCATCAGACTCCAAAGTTAATTACTAACAACTTTGTACAAGCCTGCGTTTTGTAAAATACGGACGACTGAATTTTAAAACAAACAAACATGTATATATATCATGCTATTGCAAATTTGCAATGAAAACGACTTTGGCAAGAAATTACCTGCATGAAGGTGGGAGAGCTGGCCACTTGTTGGGATTCCTGAGGGAATGAGGCATGAAGTGAAGGAAAAAGTAGTCACTCCAATCAAGCTTTGCCCCTTTCTCGACACCCAAGCGGCTGCCGTAGCCTTCGTATGTCGTCGGAGAGTTTGCATACTCCTGTTTGAGCTCAAGCGGGAGCTTGAAGAACTCGCGCCACGTCTCCCTCGTTTGCTTCATCAGTTCATGGCTCACTCCATGGTTCACAACTTGGAAGAACCCCCAGTCGCGGCACGCGTTGGAGATGCAACTCAGCGTCTCATTGCGGACACACTCGTCGTTGCTGTATATGTTCTGAAGATCAATAAGTGGAATGTTGATTTGAGAATCATCAAAATGATGGTCACCGTGTTTCACTGAATTAGGCCTTTGAATTTGTGGCTTGATGTACCTTTCCGGGATTGATTTTATGCCACTTTCGGATAAAGCTTGGACTCTGACAATTGGTTCAGGCCAACTCTGAAGGCAGTTCATTGTCTCTAAATTGTTTTGAAAATTTTAAAAATATGTATATCTTATAGGGTATTTTTGATAGGGACAGAGAGAGAGACAGAGAGATGAGCAATGGGCTAGCTCTGGTCTTGGTGATTGTTGAAGTGGGATTGAGAGGTTTATATAAGAATCACATAAGCTTAATTTCGGCGCCGTAAGGGATTTGATTTTGCTTCTTATTTTTAATTTAACACAATTGTGTATCTGAATAAAAAAGGCAAACATGCAAATTGATGCTTCAAAGGCTTACTTTTTTGTGTATCCCTCTTATAAAAGGGCAATGCTGCGATTAATATAGTTTAATAAGTAGGCATATTAGCTCATTAGCAGTTAATCACCATAGTTCAATTAATCTGATTGGCTTTGGCTAGCTAGCTTTGGAATATGATATGGTACAAGTAAGTGGCATTGTACCGTCACCAGGGGAAAAAAGTTATGGTTGACTAAGACTATCTAATCTACAAAAAAAAAAAAGGTTTTATATACCCACGTGCCTTTTATTCAAGAGGGAATCTAATATTTAATTTTTTTTAAAAAAAAATATTGATGAAGAACCACACTTCAATCCTACCTCGACTTCACACAAAATTAAATAAAAGTTAAATTGAAAATAAAGGTACTTAAGAATTATTTTCAATTGATATTATAACTTACTTATAAATATCATGTCAAGTTATTATTTACTAACCACATAAATGGAATGACAACTATACGTTAAATCTCATGCGCGCGAGGCTGGGAGACAGGCCGGTCTGTCGCCCGCGCTCGCAAGCCTTGTGAGAGGCTGGGCGCATATGGATGGCCTCAGGTGTCTTGCTATGTTTTTGTGCGACGGGCCGTCCGTCGCATCAAATTTTGGGCGACGGGTCTCCGTCGCACAAAAACACAGCAGCTATGGATAAATATTTTGTGCGACGACTGAAAATATTTATGCATAGCTGCTGTGTTTTTGTGCGACGGATGGCCCGTCGCATAATATTTCAGAGAGCGCGTTGCTCCCATCGCACGTAAATTTGTGCGACGGCCAAAAAAAGTAGAAACATAGGTGCTGTAATTTTGTGCGACATGACACGGAAGTAACATCCTCATCAACGATAATTTTCATTTCTTGTATGCAAATTGATTTATGCCTTTAACACAGTCTCGTTGCATCTGTGTTTGTTGATAACAGTCAAGGACAAAGTTCCGTGACGAGTTTTTCATTACGCGGATGAACAGTATTGATCGTAGCCTTTTAGAGCTAAAGTCCGCATTTAAGGCAGAGCGCAAAGAACAAAGGGAATTTAGAAAACTCGTCATGGGACTTTTTCGTTCAAACAGCGAGAGTACATCCAATTGGTCGCATGACGATTCCCCGATTGGACGCTCGTACACAATGATCAACTTTATCACCTTGTATCTTGTGATTCTTTATCTTTTAATTAGACAGGAGTTGAATATGTTTATATTGACCATTTGACAGGCCCCAGATGACGTTGGAGTTCATACTGATGTTAGTCATCCTTCTCACAGTCCTTTGACATTGTACAGCTTTTGCGGTGACCTAAGTGGTGATAGCATTCAAATTTTGACGAAGGCACCACCGGACATAAGTCAGTTCGGACGTCCTTATCGTCCGTCATATATGGTTAATAGTCCGTACATGATTCCTCTTTTCAAGAGAGGAAGGAACGTGAATCCGCAGTCCAGAATCAAAATAATTGACCATGACATTGACGAAAAAATAAGTGTAGATATAAATCCACTTAGAGAACTAGAAGATCCAACACATTTTCAGGAGTTCGATCAGTGATTTGCCGGTGAAATCACAATGGATCGCACAATCCAACAGTCACGAATTTTTTCAAATTCTGTTAGGTCATGTGTCACTTGGATGGCTGGGGGATGAGGTAAGTGATGTTGGTGTTTACTTTTTCAACTTCTTTGCACTATCTTCTATTATTAACAATTGTCCTTTTTTTTTCTACAGCATATCCATGAGTAATTCCGATTAATTAGTGCAAAGCAAAGACAATACCCAAATGCCTTACCTCAACGTGTCATGCACACAGATTTCTTTTTTTGGGTAATGAGTTAAAAAAGCTTACAATAATTGATTACAATGTTATATCTCTTAATACCTTCAATCCTTAATTTGAACTTTCATTCCACGTAATATATATGTACTAGGTGTTCTTGAAGCAATTATGGAACGACGGTGATTGTGATTTGAATTCATTACAATATAGCTACAACTTCAATAGCTATATTGATAGGCGGTCGGACATCATGTCCAAACAATTCACCGACGTTGATATGATAAGAGTTATTATATAATATTAAAGTTATCTAATTTTGTTAGTAATTATCTAAGATTTTTTTTTATGTTGATGTGTTTACTCAAGTATTTGTTCCTGTCAATTTGGCTAGCGACCACTGGATAGTAGCCCGAGTGGACTTTCAAAAAAAGAATGTCTGGATTTATGATTCGTTGGCAGAGTCTCGGGATGATAAAACGTATGCGCACAACTTCAAGCCATTTGAAGTTGTTTTTCCTCGGTGGTTAGAAGACATTGGATTCTACGACATCCGACAGGAGTTACGAAGTGGCAACCAATGGAAGGTGAAAGTAGTAAAAAATGTGCCACAACAAGAGCCTGGAACTGAGGATTGCGGAGTTTTTTTGTTGGTGTTTACAATGTATTTAATGTTCGGGCTCAAACTTAATTTTAGTAGTAGCCATGGACAATACTTTAGGAAAAATATTGCTGTAGACATATTTAATGGTGATATTACACTTTAGGCCATTATCCTCATTCGAATATTTATACACGTAGAATTTTTCTTCTGTACAGATAATTCATATAATATAATTGAGACTAGATGCCTCACTAGATATAATGTTGCAATAAATAAATAATAAATGCTGAAAACACAAAAGTATTTATAATGATACAATTAGTTTTGATTCGATGCAATGGAATTCTTACATTTCTTGCGATTATGCCCCGTTCCATTGCATCGCCCACATCTTGCAGTTCTCCTATTTCCATCCTCACCAACGGAGGGTATTCTGCGCTCAGGACGACGACCAGATGGTGGTGCTTTAATTGGCGGGTTAACTCTAATTCCTTCGATTTCCTCCGGAATCTCCCAATCTGTTATGTCGCCAACTGGCTCGACTGGTTGTGCGTAAGCCATCACTAAGGAATCCTTGGTGTAAAAAGCAGAACAAAGACTTATGTAATCCACTCGTACGGTTAGGCAAGCAGTAATTGCATGTGCAAAGGCAAGCTGATCAAGTTGGAATACTTTACAGGAGCAAGTCTTCTCACGTATGTCAACAATCCCCTCCTTAATACCACCACCCAGAACATGAAATCGAAACTGGGACATAGGACGAACAGTCATTCTTTCGGCCACAGTTCTCTTGTCGGAGACTATTTCGTCTGCCCATGTTGTTAGACGGGTACTCATCGATTCAGCCACATTTGTTCTATCATAAAACCATTGCTGCAGTGTTTTTCTAAAGTGATCGATAATATGAGTAATTAGAAATTTTCGCGGTTCCCTCATGAAAGAGTTCACACTCTTCGCAATATTGGTGATAAGAATATTATACCTCCAACCGTCAAACTCAGACCTTGCCCAATTACATGTGCCGATATTATTCTCTAAATAGTCTGCCGCACCCGCATGGAGCTGCCACAACCCCTCAAGTTGGTTTTTAAATTCTTCATGTCCATATGTGTTTGCTGCGTTTATGAAAGCAGGCTCAAATTGATCCCATACAACTTTGGACATCTTGAATTTTGCCTTTATATTACCTTTCACATGATAAAAGCAAACTCCATGGCCAACAGTGCGAAATACTGTCAAAATAGCTATTTTGATGGTAGTGCATCGATCAGATATAAACACTAAATCTGGTTTATCGCCTATCACTCCATGTAATTTCATCATAAACCATTCCCAAGCATCATTATTTTCGGAATCCATAATCCCAATGGCCAACGGATACAGTTGATTGTTTCCATCTAGGCATGTTGCCACAAACATACTTCCGCGATATTGCCCCTTCAGATGAGTGTCATCTACAGCAATCACTGGCCTGATACACTACATGAAACCCTTGATGGAAGATCCAAGAGAAACAAAGTAGTATAGAAAATTGTCATTTCCATCTCGTTCGAGGTGAGTAATGGTACCTTCATTTGCTTTAGTCAAAACATATGAGTACTTAGGAAGTAAGTTGTATGACTCTGCAGGATTCCCTCGTACTATTTGAAGACCAACTTCCTTTGCCCTATACACTTGCTGATATGATAACTGAACACCGTATTCCTGTTGTATATCAGCTCTGATGTCATTTGGAGTGTATATCCGTTTTTCCTGAACAAACTTGTCTGCGATGATATGACCAACAACTCAGCTCCTCACTTAACGAACACCATCCGCCATCACCTCGTTACAACAAGTGTGTACATTGTCAACTTTGCTGACTAACCACGGAACATTTTGCTCACTCGAAGCTCTTGTTGCTCGGAGACATCATTTACATGATTCCGAAGAACATTGGGCCTCGAAGCGTTTCGTTGTGGACCGTGTGATCCTAAAATCAAACTTACCCTTCAAGGCAACTTTGCGCAGTTCTAGTATTAACTCATTCTTCTCAACAAACAACATTCTCATATCAATATCATCATGATTATAATTTCTAATCATATCTGGAGCAACCAAGTTCGAAGCCAAAACTGGAGCAAGAGTTGCGAGGTGGTCACCTGTTGTCCTTCTTCTCAAACGGGCCATTGAAGGAATGGGTGGGCTGTCTCTGTTATTAGTGGGAATATCGTTCTGATCCTCATCTTCATCATTAGTAGGAATACTGGAAGGACCGACACCCCCATCATGATCTGAACAATTAAAATGATTACATGTGGTATTATTATATAGTTCCCTACAAACATTATTTGCTTTTGTGTTGCCGATGTCATTAATAGGATCATCGTTGTTGCGGAAATCATTGTTGTAAAATGGAGAGTAACGTTGCTCTGACAACATTGTTAGTGGTAACTCCTCTTTTTCAACATCTCCTACTATTATGCCATTGTCATTAATGGTGTTATTGTAGTCGTGGAATGGAGAGTAACGTTGCTGGAAGGACACTGTCTGTGGTAATACCTCTTCTTCAATATCCGGACCAGAGATGTTTGCTCTAGAAAAAGTTTCAGTATGTACAAGTAGCTCACCATCTTCGTTCTGAACTCGAAGAGATGTGGTAACAAATATAGGGATGCATCCGTAATTGACTACATTAGAAGCCATATGTAACACAACATTGATCATTTCGTCATTAAATATGTCCATAGGTAGTGAACATGTACGATACATTGTATTACTAGACCTCAAAGTTGTCTTCATCGTGATATTCTATTCATTACGATCTATTTGCAAAACATCATGAACCCTTGCCACAAATTGATCAAATGAACAATCTTTCTGAACTAGAAAAGCTGTATTATTGCCATTCACGTACTCCATATGCCCATCCGCCAACGTCTCCCAGCAACCGTTGTAACACAATTGAAGCACAACTAAATCCATTAAACCTGAAAAATATTTAAAAAAATCAAATGTGGTTACACACTACAAAACATGTTAAAGTTAATATATCATACATTTTACATGGATAACAAATGTGTGTCACACTTAAATCGAGGTAAATTTTTTATTTAACTATGGACGACATCGGCGAAAAAGTTGAGTTTTATTCGTCTCGTCACAAGCTTTAAAACGGTATATTATACGAAAAAAAATGAACAAATGTAGCCAAAATTATCATGTCAAAAAATGTACCCATCGCACATGCTGTATTTTTGTGCAACAGGCTCAATTTTGGGTGATAGGCTGGGCGACAAGCGCCTTACGCACAAAAATACAGCATGTTCGACAGGTTCATATTTATATGCGACAAGCGCCTGTCGCCCAAAATCTGGGTTTCGATTCTCAGTCGAGTTTTAACTGTTTTCAATTTTTTTTTTTATTTTTCAACTCAAATAACTGTACTTTTAACAAATTACATTACTTTAGACAAAAAAATAACAACATTTACAACAAAATCTACATCAATTTTCAACTTAAACACTAGTCTTAAAACACTAAAAATCTATTTTGTATAAGCACATAAACTAACCTTGAATATCCTCTCCAATTGATGATTTTATGTTTCTCTTTTGTTGGGAGTGCTGAGATCTATTGAGTGTTGAGATTTTTTTGGGTGTTAATTGTGTTGGAATGTGTTTAACTTAACTTATCGTTTTGAGTTGTGAGAATGACACGATTTGAAAATTTGATGAAATAATGAGGGTAATTTTGTCAAACACTTAAGTTTTTGGCTAATTATGATAGAAAAAAGTTTGAGTGGTTAACTTTGATAAACACGTAATTTTTTTTGGCTATTTTTATCAATTTCCCTTATTTTTCTTGTTTTCATTGTGATAGGTATTACATTAAGTTCAGTTCATTATAAACACAAGCACTGAAAATGATTGTCGATCAATCAGTCACTCAATCTATTGTCATTTCCCAATTTTTGAAAGGATGTAAAGAGAGAGTGTGCGTGTGTCACTCTCTAGCTCTATCTACGTGAAAGATCAACTACACTGATAATTAATTTCCCAAGATGAGAACGAATGAATGATGAGTAATGCATGCCGACATACACACGCATGAACACATTTCTTTTATTGTTATTGAAGAAGAGGATTTTTGTCTTAAAAAAAAAAGTGGTAACTAGATAGCCGACATGATATGATATTAGTTCATAATTGGAGCAATGGGTCATGCCTTTATTATTAGTATGATGTTGATTTAATCTCTTTAATTCACTTGAAGGTTTGCCTATTATCTGGATTTTGAATATTGTTTAAAAATAACCCCACATTGCAAATTAATAAACCAAAACTGTCGTTCTATTATCCTATTTAGAATAGCTATATTTTTATTTTTATTTTTGGTATTATTTTTGTTGAGAAAAATAGCTCAAATCAATTAAGAATATTTATAGATATAATAATATAAGCTTGAGATAGCCCTTCACTTTATTATATACGAGTTAACCTTTGGGTATTAATAATGTTATGCTTAATTAATTTAGATACGTAGTTTGAATATCCACTTACGTGCCACCAATCGTTTAATCTCATGTGCATGGTATTAATTATTGACCTATAACTTTTACAACTTACTCAATAGATGATACATAACATACTATACTAGTAAGTATCCAAAGTAAGTATACCGTTACTCTTTAAGGAGAAGTTAGATTAATCAGCTTCTATATGATATCAAAACCAAAATCATGCATAAATGAGTCCATAAAATATTTACATCTTACAATGACCAAACAAAAGATTGGGTCTACACGTAATGGGATGTTGAGGAAAAAATCTCACATCGGCCAAAAATGGTTACTAGGCTGATAATATAAGCTTAAAATAACCTTTAATTTACAATTAGTTTTTGAGTATGTATATATGTGTCTTTTTTTCTTCATTTTTTTAGGGGTTTTTTTTGTTCTAAATATAAAGTTTTAACTAAAGTTAAGATATGAAAAACTACAAGTTTTAGATCAATTCATGCGCGAGATTCACCATTGTATCAATTGATATAGATCCGATCCTAGAAGATGACGAATTAAGAGAGTTAATAGTAACTATTTCTATTAATCATTTGAAGGTTTCTCGTGTACACAAGTTTTTTCCCTGCTTATCCGCAAAGGATTAATCATCTGTCCAAGCACTTACGGCAATGGATTATTCGCAAATCAATCTTAATCAAATATCTATTATACGGCCTGTTAATTATATTACTTATCCATATTGAACATAATGCGCTTTGTTTCATATTATTTATTTTGTTTTAAACAGAATATAAAATGCATGGCTATAGCTGGCTTAAGCAGGACAAATCATCTGACATGATTCTCAAATTAATTGTATGTAATAAAATAATATATTTAATTAAATATTAAATTGGATCAGTTCAAGAAATTAACCAAACCTCGGGCCAGCAGTTTGCATTTGCATGCTGGAGTTGCAAAAAGAAGATTCTAACGCCGGCGTAAGGAAACACGTGGGTGAGAGACTTGCGCGGGATTATTCGGCGCACTTCACTTCAGTATAGCCATACAGATTGAGGTCGCGACTCGAGTGGTCCATTAAAATTTCATCATGTGACGGAATAGTATATTTTAATATATTTTATCAGTGAATCTATACCGAGTCGCACTCAAATTTATTTTAAATAAATTAATAAATATCCAATTTAAGACTCATTATTCTGCCGCATAATAAAATCTTAATAGGCCAACTTCCACATTAAATTTTCTCGCATCACTATCCTTTTTTTTTTTTATTAAAAAAGAAGAATTTATCACATCGCAGTCAAGTCTTAGTATTTTTTTATTAATAAATTATAAAGTCCAATTATGTAGCGCAGATCCGGCCCCGGCCGACATCATTTTTCGTTAAAGAAGCAGCAACAACTCTCCCACGTGGCAAATTTTTTATTTAAAGCACGTGAGGATCAACTCAAACATCAAACTCATCTTCTCGAATCCTGGTCTACGTTTTTTTTTTTTTTACCAATTTTTCTGGTACATGCACATTTTAAAATATAAAATTCTTATTTTTTATTTTATATTTTAAAAAAAATGTTTACACCCAATTAAATTTTTATTCTAAATTATGGTACATGCACATTTTAAAATATAAAATTCGTATTTTTTATTTTATATTTAAAAAAAATATTTACACCCAATTAAATGTTTATTCTAAATTATGTTGACAGAATTATAAGTATCGCAGTATTATGCGTTTTGATTAAATTTACCCGTTGTAATTAATATAGGTTGATTGATAGATTAATCAGTACATTAATATAATATCTAAAACCTAAAAGTCTCATTTTTTAAAACAAATTTTTACATCAAATTCAATTTGTATTCACATCAACTTTAAATAAAAAAAAAATCTATAAATTATATTCATTGTCCAGAGATAACTTTCAATTCTGAAGTGATCATGCAGAATTTATACGTAACATTGGACAAAAATTCAATTTGAATAATCGATATATTACAATTCTTTTGCTTCATGATAATGTCTTTTTATCCTTCGATTAAGGATCAAGATGATGTGAAATCATTGTCCTGCCAATCAAATAAGGCCTTATCGATCACTTCATGTGGACGTGTAGATGGTGAAGCTTCTTTTTCTCCTCTAAAGTCCATATATTTGATTGACACGATGCACGTCCTAATTTTCTTCCAAATTTCATGACACTAACTATGGCCTAGTAATTAATCTCAGCTACTTTTCTTCAGTATATATTTTTCAAAAAAGAAGATAATAAATAAATAGAATCATGGCTTGAATTTCTTCTTTGATAGACTTGGCGTACCAAAATTGATCTCATGAAAGCACGCGTATCTCTTGTATTTATGTCAAAAAGTGTACACAGTAGACAAGTATTGCTATATCATGCAAATCTTATCTTGTAACTGACAGTTCTTCGATTTTGCTAGGTTACAACTAAACTAACGTAACTTACAATTTATGTAAAATATGTAAAAATTTATGACATGATAATGAAATTCACTGTCATGTTACAAAGACGGTAAGTTACATTGATCGTTTCATAACAAAACTCTACTTTTCAAAGCAATTCATAAATATGCTCGGCATTGAAAGTTATTTTTTAAACCACTTCAAAAAATAAATGAATAATTATAGACGTTCGCATGTTTTCGGTGGTTTTGATAAGTTTCATAGGAACTTGGGGAAGAGATTTTGACGACATATCATCAATTCTCAGATCCCTCCATACTCATGCTTCACTCCGTGTCCCGAATTAAGTACGTTGCCTCTTTTGAGCCACAATTCTTATAGAATTAATCATAAAAGCAACTAACAATTTTTTTTTAAAAAAATTAATTTACTTTTCCAAGCATATTAGTAATTAAATTTGCTTATTATTTATTTATATGAGTAGAGATTAAACTGAAGACTTTTATTTTATCAAAAACATTTATCAGTTAAAAAGTAATTGACATCCACTTCTTTTGATAGTATTTTTTTTTTTATTGAGATATATGAATTTGGATGACATGTTAAAAAGGTTAACTAGAGCGTGCCAATGACATCCTTAAACAATGAAAAGTATCGTGCTTGGATTATGAGACACTAATCAAGAATAAGAATTTCTCTTTATTTAATTATTTTTTTTCTTTTTCATGCGTGATTATTTATTAAATATCATGTCATTTATTTGATCTAATAGGGGTGGTACAATGAATAAACGAGTCGAATTTGAATCGAATTTTAAATGAATTAGATCAAAATTATGTTGATTAAAATTTGATTTAATTATTAAACGAATTGAAATCTTAAAACTTGGATTCAATTCGTTCATTAAACGAATATTCAATTTAATTTGTTTAATTTATTTAATAGAATTAATAATCAAAATTGGATTTGTTTACTATTCGCTTATCCCATAACAAACAAACCAAATTTGAAAATGAATTCGTTTATAAAATATAATTAATAAACAAAAATTAAGTAAAATAAAATATAAAAAACCATAAAATTAACATGCTACAAAATACAAATAATCCAAACCATATTCTAAAATTAAAATATACAATCATTCAAATACCAAATTACAAATTCTTACTGAAGAAAAAAAAAATCTCAAAATATCATCTACTCAAACTCTCCACCATTTCTACTTTTGCTTGATCATGTCTTCTTTATAAACCCCATTACCCCAATATCCATATAAAAAAAATTGCTTATAATCTAAAAGAAACTTACTTTCTTACTCAAATCTTGTTCATTTTCATAATATTTTTGTAGGTAGTGCCATTTTAACAGTCCCATTTTCCCAATAAAAACTTGACAGAGTTGGGAAGCTACTTGGACAAAGCTCAAAATAAACCCGTAGCTCAGAAAAAAAAGAAAAAGAAAAAAAGAAAAAGAGCCTACCATTACTGAGATGGTGCTAGCTTCTCCAAACAACAAACAAAAAGAAATTGTCATGGAGGGTGGATAAATAAGTAATTTGCTTATTACCCATTTATTAAATGAATCCTAACCGAATAAGTAAATAAATGTCTTTAAACTTGGATTCAATTCATTTATTTGGCAAATCACATCAAATTCATCCATTTATTAAACGAATCAAGTTTTTCAAACCCAAACGCAGATCTATTTAATTCATATCAGATCGAATTAAATAAATGAATCATTAGCACCCCTAGACCATGAGCACTTTCGTTTTTACAAGAACATTGATGATGAATAAAGCCCGACTAAGCACTTTTTTTACTACTCAACGTTAAATTGAAGCTCAGAACATTTTTAGAATGTTAGAATGTGCCAATAGATTTTCCTAATACAACATTATTGGTCAGTGGGGTTTTCACTTTGGCTTTCTTTCTGGTAAAATTCCCCTTTGACTACTCAGCGTTATTCATGCAACTAGAGGATTCTTCAGGTGGATTATTACGGTAAGCTACTTATGCTTTCAGAATATTTTTTTCAATTTTTAAACTTTATTTTTTTAATCAATTCTCTTTATTCGGATCACTAATCTAAATACAACTAAATATTATCTCTTCCTAAAAAATTTAAGCGTATATGTCAAGCAGTTCATTTGAATTGTAACTAAAGAATCACAATTATTAGATGTATAAAAGTATGGTCATTCACACAAAAGTAGAAACAATGGGCATAAGCTTTTTCAATTTTTTGCCTTTCTTCCCTGTCTATGCAATCTTGTTCATGCTAAATTGCCATAACGTACAGCGTTTTCATTTTCACCTAGGTTGTGGTTTCCCCCGGCATAGTAATCAAACTCAATAATTAAACGTGGGTTTCACAAATGTGAATTGAATTTTAACCAAAGTTGTACTCACAGCCGACAAGATATATATATATGGTGTCAAACGCATGTAACATTGTTGTCGATAATAATTAACAAAAAAGAAAAGAAAGAAATCACAGAATATCACCAGGACCATCATCGTTTATAAGGCTACACGTCCATGTGAAAGCACATGAAATTGAGCTCATGATTGAGCTCGAACCAGTGCGACAGAAGCATTTAGCAAAACAAGCAATTTGATTTCTCCCTTTCAAGAATGACATATCATGCATGTGAAGTCTCTATACTTAGTAGTGGTTTGGTTTTGCCTTTTCTTTTTTCGGAGGGAATCTCTGTTGTTGCTGACCATTTTGAAAAATCATATTCAAAGTTGTGAACTTACGAAATTTGCTTTTTGACAAAATGTTTTCCAGGGAAATCATGTGTGGTAACAATTAATGTTAATTTTAGGTATATTTTTAATAGTGCTTTCGCACTCACAAAAGGCATTCCCTCGTGGGTTTTTAATTTACGACAATATTTCTAATAAAGACTTGTAAGAATCTGGATGTGCAAAATTCCATGTCGACTTGTATATTTGTGCACAAGTTTTACAAGTAACTTGTATCATCACTAGTGCCCTTGGCGCTTCATGATTAAATAACCACACACAATCATTTTGCACCATATAATTGCTGGCGGTTGCTTTTGACCGGATAACTAAGCAAATACTGATGGTGTCAAATGAATGTTTAGATCATTCAAGGTAAGCTTCCTTCAGTTCATCAACAAAAATCAAACACATAATCATAGCTGGCAAAGGCAAAGAAAAAAGTGGGCTAGGAAAAAATTGGCACAAATTTGTTGTTGCTGCAAGCCAAATTAATCAACAAAGAAAAGTCAAGGGGATGAGAGTTGGAAAAAAATGTTGCATATGGATTATGACAATGATGGTCAGAGATTACTAGGTGGATATGCACAGGCTGCAGGCAGCCAATTATAATACCGTACATTTTATCTTTGAATAATATCTGGTGTTCATGACCAAGAATTATTCCTTTTTTTTTTTCATATGTATATTACAATCTACTCATATTTATAATAAAAGTTTATTGGGACAACTATAGATTTAATTATACTAATGTGCAGTCCGGATATTTGTAGACCTCACAAATTCTCTTTTTGGTAATTATATTTGCAAAAAAAAAAAATACCCAAAGGATTGGGCCATGCCTGCCTTACTCGGGCCTCAGATTTTAGAAGTTGAGGAGTAATGAAAAGATACAAAACTTTCAGAGGCTAAGTTAAAAAAACAAATCTAAGACTGAGGGCTAAAATGCAAGAATATAGGACTTTTGGGGGGCCAAAGAAAAAATAATCTGAAGTGATCAACAGCCTCCCTTTTCAAACACACATAATCACAAGCAACCCAAAACATGGCCCCTCAGGTCCTAAGAGCTCCCCCTCCCCTTCAGCTCCAATGTTACGATAATTTTTTCGCTTAAATAGAAATTTTGTAAACGCCGTCCAAATCGGCGACAAGGAAATGAGGAAGCCGGTGGCGGAATTAGGATTTTTTTTTATTCAACAAAGAGTCAAAATGAGGAAACTGCAACTTGGAGGCTAGGGTAAAGTACCATAAAGGATTTGTAATCTAAGGGGATAAAAATAAAATTAATTTTAATAGAACCCTTATCTTTTTGTGAATTTTGTTTCGACAAGTTAGAACATGGGTTAGGTCCATCCTAAATTAGTTAAGAGTCGATTAAACATAAATGATTTCTAAAATAATGACTTACCGCAATTTTATTAAAAGGTAAACGTTCACATCAAATAAAGACTCAATCTTTTAAATGTTAGTATATAAAATGTCATATTTTCTACACATTGGGATAGAATGTTAAGTTAAAGAGATGAAGATTGATCGTATTGGTCTCTATCTGTTGTGGTGCGAGTGAGAGCGACTGACATGAACATGCAACAGCGCCTAACAAGACAGACTGAAGTGCCCATGAAATTCTTTAGAAGAATTGAGGGCTCCCTGTCCCTGCCGCTGCTTTTGCTTTTATTATCTGCAATATCTACATGTGTTTTTTTTTTTTTTTCGAAAAACTATGTCGACAAGCAAAAGCATTATAGCTAAACACACAATCATTTGTCCGAAGCGGTGTTCAAACTAAGCTTGTTTCTCCAACGAATGATATTCCTTTTGCTTATCTGAATGCGAATTACTTTACAAAATTTTGACAAGCATTGACCATTCAAAAATGCTTTAGTTTTTTTTTTTTTTTTTTAAATTTGGAATATGTTATTTGATCTAAAATCTCAGTCGGGGAAGCCTTACCATGTACTCCAAGAAATATCCTAGAAAAGTTAGAAGTTGCACGAGCGAACGCCCATAGTTTATCTTTACACGCCCCATTTCTATGAGCAAATTATATGGGTGATAATAATTCCCCCCACTCTTTGTGTAAAGATATACTAATTACTATATGTTTTTTTTTTTTAATTTCACTTTTATATTTTAATAAAATGACTAAAAAGAGAATGAAAATTTTGAATACGTGTCCCTTTAGTGTGTTATTTGATTTCAAAATCTTTTTAAAATTTTTTTTTTTATTATTTGATTTCATTTTGAGGAGAGCTTTTACATATGGAATAATTTGTTTTGCCTCCACTAATAAAATTTGAATCTGAGCTTTGGAGAGTAAAGGTTGGAGATCTTTTTTTTTTTTTTAAGTTCAATTGTCTAAAATACCTATTATATATTTTACATTGTTATTTCACTCCTTTCATAAAACAATTTTAAAACTTATCTATTAAAATAATTTTATAATTTTTAAGAAAAACTCTATTGACAGCCAAAAAACTAAATCTTTTTTTTTAAAAAAAAAACTCCACTTGTATATATTTTATTAGAAAAGGTATAACCAAATCGAGCATCCATGATATTTAAGCAAAATCTCTTGGATTAATATTTGAGTCATGCCACTAAACTTTTTTTTCCCTTGTGTGTGTAAAACCACATCATCTAATACTTAACTACTTGTTCTATCAGTTTGGTTTGGTTAAGTGGTTTTCGTGTAGCTTCTTTAATTAGCTGCCCTAGTTCAAATCCTATGTAGGTAGGGGACTAAGCTATATAGGTAGGGGACGAAAAACATCTCTATGTATTTTTAAAGATAAAAAACATAAATGTTAAATAGAGATAATTTAATTTCTTTTAAATATTGTAATAAAGTTCAAGTATTTATAGTATAATAAAAAGTATGCCACGATTTGCCTTAATGTAAGTCATTTAAAATTCAGTTCGAAAATATACTCGTAGTCCATGTCTGGTTGGAATAAATAGTAGAAGAGGAGATGAATGAAAAGGAGAGAAAGAGAGAGAAAATAAATGGAAAAAAAAGATCAATTTTGATTTTCAGAATGTGAATTAGTTGAAGTCGGCATAGGATTGGGTTACGTCAGAATCCGTACGACACGAAATGTAGGCCCAATGCAACAATTTTCGTAAATTCAAAAACCTGGGCGGCTGGGCTTTTAGTCTATAATACGCTCAAATACTTGGTTAAATGCAAACCGACGACTTTGGGTTTGATTCTGAGCAAAAATCGATCCAGACCGATTCTATCCACCTCTATTCAAATTGAATTTATCAATTACTGGTGCACTTGCACATCCCAAAATTTCATCTGATGTGATTTAACATTCAAGCACTTGATAAATACCACGTCACATAGGATAAAATTTTAGAATACAATTTGGATGTCTGTTGGTACTCCTTGTCAATTATTGCACTTAAAACAATAGTAAGAAAATTTGCATCCATGGTATGGCGATTGCTTTTGTTAATAGTGACTTGCATATGGGAGATAAGGATCCTCTTGTGATCGGGCCTTCTCTTGAATAAAATTTACCTAAATAATTGGTAGTTGATAGATTAAAATGTAAATCATAATCAATCACATACTACTATTCAAAGACGGGTAATATAAGATATTTAAAAGCTCACAAGAGCTCAAATTATGAGAGAATTCTAATTCATTTAGTAAATTATACCAAAAAAAAAATTAATATCATCCGTCATTAAAATTTGAAACTCAAAATGATAAATATGGTCTATAAAGATAAAATGGTTGTATACCCTCTCAATTTATTTCACCGACCCTCACTTTTTAGTTAATATTTTTTTATTCTAAAATTACTCTTATTAAAATATAAATAATTAAAAATAAATATTTTTTCTTCTCCTTTAAATTCTCAATAGATTAACTTCTCACTCTTACATTTCTCTCATCTTTTTAATTGATTCACAATTTAAAATCTTAGATTCTTACACAAAATCAAAATTAATATCATTAATAATAATAAAACCCACCACTTATTCAAAAAATTTAATAAAATCCAACATTAACTGATGGAAGTTTTCTAATGAATTGATGATAAAGAAGATGGCTGATGGTGGTGGTGCTGATGGTAATGGTGATGTTGATAAACTTGATGAAGTGGTGAGGGTGATTATTACACACTTATACCAGATACTAGGGAGGTAGAGAGATAATAAAATAAAATAATATTTTTTATTTAATAAGAATATTTTTAAAAATTAGTGAGATAATTTGAGGGAACCAAATATCAAGACTTAATAGATGCATAAATAAGGCCTCCATTGTAGCTCACAAAAAGTACTTCAAGGCCCAAACATGAAATTACATTAAAATAGCCGAAGACAATATAAAGCCTTGAACAATTTAAAGCCTCCAACTACACTTGCTGGCCCAGCTGTAAAGCCATGGAATTTGCATTGCCACGCCGCACTCACCAACGGCATGGTAAAATTACCCAAAAATCTGTAAATTTGCCTAAACTTATCTACTGTTAGTAATTTTATGGATTGTAAGCAGTTGATATTTTAAACTTAAATTTGCAGTAAGTTGCGAGTGCATTTGATTTTGAGAAAAAATCACTGAATACCCAAATGAGTATCCACTAACCCACATTCTTTAGTTTAATTATTTAAGTTTTTAATTTTAATCACAAAAACTATATTAAAAATTTAATAAAATATATGTTAAAAAATTTAACAAAGAATCAAACCATTCCTAAACTTAATCTATCTCACTGCAGCACAAACCATTCCTAAACTTAATCTATCTCACTACAGCACAGGCCCACACACGCGTGTGTGTTTTTATAAATATATTATGTTATATACAAAATTTTTAGATTATTGTTTTAACTTTATAGTTTAAATTATACAATTTAAGCTTTGATGTACTATTAAAATTATTTTTTAAAATATTTATGATTTTAAATTAAAAAACCCTCAAAATTGCAAACAAGTTTAGTAATTTAAATTTTTCACAAGTGTAGATTTAGTAATGCAAACACGCATCAAGTAGTATCCACTACCTTCCTATGTCTAAGACATCGACTTCGATTTCAAAAGTGAACTATGTATATAGCTTAGATGGTGAAACCAACTTGATTTGTTACTAGAAAAAGCTCAAGATACAATCAACAGCCTTCTAAGTAATTATCTTTTACTACATCTAGAACACTGAAGCACGTTCGCCAATTTTGAGGCCCCACGTACGGGCGCCAAATTGAACAGTGAACATACTTTTTTGGACAAGAATATACTACAATACTACATAGTTTGCCAGTCCCACACCGTCAAGCAGAAATAATGACCAGAAGTCGAGTGATAAAGAAGCACAGAATCATGCATGGAGTTACCACGGCTGCAAGCTCCATCTTTTACACAATAAATACCTGCAAAGGCAAATAAGGTTACTCGTCCGCTATGATCCTCCCAAACCACCACCGAAAAAGGAGTCATTTTATCAGGTGCCCCAATAATGACTCATCAAAGGAAGAAAGTTCACGGTGTACAGGGAACGATCCCGCACTTGGGTTAATGAACAACCACAACTTGGAATACATACATGCCTACTCATTTCCCAAATTTAGGGAACCATCTTTCATCAGCTTGATGCTCAAACTGTTAAATCTTCCTCTTGAGTAATGACGAGAAGCCTTTCTCCAATCGGTTCCAGTTTTCATCATGGCCACAAATTCATCATAACTTATCAGGCCATCCTGCATTTACAGAACAATGATATCAGACAGTTTTGTTGAATCAATAACACATTCGACAGAAGGAAAAAGAAAAAAAAAAAAAAAGAATGTTTGCCTTGTCTGTGTCAACTTCTTGGAAGATATCATTTGCTACATCAGTACAGTCATCTGCTCCATCTTCCATCAATGCATCACGGAGCTCATTTGGCTCAATATAACCATTGCCATCCTTGTCAAAGTAGGAGAAAGCCTTGTGGAGATGCTCATCATTGGCCATTCTCCGTAGATGAAGCGAGATGGCAAGAAATTCCCCATAGTCCAGTGTTCCTTTCCCATTACTATCTACCTGTCAACAAACACATCCCATTCAAAACAGAAAGTCGAAGTTTTCAAAATTAACCTACGTTGCAAGGAGGACAGAGGAAGACTGAAGAAGCATAAGCAAACACCAGCAACAAATAATCTACAGTTGTATACAGAATAGAGGACAATGATCATGCATTTATTATTCTTGCATCATCATACTCTTCCATAATGCAATTTTTTTTACCCCAGAATAAAACAGTAATGTTTATAAAGAACACACATGTTTGACCAACAATGCATAATCACTTTTCAAATTCTAGATATATCTGATCCATCCAGAATATTTCAGCCGCACAAAATGAGTCACATGGCAAGAATATAGCTTCTGTTAAAAGGTACACCTAATGCTTACAACTGATGAACATGATGCCAAAACAGAAAACAGAAAATAAGAAAGGGGATACTTGCATTGTATGATCATTAAGAATAGAATCAATAGCATCCTAAGAATTTGTACAGAATCAGCAGCACAGAATGATTTCTAAGATATTTTGGTCATTTTTTGTTAAATACACATCCTACATAAAAGGCATAGCTACAGGCACATCGCCGACAAAAATGTATCCTCAACCTCCGAAGTGCAGATAGATTTTTGGAACATAAATCATTTCTTTTTCAATTATCTGTAAAAGTGGATTATTTTTACAGACTTTTAATATATATTTATGAATGATAAGATTGTCCTAGTAGAGTGCTTTAGAGATGTGGAAAATTGGGACTGGTGAACATGCATTATCAATTATCAATAAATTTGCCTAAAGGAAGGCAGGGACAGTAAATTCAAGCACCACAGCCACATGACAGTCTGATTGCATGAAACATGTGACATCTAAGGTAATCAATTTTGCGTGAGTCAAACATACCACATGGGTGGGATCCATAGGAAGGCCGAACCGCTTAACAGTGTGATAAATTCTAGTCAACTTAAGTTAGCCAGCTATGGACATTGTGGTTACATGCAATCCTATTCTACCAATTGCCAATATCCAGTGAGTGGGCTCACTAGATATTTGTTGAATGGTAGGGACCACTGACAGAAGGACATATGTAAAGAGAAAGTACACTCACAGCTTCAATAAGCATCTGAACTTCTGACTCAGCAAGCTGGGAACCAAAATTTCGAAGGCCAGCTTTCAATTCATCAATTGAAACAACTCCATCACTATTACTGTCTATCTTCTTGAACATTTCTTTGATGTCTTCAACTTCTTCAACAGATAAGAACTCAGCAATAACCTAATTAACAGAACCATTTTCAAAAACTTGTCATAGAAAATCAACACTGTATAAAGAATCTAATGATAGAACTTTTTGCATCAACCAACCCTAAGGGCTTTTCTTTTGAATCTGTTCATCATCGAAAACTGTTTAAGCCTCGACTTCACAACATCACCAAGAGGAACATTTGGAGCTTTTTTAGCATTTTGGAGCCAAGGATGCTCTGCCAAAAGGAAAGAAAATATGCATTAGACAAAAGAAATCAACATTTATAAGACACGTGTAAAATGTATCAGCTAGAACCAATAATAACATCATCAAATTTCATAAAATTAAGCCCTGTCCTCTAGTTTATATGATTACAACTACCTATCACTTGTAATAACAAACAAAAACTCTCTCTAAAGATCACAATCAATCGGCAAAAATCTTGACACAAGTTGGAACAATTAGCCAAGTTAAAGTACCACAGCACCTATATCAAACCATATAACAATAGCATGTGTAACCTCATAAAGATGTAAGCCCAGTGAAACTGTAGTGTTGCAAGCAGGTATATGGTTCCTAAAATGCCGAAGATTCAGATGTAATGCATGATCATCACAAGTAGCATGTAGAATTTTTAACATAGGTAAGATTTGAAACTTGGATGTGTGACCACTGGACCTACTTAACCACACCCCTCCATTGGGGACAGAAAAAGAAAAACATACTTGGATGCACAGAAAACATTAAACATTCAAAGACATCATAAAAGAGATGAAAACTACCAAGCACTTGCTTCGCTGTTAGTCGAAGCTTCGGGTCTGGCTCCAACATTTGTCTGACTAGACTCTTAGCGCTCTCTGAAACATTTGGCCATGGATCCCGTTTAAAATCTATTAGCCCACGAAGAATAGCCTGAGCAACCCCTTGTTCAGATTCTGCATGAAAGTGCACTTTAGGTAAAGCAGAAAACAAGAAAAAAAAAGGAGATAAATAATAACAATACCAAGGCAAGTATAGAGACAGAACTAAGAATATTCATACCAGCCCAAAATGGGGGAACTCCACACAACAAAATATAAAGTATGACTCCTGCACTCCATATATCTATTTCTGGCCCATAATTCCGCTTAAGCACCTCTGGAGCCATGTAATACGGGCTCCCAACAATTTCAGAGAACCTCTCACCTGGAAATTTGAAGAAGTTTAAGAAATCAAAAGCACTCTTTCAGTGTTAAAATAACGGGCCCAATAACCATAATTGATAAAAGCAAGGATACTATAAAATCTATGGTTCTGCAAATATGAAAGGTAGTTATCATAAAATCTATGGTTCTGAATCATCAGCCAACCATCTTCAATCTCTCCTGTGCTTAGCCACTCACCACCCAATAGTCTTTACAAGCTAGAGCTTACTAAAACAGAAATACATACTTATGATTCTCAATGATGTGGTGAACAATGATACAAGAGCGTGGCTGAGCAAGATAAATGCATCCTACTGAGACTAGATCTACAATGCCAGCGCCTGTTGATGGGTGTAAGAAAATTATTTGCACACGAGTGGTGGCAATGTTTCCAAACCCCGATTAAGGGTAAAAGCTCATTCTTTCACTCAAGTTGCTCTGTCAAGCTGGCTTAATTGTTCCATCATTCAATATGAAAGCCAGATTAAGAAACAAATTCATATTGTGTCAGCTGAATAAAGCTCCACTCTAAGATTTTAAAAAATTCAATTGTACAAGACACTGAATCACTAACCTCCCAGTTACAAAGCTCTCTAAACATCAGGCTTACCAATAGACCATACAACCATCTGTGAATGCATAAAAAGTTATCATGAACAACAAAATGATTTGCAAACGTTTAATAACATACTCCTAAATTCTTTCATCATACTATTCTTGTTTAGCATCTTGGCACTCTCTTGAAACTCCTATTAACTTGCAAGAAACCCAATCCCTCATCAGTCCCTTCACTAAAGCTAAACCAGCTCTGACGTCACTGAACTTCAATGGAAACTTCGCCACACTTCCAAATCCCAGATCTAGCACCTACATTTCACTAACAAACATCTCATGTATATCCTTAATCAAGGGCGCCCAGTGTCCGCAACAACGTCCTTTGTACTTTCAACATAAACGCAAATCAATTCCAACTCACATACTCATAAAAAGCACTAAATAAAATACCAAAAACAAATCGAGCAACGCTGGCGAGATATAGTATATCATTAACTCACGAAACCTGATCAAATTAAATGAAATAATTCATATTAGCAAAAACAACCTAATAGTTTAGAATCTCACCCGGCTTAAAGAATATAGATAGTCCAAAATCAATAGCCTTCAAGGGCGAATTCTCCTTCTTATTAGCAAACAAAAAATTCTCCGGCTTCAAGTCCCTGTGAATCACACCATGCTTATGACACAGCTGCACAACCTCCATAATCGTCCTGGTAACTGCCGCCGCCGCTCTCTCCGTATAATGTCCTCTTGCCACAATCCGATCAAACAACTCTCCGCCCTCACACAGCTCCATCACCAAATGCACCGCATTATCATCCTCACACGCCTCCTTCAAGCTCACAATACTCGAATTCTTCGGCAAGTGCTTCATAATCGCCACCTCACGCCTCACATCCTCGATATCCACCGCCGTCCGCAACTTCCTCTTCGAAATCGACTTGCATGCTAGCAATTCGCGCGTGTCCCGGTCGATACACAAGTACGTAACCCCAAACTCGCCGCGGCCGAGCTCGCGGTCAACTAAATACCTATCCTCGATGTTCTCCTTAGGCACTCCGGACAGCACAGCAATCGGTTGCTTCTTGTTGGCGCTCGCTTCTTTGCGGGCGTGATCGTGACTGGAATAGTTCGATTTAACGTCTTCTCTGGCGACGGCCGCCGGAGATCTGCAGCAATTTCCCATTAGGTAACACAGGTGAAGTTGGTTACCTTACGGATCTAACAAAAACCCTAACTAAATCGTTTAGTTAGTTACGGCTTCACATTATAGCATGACCACAACCGAGAGGCTGGAAGGGAATGTGAGAGCGAGAGCGTCCAAGGGAAATGAAGTGATGCTTTTTTGAAGAGAGTGAGTTTGTTTTTTGTTGAGTCTTTTGATATTTTTGTAGTGCGTGTTTATTTAATTTTTAATTTTTAATTTAAAACTTGGGATTTTTGTTTCAAAATTTTTCCGAATATTTAATTCTCGTGTTCTTTAGGTCTGTGAAGATTGTCGGCTAAACGAAGCCAGGGGAAAGGACGAACGGTCGGAACGGGACGGGGGCAACGAGCGGGGAGAGAGGATGGGATTAAGGGGATTTATTTGTTTCTTAGAGTTTTTAATTCTCCGTTCTATTGCCTGAATTTTTTTTAACTTTTGGGGTTGTTATTTTAACTAACACCTAGAAAAGGGACAAAATGATAACAAGCTTGATTAAAAAATTCAGTTTATTTTAAGGCCCTTTAGGTTTTAGAAAATTGTATTCTGCCACCAAAACTTCTATTTATTAAATCCAACAATTTTTCACTTTGGAAATTATGAAGACGAACCTAGACAAATGTCAATACATAATAATCAAAACAACAACTAAAAGTACGACGCAGGATGTTAATATATTATTAAAAGCATGTTGAGAGCAACCTTGATCGATATAATGATAAAATATAATAGCAAAAACAAGAACTTAATATATTATATAGTAGGATTGAATGAATTTTAAAAAATCAGTTTCAGAACAAGAAAAATCTCTCTAAATAAAAACTATGTCATCAAATTTAGAACTTAGACTTTTCATTATAAATTTAAAGTATATGGGTGAGGATCACCAAATTAAACAATGAGAGTGATAACGTACATCTTTATATAGAGAGTATTATTTAATCATATTTTCTATATCTACAAATATTGAATTATTTAAATGGAGTTCGGTAAATAAGAAAGCAACATTTTGAGGTCATTCTTATGGTAAATAGGTTATAATATAATATATTATCAGTTATTTTTTATATATGAATGTCTAAATAGTGTAAGATATTTATTTGGATTAGAAAATGATACATATAAATTAAATTATAGTTAGAATGAGTAAATAAAAAGAAAATTAAACCAAGTAACTACCTACAATTTATTTTCAAAATATCTTTTAATCATAGCTATTTGATGAGGTTCCGCATCAAATGTACATTTTTAAACATGCAAACGTATGCACCACCGATAGCGTTGATCCTTTGTGCTAACAAGGACATGAAAGAAACAATAACAAAATATGGAGGAAATTTTAGAATGAATAGAATTTACAGGGACAGATTGGAAGAACCAAAATGTAACAAAGAGTGGTGGGAGGAATAAGAAGAGAAAACATGCCAAATGTTGTCCCTTTAATTTGCAAGGAATTGAAATCAGCGAAGACTCTGTTGACTGTCTTCTTTGTGCAGTGGCATTGCACACCAAGTGGGTCTCGTATGACTCTCCAACAACCGGCTTTCTCTTTCTGCGATGCTTGCGTCTTTAGTGTAACTTGATTAAAATTAAAAAAGCAGCCGCATCATTGTAAATATATAATTCATTCTTCTGTCTTTTATTTTATTTAGTTTTATGAGTTAGGCGAATGACCACTCACACATTCACATATGTAACTTATCTTTCTTTTTTTCACATTGTTTTAAAAAAAATAAAAATAAACGTCCTGTAAATATTTAGAACTACTCATTAATTTAGAGCATAAATATTAAAAATATGATATAATCCCAACGGATCCCTAACTTAGAGTATTTTATTAGTGGGCTCGTTTTGATTAATTAGCATGTGGATTTTGACTTGACGGGCGAGACTCAGTTCCTTTCTTTTAATATTTTTTATGTAACAAAAAGACAAGAATTATTCTCTTCGCAGGAACTTTGTGTTGGCAAAAAAAAAAAAAGAAGACAAATGGAGAATATTACAAAGAGTTATAAAATCGTTTTAGGCGGCTTGATGCTGATCTATCTCATGTGCCTGCATCATTTTATTATTTTGTGACCCGAATATTTTGACAAATGCAATCCCATTAAAATAAAAAAGAAAAGAAAAGAAATTTGCTAGAATGTCTCATAAATATTAGTTGATAAATAACTCAACCGAAGGAAAACGTTTTGTTCACTTCAAAAACAAAAACGTTGGTCTTCTAAGGTTGGCGAGTGTTTTAATTACGCCGTGTTTCATTTATTGGATAATTATTTTTTCTTTTAAAAATATTGAAACACGCATCATATTTAAAAGATGTTTTGGACCAAGTATTTTTATTTTTTAAATATTGGTATTTTTAGTAAATCTATCAAAATCCTATTTAAATTTGTTAGAAAAATAAACTATGTTTAACATGCAGAATTAAATTAGAATATATTAGACTATATATATATATTGCACAACTCGGGTATTAATTAAAAATTAACATAAATTAATCCAAATTTCTTCCGTCGATTTAGTATTTACAATCTAGTGTGAAAATCACAATGTACATGTGTGTAGGACATAGGTAGCTTGTACATCTTCATGTACTTAAATGCCAGATTTGATACCATAAATAGGATTTTCTTGGCAGCAAGAGGATAATGAGTGAGTGGTCAGATTTGAAGACGGAGGGACAGAACAGAAATAGAATGCAACTGCAAGGTAAAATTTGAGCAAGCATTTATTATGATTGATTCTTTTTAGTTTAACCCCAAGTAAAAGTAAAATAATAAACACAAACAGAGATCGAGCATGACATAAAAATAGCCCCCACAAGAAAGTAGCAGCGCACAGCAAAACCGGCCCACTGCCAAATCTAATTAATGTTGCAACTTTATTTCAGCCCTTTACCAGAGATGAATGCATCATATCATATCAACAAAAAAAAAAAAGGGGCCTTAAAAGCTTTGGATTTGTTGAGGTAGATTGATGTGTATCGATCAAATATGATGCTGTTTTTGTTGAAGCTAGCAGTGGGATTGTTTGTGCCACGTATCGCACCAATGAGGAGACAGATTGAGCGTTATGGCGAAGTTTGTATTTGGGTATTGAAGATTTGTTTTTTTCAATCATTGTTTCTTGCTCATTCTTTGAATTTACGTACAAGATAAATGATGCATCATAACATTTGGGTCATCTTGATCAACTCTTCTTTTTTTTATATCTCGAAGTTGTAAACTTGTAATGCGGAAGCCTGCTGGGCGCCATCCATTTTTGCCATATATGAAGCTAAAACACAGATTAGGTTTAATTGATGCTTTCCAAGTACACAAGCCTTTCAGTCATGGTTCGGACGCTTGCATGTGCTTGCCATCTTGCTTTGCCCCAAGCTATTTGCTGATTAAGTTTTTTGATCGAGTAATAATTGAGTATGGTCTTAGAGCTAGGTGGTACTAGTTTCCACGTAGCCTTCCTTATAGCTGCATATTTTCTTGCACACGACCAAGAGGAAAATGTTGTAAATTAGACTTAAATGCTATGCCTATTGCTTGGATCATGAATTTCAAGGCTAAGCTTTTGGATCTAACTTATTATTTTGATAATTCTACCCTTTTATTATTTTAGTAAATTAATGTGTTGTTCTTGGCAATATAAAAAAACACTTGAGTGGGACCTTCTTTCTTACCACCTAAATGTTGTTTTATCATGTGACACAGTGGTGACTTTTATAATGGAATCCATTAATTTTAATATTTAATTTATGAATATGAAAGTAAGACCCACTATTTTGCCACATGGCATAACACACGTTGAGATGGTGTGCCTGGCTCATACAAATTGTTTTTCTCAACAAATAAACTACATATAACTAATTAATAAAGAATCTATTTAGAATTGAGTAACTGTAACTTTTAAGGTACAATTACTATAAAAAAATGTAGCTATTATCAAGTGTTTGGTAAATCAATAGCTATGTGGTAAAAATTTATGACATTTGTAAACATAGTTATTGAAATTATATTATTTTTAAAACATTCATTTTAAAATTTAGTTATATAAATTATAAACTATTTTGTTATATTAAACAATAAAAAATCAGCTGGTTTTTAAAAGCCCAGCTGCTTGCCAGCAGCCCAAGCCAAGTAAGCCTTTTGTACGTTTCGGAGAAGGCCCTAAATGTAAAACCCAATTATGTGTTGCTGCAACGCCAAGCGTGCGCAAACGGATTTTCAATATTTGGCTTTTATTATTCTTTCTCCCCCAGAAATTTTAATTCAACGTGTAACAATGTGAACGCCAACAAATATCAAAAAGCATTACAGGGTCAAATTTAATTGTGCTCATTATATCTATATTGTGTTAGTTTATTATTATTAGTATTATTAATGATACAATTGAAATTCAATTCCTTCCCCATGGACGTAAATAGGGTTGAAAATTCAAACCATTTGTACCACTCCAGGAGGTTATTGTATCAATAATTTATAATTGTGCTATTTTATTGAGCAAGTAGCCAAGTATCATGCATATATTCGAAGTCCACAAGAGAAAAATATATGTTAAGAAATCCTATGAAATACAAAGATTTTAAGAATAATGACCTTATGGAATAAAAAATATGAATAATCTTAAATAATTTATTTGAATATTTTTCATTTACATCATTTAATATTTTTATATGTCAACATACCCTTGGTTGAGTTGGTCTATACCTCCTCCTCTTAAACTCTAAGGTGGTGGGTTGTAGGACTGGGCAAAATAGGGTTCGGATCGGGTTCAGATCAACCTAATCGGGTTTCGAGTTGATTGGGTTAGACAAAAATTGATCTGAATTCAACCCAAACATATAACCCAATCCAATCCGAATTATATTCAGATCAGAACGGATCGGGTTGAAAAATTGACTTAAAATCGGATTAGATTGGATTCAAATTGTAATATATACCCCCATCAACGAATCAAACTCAAGCATCAAGCATCCAAAACTTAAAAGTCAAAAGCTAAATCGTGTTGCAGCTTGTGGGTTCGAATAAAAAGCTTGAATTAGATTGGGTGATGGTGGAGGATTGGCGTCGATTGCAGATCGAGTGATTGGCATCGGCTTGCGGCAGCTGCTGCGTCTTGTTTCGTGTGCTTTGTGTGTGTGTGTTTATGTTTCGTTTGTTTGAGGGAGGCTATGTGTAGGGGCTGTGCGGCTGTCGGTAGTGGGTTGGAGTGAGGGAGGTTGTGGGTGGTTGTGGTGCAGGTCAGCAGTGGGCTGCTCATTGCTGGGTGACTTGCTGCTTGTGCCTTGTGCCGTGTGCTGTTGTGGCGTTGTTAATGGCTAAATCTATTGTTGTGTTTGCTTGTAATGCTTTGTGTATGTTGATCGATTGGTGTGTGTTGAGCGCTTAGGAAGTTAGGATTACTAGATTAGGAGTTTAGATGTACCAATTTAGGTTGCAGACTTGTAGTTTTGCGTTTTTTATTTTCTTATTTCTAATTTTTTTTTAAATTTTTTTCAACTCGATCGGGTTTTCGGATCATATCAGGTTTCATCCGATCCGATCACGATCTGATCGGATTGACACAAATGTATCCAATTGGGTTTGATTAACAATTCAATCCGAACCCGATAATTTTTGGATTGGATCGAGTCAGATAATTTGCCCACCTCTAGTCGGTTGGAGTATCCAAAGTATTTGTGAGAGAGTATTTTATTTGATTTCTTAACTTAGGCTTAATTAGACTTCAGTTTTATTTTGAGACTTTGATCAAATTTGTTGGGATTTGATTGCATTGTATATGATACTTAAAATAATTAAAAAAAAAAAAAAAGGCGTTCTAACACCCTTCAATTTTCCTCATAAAATCTCTTTTCAATTGAAATTACCTAAATAACTGGGGACAATTTTTTTTTTTAAAAAAAAATTCAATGGGAATTCAATTAAACATTTAAAAAATAATTACACACAACTGATCTCATGATTTTATATATATTTTAAATTTTAATTGAAAAATATTTTAAAAATGATAAAAGCTTAGAGTTATAGAGATAGAAGAAAATAATTTAAGATTTTAAGATTTGTATGTATTTTATAAATAAAAAACTTAAAAGAAATACTTTTTAAAAGAAGGTTAATTTTTAAATATGAATTTATGTTTTATAAATTAATATGGACTATTTTAGGAAATAAATTTGAAAAAGAGTGTTAAAAACTCCATTCTTGACCAAAAAAAAAAACTTTGTATAAATTGGAAAAATTTGTCCAAGCATAGAGAAATCTATTAGATTACTAGTGATCCAACTAGTATCCCACTCAAAATAATGAGCATTATTTATTAATGGTTATCATGGAGGGATAAAACATTAATGACTAAAATGACGTAATAGTCATATATGAAAGTTACATTTAATAGTAAAATAATATAAATGAGATCTCTAAGACTATTAGAAAATTTATTACATTTCTCTAAATTTTTCATTAGATAGTTTTTTTTTTAAGTGATACATTAAAATTACAAACTATATTGGTCAAGACTCAACTTATAGACCAGTCAATAGAGCATAGACTAAAACGCTATACTAAAATAGGCTAATATTTACTTCTTATAGTAATGACTAGTGATATTTAGCCCTAATAGTGACATAAGGATCGTGAATGCATAGTAACACCACAACAGCCAAAAGAATGCACTCTTCAGTGCACAATGACATTGTTTCAATTGTCTTTGTGTCACTATTAACGTTAAATATCATTATTCTTATTGATAATTCTATTAAATAAGAGTTATTATAGTATTTTTAGTCTTAAACTAGTATTACTTATAGAGTAAATGATAAATTTTTATTCCAATTTTTAGTTATATTTTGCATAATTATCATTTAAGTTTAGTTATAATAATTTTATGTGTTTTAGACCATTTTATGCTTTGATTAAGTGTACTATTGTAGGTGGCTCAAAAGCTCATGCCTTATTGATGGATGCTATAGAAGAAGGACTGTATTGTTGTAGCAATAAGCTTGTAGAAAATGATAGAAAACTTATTTATATACAAACAAAAATAAGTTTGAACCAGAGAGAATCTAGGATCAAATAGACAAAATTATCCAAACTGCTCACGTAGTAGCTCACAAAGTCTGCTGTAGCCGTTATTGCACTGCCACTATCATGTGCAAATAAACCAGTGGTAGACAACACAAAAGGAAATGTGGTTCTAGGAAAAAAAAGTGTCCTTATGCTTTTTGGTTGCCCTAATCCCAATATATAAAAGAGCAGATTTTAAGGAAACTAATGACCCATGACCGACACATGAAAAGAGAATAAAAAGAAAGATTTCAAAGCTATAATAAAGGTACTTTTGCAGAGAAGAAAGAGAGATAAATGAAGATAAAAGCGTGACATTTTGAGGTCTTTTGCATCTCAACTTTTTCTTGTATCTACATGTTTTATTCTCTTTTTGATAATGTATATAATGACAAAGACTTGTGTTGTTATTGTTTCAAAACTCATCATAAGCTAAAACTTGATTTAGTTCGGTTTTGAATAAGCTTAATGATTATTTGATTTACATGTGTATGTTACTCAAAACCTACTATAGTATTTTGTTTTAATTTTATTTATTGTAATTCCCTATTTAAGTTGACTACCAATTTAGTGGATACTAGCTAAAAAGAAACTTCGAAAATATTTGACTTAATGGAATAAATTAAGAGAATACATGGTTTTAAATTGAGTTTTCCATGTTGAGTTAATCTTAATTTGAATAGGGCATGTTTAATATAATATTAGTGAAAAACTAGATATATGAATTCATCTTGTAAGGCAAATAGAGTCTAAAACATATAATGTTATATCTAATGTTAGTTTAACAACTAGTTATTGTTAGATTGCATATAAATATAAGATATCCAAAATGCTAAGGATGCATTAGAGATTCTATCCAGTGTTGTAGTAGATGCTGTAGCAACTGTGCCTCAATTGAAAGATAGTCAATAACCAGTTAGTGAGTTTAGAACCCGACTACCCCTTTGCCATTGAATATATCTTTTGTTTGACTTTAGATTCTCTTCATTGCATTTTGTTTATTGTATTGTTAATTTCATTATATTATTAATCTCATTATTTATTGTGTTCTATTTAGTTTACTAAAATTGCACTGTTAAGATTGTTGTAGCAAGTTATATAATATCAATTCTTATGGAGCATTATTATATTACTTGTTGTGTGTACTTACACATTGACACATTCATCACTTATTCCTCATATATGTCATAGGAATATAGTAAGACATGTATGTTGGAAATATGAGTTAATATTGCCTTTTTGAACTCCAAAATTAGTCACAATAATGATCCCAATCAACAAACCCAATGGCGATAAACAATGGCTTGACTTTTAGTATCCTTGTTAATTTATCACGAGTTGTACCTAGCAATACATAACTTGCAATATAAACAAGAAAATTGCATTCCATAACCCAGAAGTTGTTGCTTGATCAGCAAACATAAATTTGTCAAGACATATAAACCATTCTTCTTAAGACCAAATTCCGTGCCTCAAAGGAATAAAAGTAGAGAGCATTAATTAAAATAAGACAGTTTGATTTTTAGAATATAATGACATTGTTCTGAAGTTGTATTCTAAGCACGATAGTTTAGAACAACAAAAGACAATAGATGAAGAAACATGAGATAGAAAGCATTAATTAAAATTGTTGGATCATTTTCTTATTAATAGCAATCGTTGAATGTGTTGTATGTCTTCCTAATATAGAGAAACCATCTATTCAATTTGAATTAGTCATCTACTTCAAATCACATGTAGATTTACTATTCAACTAACAAGTACAAAATATAGGACATAGTAGTTTGAAACATTTACATAATTCCAACAATTTGTCCACAAGCACAATTGAACCCAACCAAATGGGTGGTTCTCAAGTTTAGTTTGTAATTCCAGCATGACTTTTCTCCTCGATGAAGATTGACGAACCTACAAAGAATGTGGTGTCTATTTTTTGGTTTTCAACTCATTGTCTATCAAAATTCTGCAATGAGGAGGATTAGGTTATGATAACGGGCCTAATTCAAATTGCCAATTATTCCGCAAACACATTTCAAAATTGCACCCGTTAATTTAATATACAAGTCCTATGGGAACGGGCTATGAAATCAGAGACATGAAGTAGACTTCGCATCAAAGACTAAAAAAAAATTTTACAAGACCAAAAGGACGAGATGTCAGCGAAGACCCTTTCTTACATATTCGTTTATTTCTACAAATCAAATGCTGTGGTTGGCCGTAAAACGCATGCAGTGATGCAATCGCCGCTACATCATCATCATCATCCCCAATCCCACTGTGAGGATTAACGCGACCTTCGTGTGCATGTGCGTCCCATTTGTTTGACTTCAACCTTTCACGTTGTCTTAACCTCTTTAAGTTTATCAACAAAATTTTGATTGGTACAACGGTGATTAGCGCAATCTAAAACTCCACCTCCACACACAACTGTGATATTTGAATTTCTTCCTACAAAGTTAAATTTATTTTCTTCCTCTTTTTTGGGTTATTTTAATGTATATTTAATTCTTCTCAATTAGGATTAGTTTTATGTGTTTGAATTTGGGTTGTCTATAGATTACATAAATTCAGCTTTTTCTAGAAGAGACAGAAGTTTTTTTTTTTTTTTTTTTTTTTTTTGGGGGGGTGGGGTGGGGAAGGGCTTCACATGGGGAGGAATGAGATATAATATCTTTCCATTCCAATTTTCCAATTGCATTATTGCCATTAATTTCAATTCTCACAAGATCCACATGATTATTTTATATTAACGTTCCCAAATCTAAATAGGATTGTGTGATTATGTGGTATTAAATTATATTGAGATTCTGTGCATGCTGCTGTGTAAAACGTTTTCCACACAAAGACTTTCTCTCATTGTGATCATTTTGTGAGTTGACATATCCTAGGAATGGAAGAAAACTTCTACAATCCAATGGCATTAAATTGTTAATTAATGATAATATCTTTGTGGTTGCCATGAATACTCATAGTATTAATTAATATTAATTTCTCATTTCAATGCAGGATATTTTATTTTATAATGTATTAGAGTCGGTGACCCGCGTATTTTAAAATATGAATTCGCTATATATATCATAGGATATATTAGTTAATGAAACAAAAAAATAATAAAAACAAAACTGTAATAAGACTCAACTACAATGGAAAGTGAATCATAATTAAAATAGTAAAGTTTGATCCTCTCACCACCTATAAACGAAACCCTATTCCTTTGCTATGGTTACACACTCAGGCGTGAGAATAAAGACTGTATGTGTATGTACAATTGTACATCACATCAAAATACTGTCATTCAAATAACAACACCAAGTCACCAACAACGGGCAGGTGTTATCTAAGCTATACGAAACTTCTGGAACGGGTAAAAATTAGGCGCTTCCGGCCAACTCAATTTCGAATTCACAAAAATAAAGTCGTTTCAGTGAAAACAATTGGCTTTCAGCTTGTGTCTCATCAAAGAATTCTATTAGACCGTCAATGGAATCAAAGTTTTCAACTTCTTCTGTTAATTGGAATTCACAAAAGCTGGTCAAAGAATCGTAAAGAACACTTTCCCGTCTAATTCGAGAAAGCCTCAGGTGTAATGACTAATGAAAATTTACCTCATGGATTCGCTAGGAGATGCTACTTTATAATGGTTGTAGGATACAATTGTTGCAAGCTTTTTATTATTGGTCACAAGTTTTGTCATCAATTATCGATTTTTTTTTGTGCATTTTTTAATTTTAAACCAATATCTAGAATGTGTAACAAAAAATTAGGAAAGAGCAAGGAATAATGTGACTAATAAAACTTATAAATTGTAATATTTATAATTAACAATTATTGCAAGGTCGTTCTATGATTTCATTGAAAATTAAACGATTGCATTAGTAGAAAACTTACTATAGGCAGCATGATTTTATCGCATGAAGGAATTAGAAATGTACTAGATAATTCTTTTAGAAAGTTTTTAAAGCACTAATTTTATTTTTTTCACCTCATTTCATAATTGGTCTATTTCCAAATAAAAATATACGTGTCAAAATATGTGTATAGGCACACCAATAATGCAATGCACATGTCAAACGTAAGATTTTCTCTTTTCCTCCATCAAGTTTTTGAAAATGCCAAGTGAAACTAGATGCTGATTAATTGCTGACAAAAATAGTCTATAAAACCACCCAAGGTTAATACGTTGAAAATTAAATATTTAAAGTCGCGCAGGGTTACACACTATTTTTGTCAACATTTTTAAATTTTTCTGACCAATTTGTAGAGCTCTTCAATTCTTTAGGTGTGTTTATATATATACAGTAGAACCTCTCTATATTCATAATATTGGGACCAAATTAATTCATTAATATGAGGAGGTTATAACTTAATAGAGGGGTAATTATAAAGATTATTATTTTAACTTAGTTATCTTTAGTGCAAGTAATTTATACTAGTTGATAGAGCATGTCAAATCCAATAGATAGACATAGCTTCAAAATACTAGCACATAAATTTTTGTGCTATTTGGGAAAAATATGCATAATACTCTCAGAAGTTTAAAGAATCATTGTCCTAGACAACTTCAGAAAATTTCTTTATTCTATCTTAGGCCTTTAATATAATATAGCATATTTTTTTTTCTACAATATACAATTCATTATTACTATATGGAGAAACGTTGTTTAAGACGCGATCTAAAAAAACTATAACTTATTACAACGTAAAATTTATTTTTATTTATAACTAGTATAAATTGAGATTATGACTACATGAATATTATTTCTACATAGAATATTACTATAAAAAGGTTTAACTGCGTATATAAATTTTGAAAAGCTCTAGATGCATGCTTATTCTTATTATAATGTGAAGTTTATTTTTATTTATAGCTAGCATAAATTGGGATTATGACTATACGAAGATTATTTCTACATAGAATATCACTATAAAAAGGTTTGACTGTATATATACATTTTGAAAAGCTATAGATGCATATTTACTTTTTAGTTAGTTATTTTTATACAATTATTTGGGAGGTGTGTACATATAAAAAAATTAATAATAAGGATAGAGTGAGCTCATATATAGGAAGTTTCTATTTCTCAAAAAGTAATGATAAACATTTCAAATTTTTTTATTTCAAGTTTTAACTTAAATAACGTGTCATTAGTTAACTGTTATAATTCTTTATAAAATCTAAGTGAATTAATTATATTATTTTACTAACTAATTAATAAATAAGGTAAATATTTAGAATAAAAAGTTTTAGACGTGCACTTTCATGTTCTATAATGATTTCGGCTTTATCAATTGTCATCCAATTTGCACCCTCCGGTTCGTCCGGCGCCAAATCACAACAAAGACCCACGTGCATTCCCCAAAAGCCAGCCGCACCCGATATTCCCCGGAATGGCAATCCTACCCTACCTACCAGTAACGTGGCGATCTTCCACTCGGCGATCGTTTATCAGGGTATGTTAACGTGGGGTCAAAGGTCAAATGTTTGGATGAGACTTAAACAGGTCGTAGGTGTGAACATTAACCCATGTGGGCCCAACGCTTTCCAAAAACCTCATCCCTTCTCCATCTTATGATTATCACATGCACGCCACGTGTACAACGATGGCAAAGCGTACACACCACAAAGTGCTTTTTGATCAAATCATCATGCATCATCCAAACATCATCACACTTAAACCGCGTATGATTTTATGGGGAAAAAAAATGAACGGCCCACAACATCTATACAAGCTTCCATAAAAAGATGCAAAATTATCTTTTGATTTTCAAAATCCATGCAAAAATGCAAAAGCAAAACACAACCCGAAGAGTAATGAGGCTTTGCTAAAACAAAATTGAGTCATATTCATAGCGTTGCCGCCACCACGTATTGTCTCGAAGCGTTTGATTTCTCCTGTCATCTTCACATGGTTCAAAGGAGAATAGACCAGAAAGTTGACAAAAGGGCAAAAAAAAAAATTCATAATTTAAAATTAGCTAGCTTGTAGCGCAAGTTTCGTGTGTCCGGTTGCAGAGAATAAAGCCCCCACCCAGAGCAGCACCTGTAGGAAGAGTTCCCGTAAGGCTGACGACACGTAGACGCAATGGGAACTAATGGGAATACGAATAGTAATAATAATATTTATTATGAATTAAAAAAAATACAATAACCAAAAAAGAAGAAACAAAGAAAGAGAGTTTCCGCGTAGACAGATGAGACTGAGAGGTGACTACTGTGATGAAAGAAGCTTTTAATTTGTTTGGTTTGATTTTCGCTTCTGAAAATCTGATCGAATGATAAAAACGCTGGCGAGCTTTGACACCTAAGCAGCGATTAAATTATAAAGGGGGCAAAATACAAAATCTCTTTCTTCGTCTATTCACACTTATAAATCTTTTTAATTCGTAAATTCGTTCGATTCTCTCCTTTTTCTTTTTTTTTTTTTTTGGATCTCAAGATTTATAGAGCTTAAGAGTGATTGCGTGTTATGGAGGGACATCATCAGCACCATCAACATCATCATCATCATCGTCATCAACAACAAATACATCAGCAGCAGCAACAACAACAGCAGCTGCAGCATCCTCCTAATATCAGTGTTAACGTGGATACAAGTGATAGGTTTCCCCAATGGAGTGTTCAAGAAACAAAGGAGTTTTTGGTAATCAGAGCGGAGCTGGATCGTACTTTCATGGAAACAAAGAGAAACAAGCTTCTATGGGAAGTTATTTCTACGAAGATGAAAGAAAAGGGTTACAATCGCAGTGCTGAACAGTGCAAATGCAAGTGGAAAAACCTCGTCACCCGTTATAAGGTAAACTAATTAATTAATTAACAGCTTAACTAACTTTTTTTTAATTAATAATATTATATAATTAAACTTTAATTCTAAAAAAAAACCCTATTTTTAAGGGATGTGAGACGATGGAACCGGAGGCTATGAGGCAGCAATTCCCGTTTTATAATGAGCTGCAGGCGATATTTGCTTCGAGGATGCAAAGAATGCTGTGGGCGGAAACTGAGGGAGGGTCGAAAAAGAAAGCAGCTGCAGCGGTGCAATTATCTTCTGAGGACGAGGATTTTAACGAAGAGAGCGAAGGCGAAAAGGGTAACGTGACGAGGAAGAAGAAGAAGAGCAAGAGCAGTACTGGGGGTGCTGGCGGTAGTGGAAGTGGGAGTGCGAGTAGTAGCAATAATTTTAAAGAGATATTGGAGGAGTTTATGAAGCAACAGATGCAAATGGAAATGCAATGGAGGGAAGGCTTTGAAGCGAGGGAAAATGAGAGGAGAATAAAGGAAATGGAGTGGCGACAAACGATGGAAGCATTGGAGAATGAGAGGATAATGATGGATAGAAGATGGAGAGAAAGGGAAGAGCAAAGAAAAATGAGAGAAGAAGCTAGGGCTGAGAAGAGAGATGCTCTTATTACTGCACTTTTAAACAAGCTTAGAAGAGAAGACATGTAGCTACTCCTATAGCTAGCTAACTAACTGGCTAGCTTTTCTTGAGAGGTTTGTCTTATTACTGATATCTCAAATATGTTCATCCTGAGAATGTTCTTAATTTAACTTGTTTCATTTTCGCTTTCTTTATTTTCTGTTTTTGCCCACGAAGGGGTTCCTTTTGCTTAGTGAAAAAGCTTTAATCTTCTCATTTTATATGGTTTGTTTCCCCTTTCTTTTTGCTCTTATGACATGTATAGGTGTTATCATTGAATGAAGATCACCAAAAGCACACTAATTGAAAAGGTCTAGAAGATTTGTAAAATATAGTGGGGGAATAAAGAACACAATCTGCATATACAACTATTGAGAATCCACCAACTTTTGTAAGTGTTTGAGATAATGCTCATGAAAGTAGATATCCTTTGATGGGGGAAAATATTTGTAGATTCTAGGTGAAAGCACAGTATTAATATAGTTAATGGTCCATTCTTGCTAGTTGCTAATGGCCCTGAACTTCTTCAAGTTGCTACAACTTTCACATTCATATAATTTATGATTTTTGCAGCAAATTATTAGATGTTCAATTTCTATTTTCCGTTTATAGTGTTTGATAGTCGAGAGAAATGCTGAGCTATTTGTATTTAGGGAAACGACTGCATTGAAATCCATTAAAAATATCAATATAAAGAATCTGCATAGTTTCGTGCTAATTAGTTCTCAATAGGGTTTAGATGAAGCAAAAATGAAATCCTTTTCATTTAAGATGAAGCTCAGCGATAATACGCACTTCGTTGATGATAACTATCACTGCAGCACTTCATCGGGTTGTTTATGGAGATGATGATGATGATAGTCAATAATGAAAGATATATTTCAGATTAAGACTTTTGATTGTATTTAAATGACCGTCAGGGCATTAATAAGGAAATTATATGTTATCACGTTGTCTCTTCTGCAAATTAACTAGCTAGAATTTCCATAGGAGTGGCGGATGTCAAAGCTTGTGCACAAAAATTTCTAGCTAGGTAGGCATCTGTTCATTCAAATTGACCCGAACAAATTTTGTTTTGGCTATTGGAATTTGTGATGTATGTAGATATCGAAGACTTAGATGTAGAAAATGACTTCAAGAGGGTTACCGCTTCTTGCTTGGTTACACTCATCAGTATGTTCATCTAATAAAATCTTATCACAAAACATTTATTAAAAAATAACATCTATTAATTTGAGAGAAAACATTGCGATTTAAGTAATATAGTAGAGACAGGAGAGAAACACATAATATGGGGCACAATTTCATTGAATGAGACTGAACATATAATACTATTCTTCGTTACTAAACTTTCTCATAAAATTCTTAACCCCAGCAAATTTGTGCCATAGCTAACTGAAACCTAACGTAGTCTCTACAATTTTTGTTGCTGCTCTCATCTAAAATTTAAGTTAAGACTGAGCGGAGTTGATTTTTTCTGTTTTTTTTTTTTCTCTTTTTCTGTTTGCTCTGATATTGTCAATTTTATATTGAAACCTAGATTTAGATTTTAGCAAAAAGATATGTAGGCCTTTGTTAAAAGCAAATTATGATGGTCCCAATTGGATCATGCATTTTTCGGGCGATCCAATTGGGGCCAACATAATTATTCCGAAAAATTTTTCTGATGCTTATTAGAAACAAATATTTGAACATGAATTTAATAACATTATTCAACTGTTAACTTGATGATTCTCACTTTTTCATCATGAAATCATGTCTATGATACGTTGCTTTGCGCTCTTTATGGTTGTGAAAAAGTATATTTTCAAGAATAAGATACCAAAAAACAGATAAGCACACACACACAAAGCATGTATCTATATATAGTCCTTTTCCTTAACGAAACAAATTTTGATTTTTCTTTTGGTACATCTGAACACTCCTGTTCAAATTATTTAGCTGTTCACATTAAGTTGCTTAGGCAACAAGGAAATTGACCCAAGTCATATTTAGAGAATAGCCAATTAATTCTAAAATAGTACATATATATAAAAGATGTTTCTTAATAGAGACTAGTAGGAATCCTATGCTTATATAAATTATTCATGAAGAACTTTAGATTTTCCTTTAAATGATTACGTTTTTTCCTCTCATATTCAGAATTGGATTGCAATTTCTGTTTCGCAATAATATGCATTTTTATAATTCCATTTGACCGTGTTTGACACATTAATCTTAATGGTAGAGATGAGATTACAACCCTAGCTAGTATATGGTACTTTCATGGATCTTTATGTTGAAGTTTTTACATTATTAGCACGATCTAGACATACTTGTTTTTCTTTAGTTAGTCTAAATAATTATGGCATGTGTTTTTTTGCCCCCGGTGGATAGGGTGCTGTTTTTGGAATCCCAGTAATTGAAATATTTTACCACCCATTTTGTCTGAAATGACCTTTCATTCTTTGCACGTAAAACAAGCTATACTTTCTAATTGCTTTTCAAAAGCATTTTGAGAAATAACATGCACTATCCTTTCCGTTAATCATCATTGCCCATTGTCCCTGTTGTGTCCAATTCCTCCAACAATCATTTCATAGCAAAAGCCGGTTTCTGTGTCTCCAAATGCCAAGTAAATCACCAACCATCTCCGTTTTTATAATCATTCAAACAATCGCCCCATTTCCCCCATTGAAACAGATCACTTTCTTTGACAATTTTTGCTGGTAACGTCCACGCAAGTTGAATATTTGCTCCATTTGCACTGGCGGCAACAAGGCAGCTCACATGCAACATGACAACAGAATTAGCGCGTAACCCTAATTTCTCTGGCGTCAGCCTAGCTAGCAGAAACAAGAACATTTCACTTTGCGGAGAACAGCTATGTCACAAAAGCAAAACCGTGTTTCTTCTGTCCAAGGATAGACAACATTATTAGTCTCATCAATTTACAATCTTTAAAAAATTTGCACCGACAAGTATTGAGTTCCGTGCCAATTGTATTAGTATTTCACTTGCAGCCTTGGAATATTTGCCTCAGTCAGAATCTATGGCACATACTCTGATACACGGGTTGTTTGAATTTTTTGCTGCTACAGTTCTTTATTCTTTGGACTTTGATTCGATATCTTTGATGCTCTGACTAAGAATGCTTACGATATATATAGTTCTTTATGTGCAATGTTTAGCTTATAATTCAAATTAATTGATCTTTGTCCTGGGGGATGCTTGCATGTGACAAAAAGTTGAATTCCAGCTAAGATCATCATTTTTAGCATTGAAAATTGCTAGATATATGATAATCATTATTCATTAACCTAATTTTGAGCGATAAATGCTGATCAGGTATGTAAATAAAAATCAAGGAATTATAGTATGATACTGTCACATGACAACGTGTTGTCCGGCAATATATATTATAATGCAACTGTGTACGTTGTAGACTGTTGAAGCATTATAAATGGAAGATGATGGCCATGAGCTTCACACAGCTTTTGACTGTCAACTAATTACTTCTGAAAATATTAATAGAAAAATCAAATGCACTCTCTCGTTGCGTACATCTCAACGAAAGGATTAATAAACATCGAATAAAAACTTTGATAAAAACAAAGTGTACATAAAATGAATTAAAGAAGATCCTAATCGTCTACTGTTTTGAATTCTCTACTTAAATTTTTTAAAATATTTATATCTTAATAACAACGGTGTACGTACGTTTAAAATTTATTTTCTTTTATATTGGCATCCAATGAGCACCGATTAATTATAACCTTAATTCATCTTAAAGAGTTCCTAATCGTGAGAGGATTACCTAAGCACTTTCTCCTCAGCACTTTCCCATCAACTTCCGCACAACTGTTACATAGCAATACAAGCAAATTGCAGCGATGTGAGTAGGGCCACGGGAATGAATCGACTTTGTGGCCCATTAATTATTGTCTGATTGCATTAATTGTTCTGATTCGCTGACTTTTTAGATCTTGTTCTTTATAAACATCGAGGACACAAAAGAAATGACAAAAAGAGATTTCATTTTACTAAATCGGTGTGCGAGATCCGTTTCACTTGTTAAATAATACAAGCTTTCGATTGAAGATTATTGATTCTTGGAATTAGATACATATACTACATCAGAAAATATAGACTTCAATTTATCATAATCTTCTCTAAGTTAAATAATGGTCAAATTTTTCGACTGTTCAATTTTTTTTTTTTCAGGCCCACGCGAAACTTTTTTAATTTTCTATTTAATATCTTCCATACTAGTGAAGAACCAAAGAATTATTGGCAATGACTCAGCTGCAGCCGCTGCTTCCTTGCACAGTTTGAAATTTCAGAGGTCTGTGGACTTTGTTTGTTCGTTCGTTCGAGGAATTACTTATGGTCTTTTAACCCCTGTTGCTTTTTTATGTACCCATATTTTTTTTTATTTAGGGAGGGGAATTAGATATTAAAAAGGGTAAATTAGATATTACAAATACACACACACATACTAATACACATAAGTAGAAGTAGTTTATATTATTCAACATTATACTTATTTCAGTGTTAATTTCTCACTAATGTGGCTTATAAAATAGTGAGTATTGTCAATTTTTCCTTACTGAAATCACTACATTACCACTTGCTTCGTACTATTTCTATAATATCCAAAAATCCCATGGAATCAAAATTTAAAAGAAAAGAGAGGTAAATAGATCATTTTCTTCGTATCTTATTTTGAAAATATAAAATATATATTTATTATAGAAAAAGTTTAAAAATAATAAAAAGTATAAAAAATATCTTATTATTTTTTTTATTCATATCGAAACAAGTATTTCTTTTTTCAATATTTAGAACTTTTATTTTTATTTTAATTTATATGATTCATTTAATTTATAAAAAATATGAATAGACATGTGTATGAAAGTAAGGGCAATATTGTAAAATTATGATATCATGGGAGTTATTGGATATTATGAAAATAGTAAGAGAGTAAGTGATATATATTAATTTTAGGAGGAGGTTTAACTAAGAAACTCCCTAAAATAATTCTTTTTTAACACTTATTTATGTTATGTTGAATAAATATTCAATAGTACAAGAAAGAAGCTATGTGTTTTGTGAGTTTCAAAAGCGAAGTGAATGTGTTTAATAAATTTTATTATTAAAATAATTGTGACATCAGATAATAACTACAATAGACAACATTTGATTATCCGGACAATCTTTCTTTTTAAAGAAATAATATAAATTTATTTTTGTTTGAATAATGAGGTTATAGGGGAACTTTTTCTGAATGTGTAATTACCATCACATTAGATATTTTATAAGTGACAGATTGCTATTGCAGCATTTTTTTTAGAATTTGATGCTGCAAACAAAAATGGATCATTTTATGATGTTGTGATTAAAGTTACGACATCAATACTATAATTAAATATAAATTATGTAAATGAAATATTAAATTTGTAAATTTAATATAAAACTTATAAATTAAGGTTAACTATAAAATAAAACATAAATTTTAGAAATTAAACATAAGACGTGTGAATGGAAGGTAAAACGAGTAAATTAATATAAAACTAGTAAATTGATGTATTATTAGTAAATAAAACAAAAACTTGCAAACATAACATAAAACTCATAAATCAACATTAAGTGCAAAATAAAACATAAATTTTAAAAATTAAACATAAGATTTATAAATGAAAAATAAAACAAGTAAATTGATGTACTATTAGTAAACAAAAACTTACAAATATAACTTAAAACTAGTAAATTAACATAAACTGAAAAATAAAATATAAATTTTAAAAATGAAACAAAAGACTTGTAAATAGAAAGTAAAACAAGTAAATTATCATAAAACTGATACATTGATATATTACTAGTAAATAAAATAAAAATTTATAAATATAATATAAAACTAGTAAATCAACATTAAGCGTAAAATAAAACATAAATTTTAGAAATGGAATATAAGACTTGTAAATGCAAGGTAAAATAAGTAAATTAATATAAATTAGTAAATTAATGTATTAGTAATAAATAAAAGAGAAACTTACAAATATAACATAAAACTAGTAAATCAACACTAACTATAAAGTAAAACATAAATTTTGTAAATAAAACATAAGAATTGTAAAAGGAAGGTAAAATAAGTAAATTACTATAAAACTGGTAAATTGATGTATTACTAGTAAATAAAATAAAAACTTATAAATATAACATAAAATAAGTAAAATAACATTAAGTACAAAATAAAATATAAAGTTTGTACATTATACCTAAAACTTATGGATGAAAGGTAAAATAAGTAAATGAATATAAGAGTTATTGCAAAAACAAATTCACAATTATAAAATAAAAACTCGTTATAATGTTTATTACCTTATATATTTATTTATTTATTTTTATTTAAATTGAATAATATTAGTTTTGTATTTATGTAACATATGTAATGTTTTATTAAGGATGAAATTTACGCTCAAAATCGAATATTAAAAAAATATTATTTTAATATCTTTCATAGGTATTGTAAGATGAGGTTATTTTGCATCTTTCTAAACTTCCTCAACAACAACACTAAATGGTTTGTAAATACAAGTAAAAAATTTTAAACTATATAAAGTATGCATAAAACTAAAAATTAGATTCAATTTTATTTATATGATATATGTGTCTGGTAATATAAGATTTTATTTTTATTTTTACTTGATCTACATCAAGATAAATAACTGCCCTCAATTAACATGTGTAATAAATAGATATCATTATAGAAAATAGAGAAAAAAACTATACAAATGTCCTAGAATATATATAAAATTTGTGGTAACCAATTCAATAAAACTTATTGTACTTTTTTTCAGTATAATGTTTTTTGTCTAATTAATGAGTAATTTTTTGTTTAATTAAAGATTCTTTTTATAAATGAATAAAATGTTTCTCACTAAAATTCTTTAGAAACAATGTCAATTTTTTAAATAATTAATAATTTTATATAAATTTACTAATTTTACTTTATATTTATTAATTTTATGTATAATTTATAATTTTTATATTTATCACAATATTGATGCTGTAACGAAAATTATGTTATTATAAAATTTTCCCGACAAAAATAGAAACTTTTGATTTATTGACAAATTGGTAGATAATTTATACTTATGACGTGGCAAAGCAAAACCGGGAACTGAACCCGCAGTTATGGAGATTGAAGAGAGTCAAAAAGCCGATATTTGTTTCTCTTTTCCCCTCGCACCCTCTTTTTACCTGCTCCTTGCGCTTTCAAGTTTCAAGTTTCAAGTTTCAACGATCAAACAAAATTAATTAATTAAAAACAAAGAGCTCTCAAAATTCTTTATCAAGAGTCGTTTGTGGCTCTCGTGTCACTGTCTCAATGTACGGTCCTTTTGATTTGTATCATTTTCTCCCCAAACTTTTGAATAATTATTAAACCACTCCAAATTGTCAAACGCATTTACCTCATTAATTGACATGTTCAAGTCGGAGTCAAAATTCAAAAGACATTTTTGTATTAATCCCTACATATACTCAACATCTTTTTCGGGTCGGTTTGTTTAGTTTATTAATTCAATTTAAAAATCGTTCACCTTGCTTGATTATTCATTCTTTTTGTATCTTTGGTTGACTCAGTTAAACATGTTGGATTAATTTTCTTTTGTCGATTCTTTGAAGTTAATAATGATATTGACTTTTGAAGAATATATACTCAATCAGAAAATTGTTGTTTATGTACTGTTCAAATTGAAGTTGAAAGTAGCGATGGGCAAGGGTTGGTTTGGGTTGGGTTTTAAGTAAATCCAAATCAAACTATAAAAATTTGAGCCCAATCCAAAACAACTCAAATATTTTTAACCCAACCCAAACAAACTTATTTGGGTTTAGTTATGGTTTGATTTGAATTTTATAATCAAAATATTTTTTATTTTGATAAATTTAATTATATCAAAATTATAATAATTAGTAATTGTTATTAATGATCAAATTAATATTAAAATATAAAAAAATATAGTGGATAAAAAATTATAAATAATTAGTATTCACTTAATTAGTAATTTTCTCTGAGACGTGTAATATTCCAATTAAATCACCAAGCAAACAACTCCAAGTAATTAAATTCATTAATTCTGAGCATACCCATTAAGTAAATCCCTTAAACTATCAAATAAACAAACTTATTCTTACATATTAAGTTCTATCCATTGGACACAAATACAAGAGCATCTAATTAATTGAACGATTAGTCTATTCTAAAGCTAAAGTATTATAGGGCCACCACAAGCAATAACAAAAGAAAAACAAAATATTCAAGCTTTTGCAACAAATTCGGTTAAAATTATAAGATCAGAACATATTATAAAATCAAATCAAATCAAATCAAATCAAATTTATAGTCCAACCTACATGTCAAGATAAAAATAAAAAATAAAAAAGAATTTATAGTCTTTTAAGAAAAATCTGCTTGAAATTTTCACCTAAAGATGGTCAAAATCTAACTTAGAATAGGATTCTTCCTTACAACTCTTATAAATGAATGCAAAAAACTAATATGTAAAGGAAAGCAAAAAATTTATGCCTTTTGTTGAGCTTTCTTTTTAGAAGTTGGAATAGCAACTCATTTGGGCATTGGTTTAGGAGCTTCAACGGTAATACTCTTTGTGACCAGTTTGTGATCAGATCATGCGAGATTTTGAAATTTAAAACATTGGAATTAATTTGTTTTCATTTATTTTGCTTAATTTTACTTTTCACTAACATGTCACCTTGAGTTTTAAGCATTTGTCCATGGCCCATGAATAAACTATACCCAAACCAATATGAAATAGTTTCTTCCATAAAAACCCAAATCTAACCAATTTTCATAATTTACGCAACCCAAGCCATTTTATTTGGTTTGGGTTTGGGTAAACCCATAGGTTGTGGGTTTATGCCCACCCCTAAGTTGAAGTATATACTTTTTTGTGTTTGCATTGTTGTTTACTCCAACAGGTTGATTGATTCTACACATTAATAGTAAAATAGAGCTTGTTCACTAAACCACTTTTATTTGATTGTTAATTTTTACTAACTACCCATAAACTTATATTTGATAGATAATAACCACTCAACAATAATTGTTGAAAGGGTGATCAAAAGTTCCAAATCTAGTCCATGATTTGTTACAGTCCTACAAAGTAGGAGCCAATGCGTGCTCAGTAGGACTTGTCGTTTTTGTTTGATTCAAAAAACCATATGTTGTATTTAGCCAACATAATTAGATGACATGTCCCTCAAGTACCTAACTTTATCAAAATTTCATGGATTAAATACTACTGTATAAGATAAAAGAAAACTCCAAGCTATAATTTTTTTGAGACAGTAATCCTATTTAGATTTAGATGTATGTAAATAAGTTCAAATTGTAGAAAAACTTAAATAACTAACTCAAAATAGAGGAAACTTATTCACTTTGTATATCATACCATATTCGTGCATATAATCTTAAACTTATAAACTAAAGTAATTAGTTACTTGTTCAACAGGAATAAACACAAGTTGAAGCAGTTCTTCTCTCTTAGATGTTTATATATAATATCCAAACAGTGAAATTCTATTGGTTTTCTTCAATTGGGATAGTAAGTATAGTATAACACAACAACAAAATTTAATAACTTGCCTTTAGAATTTTGTTTTGGATTATTAAATCCTAAAAAGGATATATATATATACCTAAATTCTTGATCATACAAAGATCAATAATCTATTAGGGAAATAAAAAGAGGATTTTTATTGAAAATTAAATATCAAAATATTAAAAAGATGATAAATTAATGATCCTACTCCGATTCAGATCTAGTCCCAAAGAAGTATATAAGTTTAAATTGTAATAAATTGAAATAATTAACTCAATTCGGCTTTACTTGTTTGACAAGAATAAATAAAGATTCGTTTACCATACATATAAAATTGCAAAATACAGAGCCTAATGACACATCGTTCAATTCAACGATAATGATACAACATGACATAGAAATAGAAAATTAAGGGATGATATGTCTTCTTAAAGAAAAAAAGATGACAAGTCCTACAGCGTGTGTACTAGTGCATATTGAGAATACTTGTCGATTTTGAATTTTTTCAAATACAACATGTCTTACTTAATAAACATAATCCAATATAGTGTCCTTCATGTACCTAACTTGATTAAAATTTTATGATTTAAGTATTATTGTATAAAATAAAAGATAACTCCAAAGTACAACCTTTTTAAGACAGTAGTCCGATTTAGATTTAGATGTAAGTAAATAAGTTCAAATTGAAGTAAAACTAAAATAACTTAAAAAATTCTATATATTATTCCATGTTTGTGTATAGAATTGTAAATTTATAAACTAAAGTAATCAGTTACTTGTTCAACATGAATAAGTGTAAATTAAAGCCATCAAGCCAAGCAGGTCTTGTGCGTGTGTATTATATTGGTTGTCTTTAATTGGGATAGTAAGTATAGCATTACTCAACAACAAAATTCGATAACTTGTCCTTATAATTTATCATTTGTTTGAATTCTTGACCACATAAGGATAAATAATTTAGTAGGGAAATAAAATGAGGATTTCTATTGAAAACTAAATATCAAAATATTAAGAAGACAATAAACTAATAATCCTATTTCAATCAAGATCCGTACCCAAATAAGCAAATGAATTTTAAGTTGTAATAAAATTAAAATAACTAATTAACTCAAGTTAGTTTTACTTGTTTGACAATAATAAGTAAAGCTAGTTTGGTTCATAATTTTTTAAATGATGTGCTCTTAGTTTAGTTTTTCCATCATTGACTATAGATTGAAAGGTACAACACCTTCATATTTAACATACCCTTAAAATTTTTATCCTTAAAATTTTTATCATCTTTTTTATTATATTTTAAAAAAAATGTAAGCAGCTGGAAAAATCTAAATCAATTTTTAATTTCTACCTCTCTCAAAATTTAAAATCTAGCTAAAGAAAGTTGCCTTAAAAATTTCACTTGTTCAAGTTATTGGAACATATAAGCTGCATCATCTCGACAAATCTTCTCAAATAACAATGCATCTTAACTAGTGGTGCAAATTTTAGTCCAACTTGTTATGTAGTAATTCTAACTAAGGATGGCCCCCTTAAGACTGGGCTTTCTATTTGTTGGATCTGAACCATGATAAGCTTATCCTTTGGGTTGATTTTAATGGGCTTTTGAATTTTTCTAGAAGTCCACTTCCTTAGGAGATGAGAATGTGTTCTAGTGCATTTCATGCATTAGTTTTGTATTGTTTACCCCCCTTTAATTCAATGTTTTGCACTTAATAGTTGTGATTTACTTATGTTTTATTTTTGCAGGTGCAATTCTATTGATTAGTGCTAAATTGAGCTATAAGATGATGTTTAAGGATGAAATGGCTTCTTGGAGAAATTGTTAATTTCAGAAGAAGTTTGTCGATAAGGCGTGGGCGCGTGACAGTCGATTTCAGAATAAGTTTGTTGATAAGGCGTGGGCGCGTGCTATCAATTGCGGACTTACGTTTTTATTTCTTTTTAAACGTGTTTTATATTTTTACTACTCTTGTAAGTTTAGATAAGATTTTGGATTTTTTTATCTTTATCCTTTTTAAGAAAACTATAAAAGAGGAGATAAAGAAGGAGAGGAAGAAGATTAGAATTGAATTATTAATTGTTTTCATCTTTTTTAGGGTTTTCTCTTTTCCTCCATGAGGAACTAAACTTATTTTTCTGGTTGAAGGTTAATGAAGCTTTGATTCACCATTACTGTGAGATCTTTCTTATGCTTTAATTGTTTTATTTGCTTTTTGGGTATTTATTTATTCTTTGAATTATTGTCATGATTATTTTTGTTAATTAGATAATTGGCCACTATTTAATTATCAATTTAATCTCGCTAATTGAAAGATTCATCGTATGAAGATTTTGATATTTGTGGCGAATAATATAACAAACAATGCGTTGTGTTATGGGAATAAATAATCTAATTTAAATGAACCATCGTATCGTTTGTTAATTAGGATTTGGGTCTCTAATTTTTCAGTCATCAATTGATTAAATCCTATGATCGTATCTAGGATTGTCTATTGATTAGGGAAATAACCAATGGTCGTACCTTGGTTATCGACTAATTAAGGAGAGATTGGCTATTAGAGTGTCTCAGTAGCTATAACCGATCTATTCATAAGCAGTAATGATTTATAATTGTATCAATGATCAGTAATCGAATCAAAATTTGAATTAATTCCTTCAACCAGAGTTTTCCCATTTTGAATTACACCTTTAATTTGCGTTCTTATTAATTTAAATTGATTTTCATTATTGTCAACGATCCCCCAATTTTACATTTTTATTTTAAAAAGGATTTAATAATTACCAATCTCTGTGGACACGACCCTGCTCAATCACTATATACAATTTTGTTAGAGTAGGTATTTATATTTGCTGGCTTCGACACCCATCAAATTTTGCGCCGATTCTTCGGGATTGGTGTCATTTATTTAATCCTTTTACGTTTTACTTGGTTTATGGTTCGTTCTTCTCGCAAATGCAGTACACTTTCGTTTGATCCGAAATTGAGAGAGAAGGCGGCTCGTCAAGACTAAGAAAGGCCAAGTGAGATAAGAACGATCCTCGTCACCTTTGCTTTTCAAACAGATATAGTGTTTGATTTTGTTGAATCATCTAGCGATTTTGAAGAACAAGCTATGGATAGAAGTGCACTGCAGAAAGAACTCTTCGAGAGTTAATTTGAACCAGATCGAATCAAAGAACCACTCTGCATTCAATATGCGAACCCTGGAGGTAAATTTTGAATTAAAATCTGGTCTTATTCATTTATTGCCCAAGTTTCACGGTTTTGCGGTGAAGATCCTCATAAACATCTCAAGGAGTTTCATGTTGTGTGTTCAAGCATGAGGCCTCAAGGTGTAATCAAAGAAGCGATTAAGGCTGCGAGCTTTTCCTTTCTCTTTAGATGGGTTAGCTAAAGATTGGCTGTATTATTTACCTCCTGGATCGATTACATAACGTGGAATGATTTGAAGAAGCGAGTTCCTCGAAAAGTATTTTCTCGCTTCAAGAGTCGCCAACATCGAAAAGACATTTGTGATATCGGACAACTTCCTGGGGAGACTTTGTATGAGTATTGGGAGCGATTCAAACAAATTGTGTAGCAGATTGTCCTCAAGATCGATTTACGATCAACTTCTCATTCAATACTTTTTACGAAGGACTTTCATTGATGGATAAGAGTATGATAGATCTTTCTTTAGTGGAGGTGTGTTGGTGAACAAGACCCTACCAGCAAGGGAGTTGATATCAAACATGGCTGCCAATGCGCAACAATTTGGCAATAGTCAAGATCTCACTTCAAGGAAAGTGAATGAGGTAAGTACTTCTTCTATTGATCAACGTTTAGATAAACTTACTTCTCTTGTGGAAAAGTTTGTTGTAGGTAATGTGCAACAGGTAAAGACATGTGGCATTTGTTCCAATATGGGTCATTCAACTAATATGTGTCCTACACTTCAAGAAGAACCCTTCGAACAAGCCAATGCAGTTGGAGGATTTCCGGGCATGCCTCAGAGGAGATATGATCCTTATGCACAAACATATAACCCAGGATGGAAGGATCATCCCAACTTGACTATGGAGTTAGGCCGTCGGGATTTCAACAATGACTACCCACCAAGACAACAATTCCAACCAGATTCCTCCTCGATCAAACTCCAAGGTATGTCTCTTCAAGAGATTGTTAAATCACTTGCAACTAACACTCAACAATTTCAAAGCAGTAACTACAACAAGCATTCAAAATTTAGAGAACCAAATGAGCCAACTAGCAACTACGGTGAGCCGCAGAGTCTCAAGTATCAGGGAGATTGCCTTCACAACCTGAGTTGAATCCAAAGCAAAACGCTAGTGCTATCATCCTTAGAAGTGGGAAGGAGTTGCAAGAGCCTAACAAGAAAGTGACAAAGCACTTGGAAAATGAGCTTGAGAAAGAGGAATTGATGCCTCAATCTCGAGATCGCAGCCCAAAGAAAGCGAAACCCTTACCTGTGGTGATACCTCCTCCGTTTCCAAGTCGATTTGCAAAATCCAAGAAGGAAGAACAAGAGAGAGACATCCTTGAGACATTTCGCAAGGTTGAGGTAAATATTCCTTTATTAGATCTTTATAAAACAAATACCTCGTTATGCTTTAAATTTCTTAAGGAACTTTGCACCTCCAAGAGGAAGTTGAGAGGAGATGAAAGAGTTCACATGGGTGAGAATGTTTCTTTAGTTCTCCAAAAGAAACTACCTCCCAAGTGCGAGGATCCGGTATGTTTACTATCCCTTGCAAAATTGGTAATGTTAGAGTTGAGAAGGCTATGTTAGATCAGGAGCTTTATTAATGTCATGCCTCGTTCTATTTATTCTTCTTTAAATGTTAGTCCATTAAAAGAAACTGGCGTGATAATTCAACTAGGCGATAGGTAATGCATATCCACGATGGGGTGTTAGAAGATGTTTTTAGTACAAGTTAATGAGTTGATTTTTCTGCTGATTTTTATGTACTTGATATGGAAGATGATAACTCTCTAATTCCGTCCCAATTTTGCTAGGAAGACTTTTCTTAAGATCTAGGACTAAAATGGATGTACGTAAAGGAACTCTTACTATGGAATTTGATGGAGAGGTTATAGAGTTCAATATGAATGATGCCATGAAATATCCTAGGGATGAGCGATCTGTATTTTCTATGGATGTTATTGATCCTTTAGTGCGGGAAGTTTTTGATTTAGACGTTGAAGATTCATTGATAGTTGCTTTAAACAACAGCTTGGGACTCAAGGGATTGCAAAAGGATGAAAAAGAGTTTGTTTTAAATTTTGCATTGCAAGAGATAATCTTTGAATTAAATTCTTTGAGAACTTTAACTCCTAATGTGTCTTATATTGAATTACCTACCTATCATGCAAAACTTCTTCCATCTATTTTGCAGGCACCGAAAATAGATCTTAAACCATTGCCAAGTCATCTAAAGTACCTGTTTTTAGGAGATGGCGAGACACTTCCGGTGATCATCTCTTCAAAGCTTAGTCTTTAGAAGAAGAAAAAGCTTATGAGAGTCTTTGAAGGATTGCAAAAAGCTATTGGATGGACAATTGCGATATTAAAGGGATAAGCCCATCCACGTGCATGCATAGAATACTATTGGAGGAAGATGCCAAACCTTCGATCAAGCTCAACGCCGTTTGAATCCACTCGTGATGGAAGTAGTGAAGAAAGAAGTTTTGAAACTTGATGCGGTATAATTTATCCAATTTCGGATAAAGCAAATGGGTAAGTCAGGTACAAGTGGTGCCAAAGAAAACTGGTATAATGATTGTTGAAAGTTACGATGGTGAGTTAGTATCTACCCGAGTTCAAAATGGTTGGAGAGTTTGTATTGATTTTAGAAAGCTTAACTCACTCACTAGGAAGGATCATTTTCCCATTCCTTTTATTGATCAGATGCTCGAACGGTTGGCAGGAAAATCTCACTTTTGTTGTCTTGATGGTTATTCAGGTTTTCATCAGATATCAGTTGCGCCTGAAGATCAGGAAAAGACTACCTTCACATGCCCTTTTGGAACTTTTACGTACCGACGTATGCCATTCGGTCTTTGTAACGCCCCTGTCACTTTTCAGAGGTGTATGGTTAGTATCTTTTCAGACTATGTAGAGAATATCATAGAGGTATTTATGGACGATTTTACAGTTTACGCTAATTCTTTTGATGATTGTCTATATAATCTACAAATAGTTCTTGAAAGATACATTGAAACAAATCTTGTCTTGAATTATGAAAAATGTCATTTTATGGTAGATCAGGGTATTATTTTGGGTCATGTAGTCTCTGCTAAAGGAATTGAGGTAGATAAAGCTAAAATAGATGTTATTAAATCTTTACCTTATCCTACATGTGTCCGGGAAGTTCGTTCCTTTCTTGGTCATGCAGGTTTTTATCGACGCTTTATCAAGGATTTTTCGAAGATAGCTCAACCTTTATGTAAACTTCTTCAGAAAGATGTGGCATTTGATTTTGATGAGGCATGTAAGGCAAAGATTTGATAAGCTCGAGGAGTTATTGACCTCATCTCCAATTATACTGACCACCGATTGGAACCTTCCCTTTGAAATAATGTGCGACGCTAAGAATGCTTCTGTTGTTGGTCTTTGTTCTTGGACAAAGGGTTGGAAGAGCTGCTCATGTTATATATTACGCTTCAAGGACACTTGATAGTGCTCAGTGCAATTACTCAACAACGGAAAAAGAACTTTTAGCTATTGTGTTTGCTTTAGAAAAGTTCCGTTCATATTTATTGGGTACTAAAGTGATTGTTTATTCGATCGTACGCAGACTCTTAGATATTTGCTCGCCTTGAAGGAAGCGAAACCAAGACTTATCCGCTGAATCTTACTACTTCAGGAGTTCAATTTGGAGATCCGTGACAAGAAGGGAGCAGAAAACTTGGTTGCAGACCATCTTAGTAGATTGACCTCGAGTGAAGAAGCAGCACCTTTGAAAGATAACTTCCCAGATGAGCATCTTTTTGTAACTCAAGGTATGGTTCCTTGGTACGCTGACATTGTCAATTATTTAGTTACAAGAATACTACCTAGTGATCTAACGAGGGCTCAAAAAGATAAGATTAAAAGTGATGCTAAATATTATGTTTGGGATGAACCATACTTGTGGAAACATTGCTCTGATCAAGTAATTAGAAGGTGCGTATCTGAATCCGAAATCCCTTCTATTCTTCAATTTTGTCACTCATATGCATGTGGAGGTCATTTTGGTCCCAAGAGGACAAAGATCTAAGGTGTTAGAGTGTGGTCTATTTTGGCCTACTTTATTTCGTGACTCATATATGTTTTGCAAGACGTGTGAAAATTGTCAAAAGACAGGTAATTTAAGTCATAGGAATCAAATGCCACTTACTCCTATTCTTGTGTGTGAAATATTTGATGTGTGGGGCATAGATTTTATGGGACCCTTTCCTTCATCTTTTGGCAATGTTTACATTCTTTTTTTTGTGAGATTATGTTTAAGTGGGTAGAGGCTAAAGCCACGCGGACTGACAATGCTAAAGTTGTTGTAGATTTTGTCAAGTCCCATATTTTTGCTAGATTTGGTGTACCGAGAGCGGTGATAAGCGATAGAGGCACTCATTTTTGTAATCGGATGGTGGAGGTTTTGTTCAAGAGATATCATGTCACCCACCAAGTGTCTACTGCCTATCATCCACAGACAAGCGGACAAGCAGAGATATCAAACAGAGAAATCAAGTCTATCCTTGAAAAGACGGTTAATCCAACTCGAAAGGATTGGAGCTTGCGACTTGATGATGCATTGTGGGCATATCGCACTGCGTATAAAACCCCCATAGGTATGTCCCCTTACCGTTTAGTATTTGGTAAGCCTTGTCACTTACCTGTAGAGCTTGAGCACAGAGCGTACTGGGCGGTTAAGCAATGTAATATGCGGATGGATGAGGCGGGAAAGCAGAGGAAGTTGCAGCTACAAGAGTTGGAAGAGATTCGAAATGAGTCCTACGAGAGTTCGCGACTTTACAAGGAGAGGATGAAGACATTTCATGACAAAATGATTTGGAGAAAAGAGTTCTCTATTGGTCAAAAAGTTCTCCTTTTTCATTCTAAACTTAAACTTTTTCGTGGTAAATTACGTTCTCGATGGGTTGGACCTTTTATTGTTACTAATGTTTTTCCTCATGGTGCAGTCGAGATTCGAAGTCCTACCTCTGATAAAGTTTTTAAGGTTAATGGTCATCGTTTAAAACCTTTTTATGAAGGTTTTTCAGTGAATATTGTGGAGGAAATGGCTCTTGAGAGCCCTATTTATGGAGATTGAGGCATAAATATGTCTAGCCGAAGACATAAAACAAAGGCGCTTTTTGGGAGGCAACCCAAAGGATCTAATATTTATTTTAAATTTTTAATGCATTTTTTTATTTTTGGTTTTGATTTAGATTGTTTAAATAATATCTATACTTATTTTAGTCAGAAGAAATTTTTGGTTAAGGCGTGCCCACGCCTTAACTAATAAGTACTTCTGCCTTTAATTTATTACAGTATGTTATAAGGCGTGCCCACGCCTTAACTAATAAGTATTTCTGTTTTTTTTTTATAGTAGGTAATAAGGCTTGCCCATGTGCTTAATATAAAAGTTCTTCTGTAATTTTTAAAATTTTAAGTGTTAATTGTAGTTTTTATTTTCTAGTTTTTATTTAAAAAAAAAAAAAAGAAGCTGATCATGTGTTTCAATTTTCAGAAACCACAAGTGTTTTCATCACTCTTCACAAACGATCTACAGTGCATCTCCACGTTCCAGCCGCAACATCACCTCCAGATCCGTTCCTGCAGCAACCCGCGAGATCAATTGCAGCTCACGACTTCCAGCCTCTCGGATCCACGCCAATTGCAGTCCACGATCCGCGCGCTACCAGCCCACGATCCAGCCGCACCATCCGCGCTCAGCACCCGCGCGAGTAACTTGTCAAAAATCCAGATCCATCACGCCACGTTCCAGCCGCAACACCATCCGCGTCCAGATCCGTTCCTGCAGCAACCCTCGCGCTACCAGTCCACGATCCGCGAGCTCCAGCCAATCACGATCTGCAGTGCTGCTGGAAGCCTTTTCCTCGAGCCGAGCCCCTCTCCACGATCTGCGCACAAAAGCCCAAATCTATCACAGCCGCACTATCCAGCTGCGAAAATCACAGTTCATATCTGTTCTAGCCGTGATTCAAACCCGCTTCAAACTCGATCCGTCAACCCGCGAGATAAATCGCAGTCACGACTTCCAGCCGCACCATCGTCTCCAGATCCGTTCCTGCAGTTCAAGACTTCCAGCCGAAACCCAGACGAGCAATCTTCACGAGTTCAAGCCATCCACGACCCATATCCAGCCGCCTCTCCATAATCCGCGAGATTACAGCCATTCTCCAGAATCCAGTTCAGCCACCACTACCCACGCTTGATCCGTTTCCAGCAACCGCGCACACCACTCTCAACAATTTATCACAGCTGTAACATCACCAGACACGCCACAACCCATTTTCACATCGACCCGGGTGCAACAGCAGTCCGTTTAAGCATACAACCAGTGAGTTTAAACAATGCCGAAAAGGAAAGCCACAACTTCCAAGTCACCAGCGGTTAAAAAGAAAACTGTCGCGACAAAATCTAAGGCTACCGCTCCCGCCACAGTGTCATGGAACGTAGTTTCTAATTCGCGCCAAGCAGTAAAAAAGAGGTCGAAACATGGGAAGGGGAAAAGTGTTTTGCCGCTTGCTGAATCCAATCTCGGAGGATGCCTCACATTCACAACTCAACAGGAGAAAGAGAGGTGTGGTGGAATTCAAGGCGGGGAAATTCCAATTTACTAAACCAGGACCCACTCAACTTCCAAAGAAGCTTTATGCTAGGAGTGGTGTTATCTCTGATGATGATGAGTTTGATGACGATACTGCTGGCCCACTAACAATTCCTTCTACTTCTGTACCACCCTTGAGCACTCAGTTGGAGAAAATTGAGCACAAGTTGAACAAACTAGAGCAGAATTTGGGAGCGTTCTTCGAGAGCGTGGGATTTAGCCCACCATTTCCGCCAAGCCCATAGACGATATGGGGACAATTCAGGGACGTTTTCTTTGCCTTTAATCTTTTTGTCCCTATGCTTTATTTCGTTATGTGAATTGTGACTATCATACATTGAGGACAATGTATATTTCTAGTGTGGGGGAGTGATTTTTACAATATTATTGTTTGGAAGTGTTATTTTGTTGTTTTTAAGATGATTTTGAATTTCATTCTTGGTTGCGTCATTTTTTTTTTTCATTCTTGGTTGCGTCATTTTTTTTTTCTTTTCATTCTTGGTTGCGTCATTTTGTTTCTTTCTTTTCTTTTATGAAATCGTTTTTGTTTCAATCTGCTCATCCTCGAATGATTTTGGAGTTAGTGTTATTTTTCTTGGATGCGAGTTGAGATGCATGAGTAGATTCGAGTTTTGATTAACTTGGTCTTGGTTGCTTAAATGAATAACTCACCACTATTGATAGTTGATTCATTTGATGAGTGTGCATGATTTGATGGCAAATTCGCCAATTTTGAGAGGATTTGAGACTATGAGCAACCACTTTGCTCTAATTATTTTTGTTGAGTGAATATCAATCTTAGTTTGTCTATTCTAGAACTTGCTTTGTTATGCATGTTGAAGCCGCATTACGGGATTTTATGCATTAAAATGATAAGGGCAAACCTCTTTCCATTTTTCTATTTTCACATTTCTTTTCTTTTTCTCCACCCAAAAATCTTTATTTGTTTTAATTTGTCACCTTTGTTTGATCCTTAACCATCTACTTCTCTCCATCTACTTACCCACTTACCTACTTTTTGAGCCTTAATTTGAGAAGATTTTTGAATTCATTGTTTAGATATATTTTGTTGCTTTCGCTACCTTGAATAAAAGTTTCTCAATTACATCAAGTTGCATTATGCTTGAATAAAATTGTGCAAGATTCATCGAAAAAAAAAAAAAAGATGAAAAAAAAAATGAAAAAAAAAAAAGAAAACTCTTGGCGACTTGAGTAACAATAAATATTTTAATGTCATAAGGTTCATTCAATGGGTTCATTCTTCTCATTTTGATCTCTTTTTCTTCCATAGACCTTTCTTTTTCATTCAATCCATTAGCCCCATTACAACCCTATTAAGACCCTTAGATTTTTGTATTTAATTCATGTTTTGTGGTTGAAATGTGATATATGAGCAAGCTTATGGTAATAGCATTCTTTGATTTGATTTGAGTGCATAAATGATACCCTAAACACTTTGAGTGCATGGAGTGAAATCAATGAGAGAGCTATTAAATTTTGTTGCATTTGGATTTTGAAAAGATTGTCTTGGTGGTTGAGTGACTTTATGCTAGCTTCTGAGATTCTATGCTTTGAAATCCTTGTCTCATGAATGTTGATTGACTTAAATCCTTGAGGTATGCTTGCTTAAGATCGTTTTTGGATGAGTTGGAATGAGAATTGAGTGAAGATTTGGGATTATTCTTGAGTTATATGCTTGAGGACAAGCATTATCTTGGTGTGGGGGAATTTGTTCTAGTGCATTTCATGCATTAGTTTTGTATTGTTTACCCCCCTTTAATTCAATGTTTTGCACTTAATAGTTGTGATTTACTTATGTTTTATTTTTGCAGGTGCAATTCTATTGATTAGTGCTAAATTGAGCTATAAGATGATGTTTAAGGATGAAATGGCTTCTTGGAGAAATTGTTAATTTCAGAAGAAGTTTGTCGATAAGGCGTGGGCGCGTGACAGTCGATTTCAGAATAAGTTTGTTGATAAGGCGTGGGCGCGTGCTATCAATTGCGGACTTACGTTTTTATTTCTTTTTAAACGTGTTTTATATTTTTACTACTCTTGTAAGTTTAGATAAGATTTTGGATTTTTTTATCTTTATCCTTTTTAAGAAAACTATAAAAGAGGAGATAAAGAAGGAGAGGAAGAAGATTAGAATTGAATTATTAATTGTTTTCATCTTTTTTAGGGTTTTCTCTTTTCCTCCATGAGGAACTAAACTTATTTTTCTGGTTGAAGGTTAATGAAGCTTTGATTCACCATTACTGTGAGATCTTTCTTATGCTTTAATTGTTTTATTTGCTTTTTGGGTATTTATTTATTCTTTGAATTATTGTCATGATTATTTTTGTTAATTAGATAATTGGCCACTATTTAATTATCAATTTAATCTACTGCTAATTGAAAGATTCATCGTATGAAGATTTTGATATTTGTGGCGAATAATATAACAGTGCGTTGTGTTATGGGAATAAATAATCTAATTTAAATGAACCATCGTATGCGTTTGTTAATTAGGATTTGGGTCTCTCTAATTTTTCAGGCTGTCAATTGATTAAATCCTATGATCGTATCTAGGATTGTCTATTGATTAGGGAAATAACCAATGGTCGTACCTTGGTTATCGACTAATTAAGGAGAGATTGGCTATTAGAGTGTCTCAGTAGCTATAACCGATCTATTCATAAGCAGTAATGATTTATAATTGTATCAATGATCAGTAATCGAATCAAAGCTGAATTAATTCCTTCAACCAGAGTTTTCCCATTTTGAATTACACCTTTAATTTGCGTTCTTATTAATTTAAATTGATTTTCATTATTGTCAACGATCCCCCAATTTTACATTTTTATTTTAAAAAGGATTTAATAATTACCAATCTCTGTGGACACGACCTTGCTCAATCACTATATACAATTTTGTTAGAGTAGGTATTTATATTTGCTGGCTTCGACACCCATCAGAATGTCTTTATCCGATGATACTCTATAAACACAAGAAAACATTCAAAGGGTCGGCATTCGTCGATCAAGTCAATCACCAAATTTTTATGAATATATGAATTTAGAGAGAGAAATCTAGAGAGCAAAAGTCAAGGTTTCCCCTCATGAGTCCATTTTTTTCTTACCTTTTAGTGAGAACAGAGGCCATATTTATAAATGAAATTAGTTTGACATGAGTCTTAGTTACTTTAATGACAAGTATTATTGTTCTTCTGGCACCTGGCTACGCTTGTCTTCTTGTACCCATGCTGATTGATACATGGTATGTAAGCTTGTCTACGGATCAAAGGAAGAAGTGTTTTAATAAGATCCTAGGATTATAGAAACTTTAGAACATAAGAGGTTTATCCTATATGATTTGTTTTAGAATATGATTTTAAGAACCTCTGAACCTTTTAGGCCTTGAAGCCTTACCAATAGGAGGTTTATCTTAGGTGGTTGATCATAGGAGAGGATCCACTACCCTAAGAACTTTAATATAACTTTTTGGGCCATAAAGCCTTACCACCTAGGAGATTTATATTTTATCATTGTCTTAGGAGAGGATTCTAGAAACTTTTAAACTTTTTAGGCTTTGGAGTATTGCCACCTAAAAGGTGGGTTGTCCTAGAATAAAATCCTGTAAGCCTTGGAACCTTTTTGGGCCTTAAAGCCTTGCCACCTATGAGATTTATCTTAGGTAGCTTATCCATCTTTTAATGGGTCTTTTACGGATTATATATATTTAGATCTTAGTTGAGCCTGTTTTAATTTTAACCCAACATTAACCAATTGTAATATTTAAGAATCCAAGTAAATTCAAAAAGCGCCAAAATATGAACGAGCTAGTACTTCCAATCTACTTGGTTATATAATAAAACAATTTAGTTCATTTGGTGCCTAGACGCCATTTGGGATGTAACATTCAAGGACAAAACAAAATATATCAATGAATTTTAGTCCATCTTGAATTGTGCAATAATGTAATTACGTAAGCACCTGTTTGAGCTACAACAAAAATGGCCATCAAGTTCTAAACTAATATGCTTAATACATCATGAGTGATGAGCTGTTAAAAGATGATCTATTAAGAACAGGTAAGCAGTTGAATAATAAAGCAGTATACGGATTGCTCCACAACAAATTCAATGGTGGTGGTAATTAGATTTAGAGTTTTATATACATCCCCAATATTTGAGGACTTTTCATTCTATAGTTGGGACCAGTGGCGGACTTACAACTAGGCTACACTGAGCTGTAGCTTGGTCTTGATCAAGAAAAAAAATCATTTATACCCCCTATGTTTTCATTAGTTTTATATAATAGTAGAGTTTTTATTTTGTTTTCATATATGTCCCTAGCTCAATTACCCTTATATTTTTAATCAATTTTATATTATAGTAGAGCTTTTATTTTATTTTCAAATATGTCCTCAATTAATTATAATTTTTCCAATTGAAATTAGTGACTTTTTTTATAAAATGATTAAATTATATACTTATTGAATAGATTGAAAACATTAGAGGGCTGAAATGTTATTATTGCTTTAGTTTATTTAAAAAAAATCTAATTGAAAAAAAAAATACCAATCTAATATAAAATTGTCATTAATATTAAAAGTATTTACAAAAAAAAAACATGTAATAGAAATTGTCAACATTTTCATGAACTTTTTATGTAAATTTTGAGATTTCATTTAGTAGTTACAATAACTAAGAGGACAAGTTAGAAAATAAAATTTGAGTATTTTAAGAAGTTTTTTATAGAAGAGTTATCAAATTCTTAAAAAAGAGTCAAAATGTCTATTAAAAAAACAACGACATTCAAATATGTTTTTACTGAATGAGTTTAATTTATTATTAAAACTTTTGACTAATAATATATTTATAATTATAGAAGATGAATAAATTTTAGTTGTTTAGTTTATTTAAGCCTAGTAATTAAATACTTGACTTCAGACATTAAAGTTTTACTTGCGAGTTTTAATTGACTGTAATTACATGCGTTGACTTAATTCAGTTTTAAATTCTTAATTGATTTATTAATTGTTATATAATTACATGTTATTAGAGATTGTAATGTCAGATTTCATAATTAAAAATACTGTTTTAGCCGGGGCTAATACAAATTCTCGGGTCCGCCTCTGATTGGGACAAGGAAAAAGAAAGATTGAATCTCCCGGATACGGTGACTAATGAAGTCTGAAGATATACGGTCAATGATGTTGATTAAATCATGGGCATAGAAGATAGCACTGTACAATTCTTAATGTGCAAATATATATTAAACTTTAGATAACTTTATTGTTTCAAATTTCTTAAGGTTTGAAAGGAAGATTGCACTGGTTGCTGGATTCTGGCCCATTTTTTGAGCTGGGCCGGACTCCCCACTTTACACAGGAATCGACCGCATACATATTAGGTGGAGCTTCTCACCCCCCTCAATTAGTCCAGATAACACCTTCTACATTAAGTTTACAATTTTAATCTTAGTGAAAATCAAGGCATCAAGAACTTTTTACACCAAATGTCTCCTTTGGAAAATGCCATGCTATCTGCCGATTGTGCACGAAAGAAAGTCGAAACATGACCTTAATCTTCAAACAACAGAGCAATGATTAAAATTTGTAGATTTCTAATTTATTTGCGAGACCACAGACATAAAAATGAAGAAGCACCTTTCCCATAATTAATGGCGAAAAGTCAGCCATCGTAATTGCTTGTTGCTACCATAAAAAAAAAAAAAGAAAACAAAATCCCCCATCAATGAGTCTATAAATTTACCAAGATCTTCAGAAGAAAAGATTAAAGAACTATATTTAACGACTCTAATTGAGTTCTATATTCACTAAATTAAGACTTAATATGTGGGCTATAAATACTTTGATTCTCTTTCCTTACAAGTTGATCTTTAAAAATGAGTTCTATTCAATATGTGCATAACAAATAGTAAAAACGACCCCTCGTTGTGGTTGGTCCAAGCTTCGTGATCTTGGTGTGTAACTTAATTGAGATATGAATCATCGTGAACGTTAATTTTAAAAAAAATAATAAATTGTAACGAATTGAATTCTACATGACTAAATTAAAACTTGACATGTCGACTTATAAATATTTAGGCTTTTTCTCCTTATAAGTCGGTTCTTAAGGATGAGCTCTACTCAGTGAGAGCATCACACCATAATCCCCAAAATCTAGCATCAATTCTTTCTTCGTCTCACAATTCTAAAATTTATTGGCGATGGTCAATCTGACATCATTATTCATGGAAAGACTAATAACAGCAGCAGCGATGGAAGCAAGTTTTGGAATTATTGTGGTGTCATTAAATTTATTTTAATTTTTTTTTTATGGGGTATCTTTAGGAGTGGGGTTTAATGACGAAACTAGAGGGGTGTCAAAAGCGGCATATGTACTTGCAAATGACTCTCGAGGCCTATGATCTGGTTCTTTATCTGCATATATGTATATTTGATGGCGAGCAATGGAGGCTTTCTTATAAACGATGTCCTAGACTTCTCAGGAAACTTGCAAATCAAGAGTGAACCTGCAGAACTTTCCTAGTTTCCTGTTGAATTGGTGAGGCATCGCAAATGAGTCATTCATACAAAAATATCCCAAACTGTAGGATTTTCACAGGTAAATATTTTACTCGTGCCCGTGGGAAATTTCAAACCAACGTTAATCTGAAGATGATTTGTTCTAGTAAAGAAGTTGATCCGTAAACTTTTCCTTAGATTTTTTAACAACATTAGTTAAAATTAAGAGAAACTATGCAGGATTATGTATCCAGTCATATTAGATTCACAATTTTCATGTTTACATCTTCAAATAAGAAGTTAATTTTTTCAATAGAAAATGCTAACGTGTTAGTTGTTACAATTTCCCAAACATGTACGGTACTTGTCAAGATACCATCAGAGAGACTGAGACCATGTGACTCTAATTCGTATTCACATTGAAACTGCAGATTCAGCTGAATTAGTCAGCAGAGTCGGCAAACTCCTTTCACACAAGATCTCACGATCAGCTTATGTTGCTAAGTACTTGCGAAATTAAAGATAATGTTGCACATAATTTTTATTTATACAATTCTGCAAAGCATTTCTGAGCATCACAAAGCACAAACGTCCGTGTTCGATCCCACAAGTTCAGCTATCATCTGATGCAGTAAACTCGCAAGGATGTGCTGCCCGAATTCCATGCACAGTTCTTCAAGATCTTCAAAATTTAGCACTTTTTCGGGCACCCAATTGGACTGCAGTATAGCTTCCTCTGTAAGTTTGTGAATCTTGGTCGCTAATTCTGCGTAATACTCTGCCGTTTGATTATCCATTGACTCATTTTCTTTCTTCTTGATTACTCTTAGCTGATCAAGATCATCATAGCTCAATGTGCAAGCGGAACAGGAAGATGAGTAGTCGCAGTTTGCAGTCATTAGTGAAGATTTCCTCTTGGAATTTAATTCCATGCATCTTTTTTCATCTGCTTTGACAGAAAGAAACAGAAAAATATAGCATCAGTTGTTCATCTATGTTATAGTGCTAAACAACTTGTGCTTAGAGCTTCAAATATAAACTTAATTTTAAAGTAAAAACGAACCTGATAATTGAGTGTCATCAAAGATAGAAAAATCGTTGACATCAAGAACAGAAACTGGACTTGAATTTTCTGAACTACATTCAGCTGGCTTCGCTTCCTCAATTACAAGCTGATTCCTACGCTTGTTACAGATTTTCCCTTCAGCTGGAACTTCTTTTTGATGCATTGGCTTCGGACTCTTCTTCTTCGTCTTGAGAGCAGCTTCAGATTCTTTGTGTCCACGTTTCTTAGCAGGCAACACAACACCAAAATCCTTGGCTCCTTTACAGTTCTTAATCTTTGCTGAACGTCTAACGGAAACTCTCCTGGGCTCATCAATGAACTTGGAAACTTTCTTGCTGGTCCCTTCATTCTCCTTTTTCTTGTTCTTAATTTTCACTTCTTTCTCCTTCTTCATCCCCCCAGAATCTACAGAAGTTTTTCCTTTTCTCACTTTCAATCCCGTATTCTTTTCATCTTCTTCATCCAAGTACAGAACAAACAAATCCGGATTCTGGTGCTGCGACATAGTTGGCACCTCCCGGAACGACACCGAAGTCCTCACTCTGCGGTGCTGATGAGCTTGTGCCACCTTAAGCTCCAACAAGTACTCCATAAAGTTCACAGACCTGCTTCTACTAACTGTCTCTGGAGCTCTTCGTTTTGGCACCCACTTGGCCTCTGGCAATGAGTCCAGCCCCATTAGCCTGGCAACTAATCCTGGAGCCCCTGAAGCTTCAATCTTGGCCTCAGGTTTTTGCTCAGTGAACTCATCGGGCTTCTTCGGTTCAGGCATAATCTGATCAGATGGGTGTGTTTGAAGACTTCCTCGGCATAAAAGCCGTCGTAAAAGTCCTTTAAAACACCCGGAATCAGCATTTTGTATGTTATTAGCCATTGTTGAATCACAGGGTGATCAGTAGCAAAATTGGGCTCGTAAAATACACTGAGCAGTAGTGTGACGAAGACTTGAGAATGGTCGCGAGAGTCAACAGGTATAATTCAAGTGAAAATAACAGCAATAAATAAGGTAAAACACAGACCCGGCGGGCTTTGGATTTGAACAAACAGTATTATTTGTTTAAGGGCAAGTTAGGTCGGTGGATAGCCTACCCTGATTTTTTGAATTCACACGAAGAACCAAGGGGAAAATAAAAAAAGTGCCACACCTACGCGCAATCAAGGCGCGTGTAGACGCAACAACGAATAGATACGCGGCTTGTGACTTGTCTGTTGTTGTCACTCGTGCAGTTTAGTCTTCATACCCTCGTTTGCATATTCTCTTTGACAAATTTGGTTCATGATTCATGCTATATTACGCGCCATTTTTAGGAGGAGCAAGTAGGTCTGTAGACTTTTTTTTTTTTCGCCCTTTTTGAAATTTGTAATTTGGTTACGCGGCACTATTTGGTATTTGGCTTGGAGATAATAAATTTGGGGCCCTAATTTTAATGGGGTTCTCAAACAAAGACATGATTCGTCTATTCTTATCAAATAAGTCTCTGACTTCTATTGAAAGTACTTTATGTAATTTCCTTTTAGTATTACATTACACACTACTTATATTTATCATTTAAAAAATCTATTTAGGCCTCCTGCAATAGCTCTAATTTTTTTTTTATTATTGTAGTTTAACATGAATATTTGAACATATAATAGTTTAGAATAATTCTCAAATATTTAGAAAAAATCTTCTTCGATTAAGACACATAGGGGGCTTGTATGTGCCAAAAAAAAAGAAAGAAAGAAAGAAAGAAAGGGACTTGAGTTACAACAAAATTATATCTCGAGAAAAGAGTTAGAACTTGGGATCCACGTGTTATTACCTTATTTGGTTTATATGCTTAGAACTTTTCGTATAATATTCTCTCCCGAAACTGATGATCCTTTTGGGTGTTTATACCCAAAATGAAAGAAATAAATAATTAATAATTATAAATCGTACTCCTGAGCCGCTGTTGTTGACTTTTCTTTTTAAATTTTGTTGCTTTCTTGGACCACCAGTCCACCCGAGTCCTATTCTTGTTTGTTGTATTCACCGACACCGACTCCACTGGCTCATGACCGTGACCTCTGCTGTGAGCTCCGTTGCCTTCTTTTGCTTATTGTTTTGGGCTTCTATGCAAATCGGGCAAAGAAATGAAAGAATGTTTTCGGTTCTAAGCTTTAGTGGGCCCTTACAACGTTATAAATTGGGAGATGAGCTTTTGAAACCCTTTAAACTTCCCACAGGGCCCCTTCTTCATATTTACGATAATACCCTTAATGGAAATCACAGTAAAACACAAAAACTTGCCGGTTAAACGTACACAATTTTTTAGTTAAAATCTTTTTACACCCAAAACGTTCCGTATCCCCCAAAAACAAAAGGATTTTGATTCTGTCATGAACTTTTCCCAATTATTTATTTCTTTATCTTTCTAATCTTAAAATTTCATTTTAATGTTTTACTTTTATGATAAATTTAGAAGATATTTCAAGTGATGGAGAATTAAACAATGTAACTGGAAGTATTCAAAACTCAAAAAACAGAAGAAACCATCAGTACCCGAAACACTAATTGGGAAGATAAACACGAACGCCGTGGTTTCATTGAAAACAAATACAATACATAGTATCATGCAATGTAAGAAGTTTAATGTACAAAGCAAAAGTATCTAATAGCCTAAACAATTGCGAATTGACGTAAGGGAAAAAAGTGACCGACAATAGAGTCAACATGAATCACAAAACTTTTAAATTAGCCTGAGAATCTATTTTTTATAAACCGAGGATTATTATCTTTTATTTTTTGGAAGGGTGGGGATGAAGATTGTGCCATTAGATTTACTGATTTAGAATAGTTTAAGGGATTTATTGAGAAAAATAATGAAAAGCGGAGGAATATATTTGTAGGGGCAGCGTTCGAATAATTGTAGGAGTTGGACTTTTGGCACCCTTTAATTAATATCATAAACCCCAACTTTATTGTATTTAAAGACAATTATCAGTAGAATTAGTGTAATTAACAACCCCTCAAAAAGATTTGGAAAAAAACCCTCCATCCTAAAGATGTGCTAGTAAAATATCTAAAAATTCAGCCACTATTATCCTAAAATAGCTCCTCTCTTTGCTCATCTTTATTCAATTTCTACAATCAAAATTCGTAGAAAATGTTTAATCAAATGATATTTCTCTCTCGTAGAATTCTTTATAGCACTATGTTGGACAAATTGGCATTTAAGGAATCTTCTCGTCTTCGAAGGAAAGAAGATTCTCAAGTATCATTGGCTAAAGTAGAAGCAATTGTGGAATCATACAAGGAAATCAAATCTCCTATGCTGTCGCTCTACATAAACCAGAATTGCTTGGAAAATCGGACTTGGGAATGTCCTCCGTCAGGATGGTTCAGGGTGAATGCGGATGCAGCAACAGAGCTAAAGAATTAGGCGGTAGGTTTAGGAGTCGTAATTAGAGATTCTAAAGGAAAGTTCGTAGCAATACCTCACAAGCAAACCATATATTCTGGAGATATCATTGCAGCAGAAGTAGAAGAAGAAGAAGCAATAAAGCTGGGAATTGACACTACAATTTATGCTGCTTGTATGCCTTTGATAATTGATTCTGACTGTCAAGAAGCTCTGAACTTAGTTACAGGAAGAAAATATAGGGAAACAGACATCTTTTGGGTCATCTCAGATATCTAGGAAAGCTAAAGAATGTTGACCAAAGATCACAGCGCAACACATTTCGAGAATTTGTAACAGCACTGCACATTCACTTGCCAAACAAGATCTAAACATTATAGAGCCAGCAATGTAGTTGAACGATTGCCCTTCTCATTTGTTGTATCTTTTCTTTATTTTAAATCAATGAAAGCTAAGCATTTCTATAAAAAGAAAATGATATTTCTCTCTCAATATTTAATTAATTGAGCTTTTTCTTTTTAATTAATTAAAATAGTGTCTTCTTTTCTCTCTCTCTTTGTTATTTGGTTTATTCAACTATTTTTCTTTGAAGTCACAGGATGATATTTTTTTAATAAATTAGTAGCATCTTCTTTTTCTTTTTTTTTGTTTATTCTATTTTATATTGATGCCCAAGATAAGAGGGAAAAAAAAACATTCATCAAGAGGTTTATTTGAAGTGCAAAATTAATCATTGGTTTTATATATAATTGAATTTTATTGCTCAAATCATATTTTGTATATGATTATAATTAGCAATCATTATTGTGAATCTGATTTAAGATTTAGAAGATGACTCAAACCCAAAGCTTGATCTTAAACAGAGAAAAGAGGGTTTCATCATTTACTTATAATTGAAAACTTTATTTGCTTAGAAAAAGGATATTTTTGGTATTAAGTGAGGGTGTAACTGAAAAAGAAGGGGTATAACTGAAAAAGAAGTGTTAGGAGGATTTTGGAGGGTCCCAATGGTTCAACCCCAACTTCAGTCTTCATTAGATATGGAACGACGTCGAACTTTTTTAAATGGGGTATCTTCAGAAACGGGGTGTTAAAAGCACGACTGTTGGGGGGCATCAAAAGCTCAAATCATGAATTGGGCTAACAATTGGACTCAATCCAATCAATGTTGCGTGGGCCTGTCTCCAGCTAAAAGAACTGGCTGAAACTGTCAAACCACCATTGTGGGAAAATCTTTTGAAACAAATGGGTCAAACTGCCATTTCCAGGCCTTCGAAAGACTTAAAAAATTGTTGCCAGGGTCAATCTAATGTTTCGACAGCAATTCGTTGCCAGAAATTTTCTGAAAGAAAATAAGTCTTGCTTTTGGAAAGCAAATTCACGCACGCTCAAGCAGTTCTCAGAGAAACAAACTGGCGTTAGACAAAGTACCTTACTAAATAAAATTGCCGTCAAGCTTTTGGTCCCCCATGGTGTCTTCTTTTTCCAACTTGTGGCTAAATTGGCCAATGGCCGCGGACCATCGAGGTGATGAGTGGTGACAGTTTGAACGTGATAGAATTCTGCACATGGGAGTTGGCAATTCAGAGCCATAAATTTTCACTCAGTGGACGTAAGTGATCCCCCATCCCATCAGAAAATGACAAATTGCCGAGGAAGCCAACAACAGCCCTCATGATTTTTTGGCCCATACGGTGGTTTGAATCATTCATCACCACGTGGAAAACAACATTAAATTGAATAATGATGTTTAATCTCATTTACCGGTCTTTTTGATAGGTGCCCGTCTCCAAAAAGTAAAGCTGTCACGTTAGCTTGAATCTAACCTCAATTTAGTGCTGAGAAAATAAGGTTTGCATATATCGGAATCACCAACACTTGGTTCAGACCAATCCATTTTGTCCACACAACTCATAAAAAAAAACAGACACAAAAAAGATCAAAATTTTTCAATAATTTCTCATTGCTTTTCCTCAACTATGAAGTTTTGTTCAAACAATACATGAATAATTATGCTGAAGAGAATATTACCTCTTCAGGAAGAATAATATTACATTTTCCCTTCAGAATTACTTCCAAATGTGGAAAACTCTCATATGTTCTGCCTTAATTTGAAGAAACAGCCACAATCATCTTTGTTAATGCCCAATTCATCTCGTAATAGGGAATCTGGTACTGAAATGCGGATTGTCGAATCATTGTAGATCATAAGACTGCTTAAGGATTGCTAAAAGTTAAATACGCCAGTTCAAGACAAAAAAGCTTGCCAGCCGTCCATTGCCCCCTTTACAAAGGCTATGGATCTTTACCCTGATTTGGAAGAGCCGTTATGCTGTGGGTCAGTCTGGTAGTAAACAACATCGCCATTGTCACTAACATAGTGGTCTTTACTCATGCTTCTAATTAAATCTCCAATAAGGTGAAAAGGTATAGGTCCTGATTTCTTTGGCTCATGGTAATATTTTCCAAGAACTGGTCTAGCAGCCTCAGTCTACAAGGTTGAGATAAAAACAATTAGGAACCAAGCAAAAGAAAGTGAATTTTCACAAGTGGTTAAGAACAGTTGGCTGGTCAACTGAAAAAATACTGACCGCTTCTATTAAGTGGTAATGTGGGATTTGAGGGAATAGGTGATGTATGACATGGGTTCCAATATCATGGTGGATGTTATTGAACCATCCATAGTCACGATCAAGTGTTGTGAGCCCTCCCCTTAAGTAACTCCATTCCTGTACAGTACAGAAGATGCAATTCAAAAATATCAACCATATAACAAAAGCCAAAAATAAAGTTTCTACGGACTTCCTTTTTTGCTTGCTTATTAAAATTTCAACAACATAGTTGCAGCAATTAATTTTTTCAAAGTAAATATGTTATTATATCAAGACTGTCAAATCTAAGCATTGCACTAAGACCTCATACCTTTCCACGATACCAAGGAAGTTTGTCTTCATGCCCATGGTGATGCAAGTAAGTCACCAGGTCCAGCCACATGACAAAAATCTAAAATTGAAGCAAAGTCATATCAGGTATGCATTATTTAATTTGACACAAAAACAAACCACACCCATCTTCTATATACTTAGAAACATATGAAAGAAAGACGAAAGAAATTTACCCAATATGGAACTCCATAGAGTTTAAGCAATTGAATAGGACCCATTACAAATGATAAACCCACTAACAAAGCAGCCATGGCCGTCCAACATACTGTAGAAGTGATCACATCCTTCCTTTCACTTGGGACAAACAGGGCGCTGTTAGGGTCAAAGTGTGAACCAGTCTTCCCGGGACTCCTACTCCACTTTAATCAATAGTCATAAACTATCAGCCTCCAATTTCGAAACTTAATGCTTTGGATTGAAATTGATTTCTAACTTTCTCATTCAACCATTAATCAGTCAAATAAGATACAACATTTACTTACAAGATAAAAGGGGTATGCAAGCAAGGGAAAAGGAATTTTGAATCTCAAAAATCTTGTTGCACTATCCAAACTCCTGTATATTTTCTCAGACAACTGCATCAATCGAACAAGAAATATTTACTTCAAGAATTAAAGAATGAAAAGTACCGAAAACAACGTAATACAACATAAATCAGAACACAGATACCAGAAACAAAGAGAATTACTAACCGGGTGCCAGGATTCATCATTCTCGACATGCCCGTGGTTTTGATGATGTGTCCTGTGGCTAATTCTCCTGAACAGAGCATAGTGAAACCAAGATTATTCATCAAATTGGATCCTAAAACAAATTCAAAATAAAGATTCTTCTTCGATTAGGAGCATACCATCCATGATAAGGAACCAGAATTGAAGAATGCACCAGATGCCCCACCACACTATTCAACTTGTGATCATTTGAAAAGCTTCCATGACCACTGCAAATTAAGAAACGAAAATCCAAAATTTTAACACCAAAATCCAAACTTTGACCAAAAGAAACAAAGATCCCCAGATCTAAAAGAGAAGAAACGTCATTACCAATCATGCCCAAGCACAAAAAGAGCCCAAAACATGGTTCCCTGAGCAGCCCAGTACAAAGGCCAAACAACCCAATTGTTCAAATAAGCAGCAGCAGCAGCCAAGCCAAAAACCACCACAACATCTCTAACAACGTAGCTCATAGACTTCCAAGGATCCTTAACCCAACAATGCTTTGGAATAGCAGCTCTAATATCAGCTAGCTTGAAAGGAGGTGGAGCCCCAGGGTCAAATTCGGCTCCCTCTTCTTCTTCGACTCTTTTGTTATTTTCAATCCCATTAACACTGTTGATTCTCTCTTCTTCATCCTCTCCCTCAAGTGGTGCCACTCTCAGTGGAGCACTTACTTTAAGACCCCAATTCCTGTCTCTAGAAAAATCAGCAGAACATTTAATTGACGGGAGCTTTAGATCTGCTATTCTCTTTTCTGAGTGCAAAAACCTGACCTTTGAGGGATTGATTCCAGTTGTTGGCCTCGGAAAAATATGAGGTAGAGGCTTTAAGCCACATTCTGAAAGAACCCAACTCGCCATTGGGTCTCAGAAAAAGCCTCGAAGGTTAGAGAGATAGGAGAAAGACTGTGTGTGAAGCAGCCAAGCCAAGCCAAGAAAATAAATAAGAAGTTAGTAGGACGTAGTGTTGTCTGCACAACAACCTCACAAATATCTCTCTTTTCCTCTGATAAAATAACTTGATTTTGTGTTTTTTTAACTCTTTTATATATTACTTCCCCAAAAAAACACTCCTTTATATATACGGATTCTAGTTAGAGGGCATTGAGCTGGGAGGTATGCGATGCGAGTGTAACCAGAGCGAGTGGGATAACAATGTTATGTACGAAGGCTTCAAAGTCTGCACCTTGAGTTGGCGCGTGCGTGCGGTTGATCAAACGTCAAAGTTCAAACCGTGTTCCACTTTTGCGTTTGCTTGGTTTGGTTTGGTTCGTGTGAAACTTCCGCACTTATCAGTTGACCGGTTCGTTGAAAAGAGTTCTTCTCACGTGCGGCTCCCTTATTTTTAAGGTTTTTAGTATTTGTATCCACCTATCCGATTAGTCCACAAATAACCACCCTTTTCGGAATATCCAAATTACCCTTGTGCAAGTCGGTTCATAGAGTCATAGCCTTCGAAGCATTGAAGCCTGAAGATAATAAGTGAATACCGGCGTCTATCATATTAAGGTGAACACTAGATAAACGATGTAATTTATGATTTTTTATTAATAATATTAAAATTATAGATTAATTAAAGTACATCACAGGACACTGTCATTTATTATAAAGTGACGGTTGTTGTCCACTAAATATTTTTCTAACATAAAAGTAAATTTTAATTAAAAACACTTTAGTGGTTTAGTTGTGAATAATAATTTAGCCAAATAATGTATATATATTTTTCTCAAGTAGACAAATTTCTTGAGATTAGAAATGAATTCACATTTTGAAATAACATAATAATATTTTTGACAATTTATAGAGTGGTTAATATTTACCCCTCAATTTCTCCCACCAACTCTCACTTTTTAACTAATCCCACCTATTTTTGCAATTATCCAGGTCAACCAATCAAAAATAAATATAATTCTAGAAACTCTAATCACCTTCCGCCATGTCAAGTTGCCGCACCACTGGCCCTTAATCAGCTAACAAATTTCCCAACAACCACAAACCAAAATCCCTCGTTTATTTAATTTATTTTAATGAGATTGATATGATAGTAGCAAAATCAAAATAATACTAAATGAAAAGAGACAAAGAATAATTTCAGTATAGAAATTAATAAATTATAAAATAATTGAAACGAATAATAAATAATGAAAATAGGCTAGAAATAAAGCAACTGACATCAAAACGAATGATAAGAAATGGTGGCTTGAAGTAATGATACTGTTGATGAAAGGTGGCAAGAGTTTTGAAATTATTTTATTTTTTTAATTATATTTTTATCTCTTAAGTTTTAATAGAGATAATTTTAAAAATAAATAGAATTAACTTAACAATGGAAGTTAGTGAGAGAGACTAGAGTTCTAATTTATGTCTCGACAAAATCTTAAAACTTAAAAAGCCCAAAATCTTTTCTATTTTAGCATATACATAAGTACAAAAGGGAAATAACAGCAAATCAATTTAGCACTGGTTGGGGACCAATTTGATAGAAATGGAAAAACTATGTGCTTCTTTAAGAAACCCAAAAAAAAAAACAACCAGAGGTCTAGATGTTATTATCCCGTTAGTGAATATTGATTGGTGCGGTCATAGGGATCGATCATTGATCAAATCGGTCGGTGGTAATTTGTTTATAAAATATATATCAGTCATGAGCTGCACGTGATTTTAAATTTTCGTATGACTTTTTAAAAAAATTTCGAGAGGCAATGGGCGCAAAGGGAGAAAGAAGTTAACAAGGCAACCCATGCTTTTATCGTGCATTATATTGATATTAATTATTTCCAATAAAAAAAAGGTTGAGGGTTAAGATGTAATTTGGTATGAAAGCTTCTTAAAATTAATCATGTGTTTTGTGTTAAATGTGAATTAGTGATTAACAACTTGAAGAGTTGATTTAGAAGTTCACTTGGAGTGAAAAGAGAGACTAACAATAATGTAATACTGCAATTAATGTTTGATATAGTGTTCCTACCCTTATTCTAGATTGAATTACCTCATTATTTTTTTTAAAGTTTTTGTTATTACTAATAGCCTCCTTAAATTTTATTTTTAACCCCCAACTTATGTATGTTAAATATATTACTGTGAAATTTTTAGTGTGTCAATAACAAAAAAATCTAAGAATGTAATTGAAAAATTAAAAATTTTCATTGGAGAGTGAAGGGGCATTGTATCAAATAAGTGAACAAGTCTCTATCGTATTTATACCCTATAAAGATAATATTTTCATAATTTTTTACTAGATTAAGGTGCACTTATATGACTTTTCAATTTGTCCTTCCATAATTGATTTATCTTTAACACATTTAATATCTTTAACACATTTAATTTAAGTAGAGTTATGTACTTTAGAAAGGGAAAAAAAAAACATAAGAGTTATGAATAATAGATGCTATTTCTTCTAAACACTAATTATCAATCAATATACTAAAATAGTTATTCATTATATTAGTTAGCAGTCGCCCCTAAGGGCGTAACGGAGTTGGTTGCTAGTATAATCTCTCGCTCCTCACTTGTGTGGACTCGGGTTCAAGCTTTGATGGTGGATAGAGGGATAAAAATTGATTTGAGTTTATCCACCCCCTTTTCCTTTTAAAAAAAAAATATAAGTTAGTAGTCTTGAAGGATTAGGGATTTATTTAATACAAATTAACAAACTATATCCATTTTTGAGAGATCGTAAACTATGAAGGACCCTTTTATTATTATATCGTTCGTGATATTTGATTGGTGGTTTGGTTCGGTCTTAAGCTTGAACTATTGATGATCAATCAGTCGATGGTGATTGCATTGAAATATATCAAGAGCCACGAGAAGCACATGATTTTAATTTATACATCAATTTTTTTGACAAATTTTGAGGGGCAAGGGCTTAAGAGAATAATTAAAAGGCTGGTCCAGTTTGTGTAAAAGATTTTTAGTTTCTTCTAAGAGTTGTACTATTGGTATCTCTTCAAATACCTGTTGAAATCCTTTTAATTATTTTATAATTTTAATATTTATTAAAATTATATAATAGTATAATTTTAAATTAAACTCTCACTTAAAATTTAAATATTTTTTTCATTAGAAAAATTAAAAATGTTACTTTTTTTTTTAATTTTTGAGTGAGAAATTTATCATTAATGGTTACAATAAAAAAAATAAAAATTCAAATTTTTTTCTTTTAACAGAATAGACTCCATTGTTGAAATAATATTTAATAATAAAAATTAAAGAATATAGTTTACACAATAAATTTTACTTAAAGGTATTTTTATTATTGCTGTAGGTGTTAAATTTTTTTTATAATTTTTAAAAATGTTTTTTAAAAATTAATTAACAAAATATTAAGAAATATTTAAGGAGGTGTCAATAATCCACTCTTCTTCTAATGATCAGCGGGGCCCTTTTTCTATAACAAACAGCACCTTATGTCCCCATTGATGATGATGACGACCTCATGTTCGTTAATTGCCATAAATAAATGAGTTGGGAGTTAAAGCAGTTTGATGTGAAGGTTTTTATGAATTATGAATGACATCATCAATCAGTTAAGAGTTGATTTAGAGAGGAGTACGCTGTTTAATTTTTGTTTTTTTTTTACCAATTTTGTTTTTTTTGACCAATTTTTAGAATAAGATTATTTTTCAAGAGTCCGAATTTAATACCTCATTTTAATTAAATAAGGGCTGAGTTAAATTAAAAGACTAAGTAGTCAATCGAATACAATTACAAAGAAATAAAAAATTAATTAACCATATTTACATCTTGCTATTGAGAAGTGCACTCTTTTTGAAGTCGGAGAATTTATTCTAATGAGACGTTGACGAGTTTATGAGCATGCTTTTATTTTTCTTTCAGGCAAAAGAATTTGAAAAGTGGTGTGAAAAGAAGAAGACCCCCCAAAAAGAGGAATTTCAAACATATCAAAGGCGTGAAAAATGTTGCAACTCTGTGCATTTGATTATTATACCGACCATAAAAGCAGGTCTCTTCTGTTGATAGTGGCTTCACTTTCTTGAATTTAATTATTTATTTATTTTTAAATTTTTGACCTAGACAGGAATTTAAAAATCACAGTACAATAATAACAACCATGCCACAATACAAATCAACATACTCGTTGTCATCATTAAATATAAAATTCTATTACCCTCCACAGATGGGCATGTCATGCTAATATCCTGTTAATAAAAGGGAGGAAAAATTGTACCTTTAAACCACACCAAAAAGATGATGTGCACTCAAAAATCAAGCTATATCAGACGATTTTTTTTTTTTCGAAAAATCCTCCGCCACTGGACTGATCGTTCCGACTAGTCTAATCTGATCTAATGACAAGGTTTATGCTGAGATTCAACGACTCTTCGCAATCTCCTTGTATTTTAGAAAGATTTTTTTTTTTTTATATTTTGTGAATCATATTATAACTATCTTTGTATGTTTATGATATTTTAATTTATGCTCGCATCTATTATTTAGATAGTCTAACGAGACTATTATGAAATATTTATTTATAAACGAGACAAGTTCTTTAATTTATTTTGTTCATAGTTTCTCTTGGTTTCTCATAACTAAACAAGACGTGATAAAAACTTACAAGAATAGATCAATTTAGATAAACTTGATAACCACAATGCTGTTCAGAAAAATGAAATAAAATAATAAAAGAAACAGCAATTCGGACCAGACAAGATCGCTTTAATTACTTTGTACTTCTAATTTAGGTCGATTGAGTTAACACTCCTAGTACTAATCCTGTCACCCCGTGCCCCATCCATATATCTAGCTATCAAAATCAATTACTAACCCTTGACTTTGCTTACTATTTTTACGTAAACTAACCTCCTCTTCATATAATTCATATACATTGACTCGCTCTCGCTCTCTTTTTTGCATGCATGTGTTATAATAATTTACCTTTCAATCTTCAAATATGGATGCAACAAAATTGATTATCCTAGGGTTACCATTATTTCTGTTTGTTACCGATATTAATTAACATTTTTAGACCAATATCTCCTCAAATTCACCAGCCTCGTTACAGTTATTACCAACCAAAGTACCAATCACTTCATCATCAACAATATCCAGAGCATTTTAATTTTCCTCCCCAGGTCACCATTGTCCCTTAACCATCATTCGATGCTCTTCATTTTCATATACGTTTACGTACTCGTATGTGCGTATATTCTATACAAAAAAATTGTAAATGTCTCAGAGTTTGATGATGAAATGCAGAAACCTGGCAGCAGTATTGCATCTGGGATTGGCGTTGGCCATGTCATTAGCATTAGCTTTTGCACTTCTTGTTCTTACAGGTTCCCAACTTTTCGTTTTTTTTTTTTTTTTGTCTTATTTTTCTTTTAAATCGTGAAAAAGAATGGAAATCTTTGAGTTTGACAAGTCAATGATTTAATTTAATAAGATCGCGTGTTACGTGTGGGGAATTAATTAGCCATATGGCATGTTATCTATCGGCCATCAGGTCTTTGTCTGATTTACCACTCGTAAACCCACAGTATTAATTAAATAGAAATCTTCTTGTTCATAAAAAACAGCAAACGGAAAAAAATCCGAGTTGTTGAATTAGAAAAGGAAAATAAAAAAGTAAAAAAAAAAATTGAAATGAGTTGTTTTCTTCTAAACAAACTAAAAAAGTATTGATTCATAATATGCGCGTCTAATTAATAATTTATTTTATATGTTGTTACTGCAAATTGTTGGGATTTTGGAAGCTAATTAGTATTGACTTTTCAATGCGTTCGCTTGGTCGATTTCTTTGTTGGAACAACTTCTATGGTCGGTAGTCAATGAATTGCCGTGTAATTTTGTGCTTTTTATCTTTTTCAATTTTGATTGCGGGCGGAATTTGGTGTTAAATTCTTTTGCACCATCTAAATATCTTTCTAACAACTAATAATATCAAAATTTCTCGTGTAAAAAGTAATTCTAAACTTTTTATCAATCAAATATTCATTTCTTCAATATTATTTCTTTCCGATTGTTTCTCGGGACACAGAGATTTATAATCAATTACATTTTTAGATTTCTTTACGAAGGACTTGTTTGGTGTAATTAATGTCAATATAATTCGACAACCTTGTCAAACCTAAACTACGCATTTGAAGAACTATTGTTCCTTTGAGATATAACTATGAATATGATTTATTATTCTGTTTTTTACACTATTCATAGTTATACAAAACAACGGTGCTTTTGCAGAGGACATGCAATGACTACAAAACACATGCTGGAAGAAGCGTTTCCAGGAATCAGTGTGATTCTAGCAAACCATCCTCCTCCGCTTGTAAAATGCCTGATGGGCATAGTGATACCTATTTTACAAGTAGGAGTTATTGTAATAATAATGGGGGGTGAACAAATTTTCCCGAAATTCGGATACTTGAGACCACCTCCTTGGTACTACTCCTTGAGAGCAAACAGGCACGGAACTGTTATCTCCACTTGGTTTCTCGGAAACTACATTAAATCCTACCTCAAGAATTCTGGGGCTTTCGAAGTTTTTTGCAACGGCGAATTGGTAAAATTTCTTCTCTGAAAATTCGTAGCTCATTTCGGTTCTTTATCTTTAGAGCTTTGATTTGGAATTTACGTTGCTTTCAAAATTAAGCAAGAGCATAGTAGTTTCAGACAAGCACTTGTTTTTTTCCGTTTGCTACTGATCGTAATGTAATTTTTTGACTTCAGATTTTCTCTAAGCTAATGGAGCAGAGGTTTCCCGATGAGTTCGAGTTAAGGGAGCTTGTCAGCAGTAAACTACATAATTTAAGAAATTCTCAAGGCTTTACAGGAGGCTTATGGTGACAGCTTCAGGGATCACAATTTGGTATAGACAGAAACCTGAGGGCAGAGCTCTAAACATGTTGCAATGTTTAGGCACAGGAAATACAGTTTGTAAACTTTTGTTTTCTCAGATTCCAACTTTGCCTCTTTACTAATATTTTTGGATTCTGAATGATGTGGGTCTTTGAAAATATGAAACACAAAGTGCAAGAACTTGCAAAATAGATAGAACATTTGAATGTGTCATATAAAACATAACCTTAGTTACAAACAATACATTCAATAGAACATGATGACTAGAATTGAAGCCCACGGCAAGATTTTGAGTAACTGAGCACCACTGGATTTGCAAGCCCATGTAAAATCTGACAAGGCTGCCATTCTCTGCGGTAAGTTCTTGGTAGCTCACATTACTTTACATCAAAATCTTTGTTAGAGGTCGATTATAGATATGTGCTGATGATGTCTAGCTTTTGAGGAATTCCTGACTTCCAAGAATAGAAATACCACTGAATGAATAATCAAAGACCGTGTAGAAATTAACCTAGATTGTATTCATATTTGCCACCATTTCCGGTTTTCCATTGTCTTAACAAGCTCATTTGCTAATGATGCAAAATCTTCGGCCCCACTTTGCAGCTGTTCAGTGCGTCGGCTGATTCTCTGTTGAAAGTAAAGGTCAGAAAGCCAATCAAGTTGTGGAATAATAAGATGAAAGTTCATAAGATTTTCAATGACTTGACCATGATTGAGTGTAATATGTAAGTTGTGGAGTAATTTTTTTGTGTTATTATGAATGAAACAAGTCTGTTCAAAATATTATCAATGGAGTTTCATCAGATGTGCTCCGATGTTTCCTCCCTAACACAGCATCTCTATGAAGCACCTTATTTTTTTGGCTCTATCATCCTCACTCAATAGGAAACATGAGAAGAAGCAGCATAATAGTTCAAAGCAGTTTTATCTGCTTCAAATATGAAATGCATTAGAGATCAGAAATCGTACCTCCAGTTTGTCCTGCCTCTCTAAAAGTTTGTCTCGTGCATGTGCAGCCACAGATGAGGCATCCTGAAATCAGTTACCAGATCAGATGACAATTTATTGCAAGGCTTGTTTCTCAGATGAGAAAAATCTGGAAAACTAAAACCATCATCTGAAATACCTCTGCTTTTCTATATTTAGCAATAATTTCTTCCCGTGTCCTAAGTCTGGGCTTTGTATCATCAGGTGCGCCTAATAATCTTTCCCTCTCTGACAGTTTTTCTGTGGTGAAGAAAGAATATTGTTGATATACGAAGATCCAAGCATGCATATCGAGGATATGAAAGTCAGATTTACCTTTCTTCGTATTTGTTACTTCATGGGATGAAGTGGCCACCATGGATGGTGGTTCATCTATTTCAATGTCATCTGTGCCAAAAAATGCATGCAGTGGTGAGTGAAGAATCAACAAAAAGAAGCATTATGGTGACAGATAGGACAGAACCTATATTTAGCTCGATTTCCTCATTATTTGTAGCAGTTGGAGATAAGTCTGGGAATGGAGGCCTCAAAAATATTCCCTCTAACTGAGAAAAGCTGGATTTTGGGTCTATGCTGACATCCAAAGTATGGATCATTTTTTCCCCTTTAAAGCCTTTCACGATGCCACCAAGAATCCCAGCGGCAGTGGTCTGCAGCAAAAGTGGTGGATACATAAGAAAAATTATACAATTCTTACCAAATATAGAAATAGAAGAAAATGGATATAACTCCTTGAACCTGTTTTTTCTTCTGATTTGAAGAGACATTAAGGGCAGCAGCCGCAGCAGCTTCAAGAACTTTATCATGAAGACAAGGCAAAGACTCCAGAATACTAGAAATAGCAGCATAGTTCTTTTAGAAATTCATGTATAAATCATAATTGAAAATTATGCCAAATTTTATATTTTCATCACAGCATTGACTAAACAGGAGTGTACCTGAATTCATTTTCACCAGCTAAAAGATTGATGAAAGCCACTTCACTCCCATTTGCCTGTTTATTCAGCGATAGACAAATATTGTTAAATGAATCATCAATAGCATAAAAATGTGCAGATCACAAGGGTTGTGACAATCAACTATCCTCAATTTCAGACGCATGTGATTGAAGTATACATTTAAAACCCTTTTAATAACTTAAATCATAAATCCATAATACTCAGAATGGAAGTTCAATAAACTTTTAAAAATCCAAGAAGAGTACCAGTGTTATTTGCCCATTATCAGCGCTAATGGTCTTATCCATGTTTGCCTTGAAATTCCATCTTAGAATTGACATCAAAGAGCTCTCCATCACCAATCCTAAATCTGGCAAAGATCTGTGGCAAAAGGTCGTTAGTGCTATCAATCGTTTGACAATTAATAATGCTAATACGGTGTGCTATAATGATCAGGAAGGTAAGAACAAATTTCCAACAAAAATTACAGCACTTGGATGATGCGCTAATAAGAATAATATCATAGAATCAAAACTATATTGTCAACTTGTCCACAAGGATGAAATACTGCATTTACCTGATTTGAAATTCTCCAGTCTGAAAAAGCAACAGCAATCCACACACTTTTTCATCTTTCTCAAATGTCGACGCCCAACAGCAACGATTTTTATGTTTCACTTTCTGAACGGTTTTATTATTTCCCTGAGAGAATCAGATCCTCATCTTGCAAACAAGCAGAATAATTGCAGGCAAAAAAATTAGGAAAGGAAAAGAGACAACATTGGCACCTGAATCACAGATTTCCTAGAGTACAGGTGCACTGAATCTTCACAACAAAGCAAAAGAAGAGCGTCATTTGACCTTTCTCCAGAACATGGATTTTCCAAAGAGGAGAGATGTTCAGTTTCCAGTGATTTAGTTTCAATTGAAGAGGTGTCAGGAGTTGGTTTATTCTTAGCAGCATTTTCCTCGGCAGACTGCTCTGCTTGGTTTTCTATAGGAGATCCACAGACTGGTTCTTCTGGATTTAAAAATAAAATAAGAATTTTATTATTAATAAGTGCAACAGAAATGAAATATCCTAATTGTTTCCTAGATGAAAATAGTACTTACCAACAACTTCTATTGAAATAGCAATTGCTTCCTTTTTTAAGTGCCATGGACGGGAACTTATCATGTTCTCACCACCACCACCAACTATGCTAATCTTAGTATCCTTAAATAAGATGATGATTACTTCCTCAGCAGGGTTGACAGGAATTTTTGTTTCTGGAAGATCTGGTTTTTTTGGGAGGCTATGGGTATTTTTGAATTCTGTCCAAGTCATAGAGATGATTGGAGAGCTAGAACCAGAAATGTCATCAGTAAAGAACAATACTGATAGCAAATTCATATCAATCACTGCAACCTGAAATCCAAGTGTGAGTTCAAGAATTATATATGAAAAAATTTTATAACCGGCCACTCATTAATAGAAGATGTAACTAAACAACTGAAGAGTACTCACACGGCCACACTCAAATCCCACAGCAAGTTTGGCTCCGCTACTTGCAAACTGTAGCGCTCGAACAGGGGAATTAACAAATGAGAATACAGCTCTACAAAGAGATATTTTTCCTTCAGGCAACGCATGAACTGTGAGAAAGTTGAAAAAAGGTTACTTCAAGACTGAAAAACCTGAATAAAAGCATTCAACATAACTATAACAAATGACCAAGAGATGAAAATGCATCGTGTTTTTGCAGTGAAAGGACATTGAAGAACTTTCCAACCTGGTAAACAGAAAAGACATGTAGAATGCATTCACAGTCACTACGATGGAGTTCAATGGAATTGATGGAACAACTAACACGCTTGATTATCACTGTGTTATTTAAAATTCACATCACTGACAAATTGATCGAGAGACGTGATTGGAGATCTTATCTTCAGAACCTATCTGGGCAGGTCTATCCTTGTCCCCCAAAGTCCTTATCTAACCTCACTGTCACAAACAACTTTCCTCATCGATCTTGTAAAATGATCTACCATTGTTATCATTTGGTCCATACTAAATAAAGAGGTCAATATTTGATTTTAACATCATACGCTCGACATAATTTTAGAAGTTCAGTGGTTAAGTTCTTGATCATTATTTACTACAATCAGTATTTGATACTGTGATCAGGATCCATTGTAATTAAAGTTAATAAGTCCTGACTATTTCATTATTTACTATACAAGACTTTCCATTTTTTAAGAAACAGAAAATAGGTAGGAATTCCGTGCAGCTTTTATCACAACTCATGCCCCACAAAATACAAACTTGTCCCTCAAACTTTTACTGAAAAAATTTACTAACATTTAAAGAAAACCTAGGCAATGAGTTTGTAAAGATAGCATCCATTGTACCTTCACTTTTAGTTTCTGAGACAAAAAGAAAGTTTTTGGCATCTGAGCTGCCATTGAGGTTGTAAATATAAACCTACACAAGGTAAAAGGCAGGACAGTGAATATTGAATTAAATTATACAGTTTCAGAAAAATAATCCACTACATGCACCTCTTACCAGACCAAATTCATTGCCAACAGCCAAACTTGAATTGATGAAACAAAAATTCAAAGTTGATACTGGTGCCCTGGAACCAGCAACGTCTATACCTTGCACCTGAGAAGCATTCTAAATTACTTAGTAAGAAGCATGTACTCTTTATATTTAGGACAAAGAACAGACAGAACTCTAACCTCAGCATCTAGAACACAGATAAGTTTAAGGACGGGGTAAGTGGCATCCCATATCCGAACCGATCCATCGTGATAACCTGCTAGATACAATCTATCAACAGAGTGATATTTAGTGACAGGCACTGGACTGGGTACACCACCAGTCAAAGGCCACTTTATATGACCAGCCTGGGTATGCAAAGAGTGAAGTTTTGTAAAGGTGGCTATCTGAAATTCATAAAAAGCTACAGTCAATAAAGTAAAATTAAATGATAACTAATCAGAAAATAATTATTTAAGCATGAAATAAATCAATACCTCTGACAGACCTTTTGATGAGTGCCCACCAAAGGGTAACAGCATAAATTCCGCCACAGTCATTATTGGATCAGATATGGGTATCACCCCAGGAAATTCTATGGGACAGACAGATGGTTTCTTCTCTTGCTGAGACAATAAGGTAGACAAACTAGCATTATCATAAAAATGCAGCTGTCCAGGACTTGTCAATACAAAAAGATCTGCTTTGTGATTGCCCTCTGTTGCCCCAACACTTGATAACAAAATCATGTCTGCAAAAGACCCGGTGAGTGTAACATCTACACGGCTAACACATCTTAAAGTCTCCATCCCAGATGACCATTCAAGACTCAAAACCTGCAACAAAGAGATTAGAATAATAAGTAGACCTTGCAGGTTGGATGCAAGTAAAATTTTTTGAATAATTGGTATCACCACTTTGCCCAGTGTTGTAAATTGAACATGATTTCTGGTTTTACAAATCAACTATATCAAATTTACAATATAAGCCAAGAAAACAGACAATTGTTACTGAAATTAATGGTAAAACAGCCATTTTCAATTTGACTATTTAGAATTTAATTAGCTTGCCTTTGGTCATTCAAGAAATGATAACTTCCTATGCAATGTCTTTCATTCCCTTATAAACCTATCAAATGTAAAGATAAATCTACAACTTTCTACAAGAATCACATCTTTTTAAAACGTATAACCACTGGTTCAACCATTTGTTCAACTCTGTGCGGTTATAAGCTTAGAATAGAATCTAAAAACAGCAGTCAAGTGACTAGCCCACCGTTAGAACTTCTTCAGATCCTATCTCATCGCCACCATAGACAAACAGTCGCCCATCATTATTAGAACGCGATTCTTTGTTTGTGGACCAATGTAAGACAATAACCGGGAGTCTCCTTTCAGCGGATGATAGCTCTAGCTTAACAACATTGTTTCGTGATCCTGTTTGTTGACCTTTAGTTGATGCAGTAGTTGATGTATTCCATAACAAAATATCTCCATCTATGTATCCTACCGCCAGAATGGACCCACTGGAAGATGCCCAGCAAAGTGCACTTATTTCTTTTTCTTCTGGTTGATGCTCTGATATACCTTCTAGAAAAGTGGAATCTACTTCACTTGGAGGATCGACAACTCCATCCTTCAATTGGAGATCCTTGCCGCCTCCAACAAAAATAATTTGAGCTTCAGAAACATCCCAAAGAATCATCAATGCATTCTCATATGCAATTAGCACTCTGCAAGCGTTATACACTGGAATCAAAAAAGAGAGAAGACACCAAATACTCTGAATCACTTTTTTATAACAATAGAGATGAATATATGTTTTATAGCCTCATTGCTCTCATGCAATAAAGATGTAACACTCTCAAATTTGAAAGAGATCATAGACCAGCTCTAAATCTAAGGCATAAAGACATTTCTAGATCTGCATACAGGCATGGTAATCAACTTAAAAGTAATGAAAACAATAAGCATGACTTGACTCTAGCTTCAAGCTCCAAAAGAAAAATCATAAAAGGAGATGATATGAGGATTGATATCTTGCCTATTTCCAGAAGAATTAGGTTCGGGAAGAACTCCTACAACAGGTTGGTGGTTAGGAAGTGGAAACCCAGCCTTTTCTGTGACAAAGCACAAAACAGCAGAATTGGTAATTGTTGAACATTATAAGGTGATAAGGCGAAAAGAAAAAATCTATTTAAAAACTAAAGTTATGACAAAGTGAAGGTTAGCCATGACTGAAAGTGATGGTTAATCGTGGTCAGCAAACTATCAATCATGTTTAGGTGTCGACAAGACGACAACTTATATCAAGCAAAAGCAAGATATTAATCAAGCCTACGGTATCCATTATTTGAAAGGAAAGAAGAAAAATACCACTTAGAGCATCAGCAGATATGTTATATGGCAACTGAAAAAGTTTTCCCTCATCAGTATCATACTTGATCACAGACATCAAACCATTCTCATCTCCAATGTACCTGTACATATAGGTATCATTACATAATAAAATAACCAGTAATCACTTCCATTTTAGAACATTTATAAGCTAATATAAAAAGTTCTCTAAGTTGTCAATACATACATGAAATGGGATCCACTGATTACTGAGAAAGCAGTTATATTTGATTCCCATTTTAAACAACATGCTAATGACCTGCTTTCCAGGCTCCAAACCTGCCAAATAATCAAATAGTTACTAAAAATTCAAAAACTTTCAACACATGTACACTGAAAGAAAATCAAGATGTACCAACTACTAAAGAACCAGTACCTGAATCTCATTGTCATTTGTAATACTGATTAAAAAGCCCTGGTTTTGCAAAAACTGCCACAAAATTCCAAGTTCAATTCACAGTAAAAACTTCACTGTAAATGCAGCCAAGCATTTTCTCTAACTATTGCATCAACGTAATTTTTTCTCCAAATAATAAAAAGTAAATTTATCATTATATCCGGTAGACAGTAAATTTAAAAAATGGCAATAATTATATACTAACAGACCTCTAAGTTCTTGTAAGGCAATTGGCTTGGAGATATAAGAAGCCCTTCAATACCGTCACCACCAATAACTTTAATCCTTCCATCTCTGCACAAGCACATCACGCGTGTCACGCGTCCTTCATATTCTTAGTCTCATAATGCCATTTAAATTAATAATCAAGATTAAATTTCAAGCTTTAAATATACAATGTAGCGATGGCTAAAAGTCGCTGAATATGATCAAAAGCAAGAATCGAAGCCGTAGCTGGGATGCCGTAGTGAACAGCTATTCGTAGATGCAAATCAGCCGCTATTAAGCTTCCATGCTGTGAGAAGTTTTCATAAAAATAAGAAATCAAATCAATTGATTAATTAAAAAAAACACTTAAATCAGAAATGAAAAAAAAATCGAGATTTTTTTTTTTTTTTTTGGAGAAATGATACCTGAGAATTGTGTATGGCTTTTTGCAACAATCGCTTTGCAAACATGGCGAATCAAGAAAAAAAAAAAAAGCCTGAGAGCGTATTATGAGTATTGGGAGCTTATTTTGAATTTTTAAGAGAGTAAAGATTGAATTTTTATCCTTCTTTGTTTGAGTGATTATAATACCGATGCTTGCTGACATGGCTGGACCTGCACTTTGCTTAGTCAATGGAATAGCTACTAGAGCCGTTGATATTGGCGTTAATCTTCTGCTGCACTTTAGTTTTATGCTTCTAAATTATTCGCGTTCAGTGTTAACTAATTTACCATATTACCCTCCGTTTCGCAGCTGTCTTGCAGCGGTTTGTCGAAATCATGCAACGCCATGATTCACATTAAAATGCGACAGCTGAGGATAAACCGACTCGGGTTAAGTTCTACTTTTGATTCTTGACCGGCGGTCATGACCAAATCGATGACGTGGTCAAAACTCAAATGTAATCATTTGTCATGTATAACTCTTAGGCAGCAGAACTCCATCGGGGATGTAGCTCAGATGGTAGAGCGCTCGCTTAGCATGCGAGAGGTACGTTGATCGATACCCCGCATCTCCAGTTTTTTTGTAGTCATGCGAAGAGCAGACAAAGGAGAAACATTAGTTAGCCAAACGTATGGAAAGGCAATGTTGTCAAATTATGTGCGTCGTCAACACAAATACCAAGAGCCAAAAGGCACATAAACCAAACAAACATCAATAAGCCATGGTAAAAATAATTGAAGTCCGCGGAGCTGCGGTTGAGATTCAAGCAGTATCCTCAGCTACGGTGAGGACTGTAAAAAAGATTGTAATATTTGTAAATATTAAAGTTTGAATCATAGAATTGTTTCTGTATGATAACGGCGAATCGTTTAAAAATAAACAGTTTGTCGATAAGTTAGAAAGATGTCTTTGTATGTTAACTACGAACGCGTTTAGTGTTAAAGGTGTCTTAGATAAGTTAGAAGAAAGCATCTTTGTATGTTAACAAGCAAACTGTTTAGTGTTAACGGTGTCTTGGATAAATTTCGAGAAGCGATTTTAAAGTCACCTGAAACTAACGGTGAGTCGATAATGTCAAGCATTGCTTGTTTATTTCCGAGTTAGTTAAATTTCAAACCGAATTGTGTCTTTTTGAAGAGTTTTTATCTTTTGAATATGTCCATGATTATGGTTGTGATTTTTCACGAAAAAGACACTTTCTTCATAAAATAAAACATTTGAATAACAAATATATATCTGATTCTGATTTGATAAAGATATATATGTTCTGAGAATACAATTTTATTGCTAAAAGATTGTATTCAAGGTTTGTTGTATCTTGGGGGTAATTTGCCATTAAACTCTATAGTAAACCAAGTGTGGTGAGGGCAAATAAAACCTTAAAGGAAAGTGTAGACACACGCCTCAAACCTTTAATTCATTTCTTTCCCTTGTTTGCCTCCATATTGCTACAGATTCACCACAATCTTTAAAGTTTTATTTTGTTTTCAATGGAGGCTGAAAAGACTCTATCTTCATTCCTAAATCCTAGTGTCCATCTTGATCGTTTTGATGGCACTAATTTTACTCGTTGGAAATGGAAGTTATTCTTTCTTCTCACCGTTCTGAAGATCGCATATATTCTTGATCCCAAATTGGAACCATTTCCAGAACCAAGAGAAGATGATACCGAAGTTGTTAAGGCTGCAAGGAAACAACGCGAAGATGATGAAGTGATGTGTCGAGGTCACATACTTAATACTCTATCTGACAGACTCTATGATTTCTACAACTCAATTACTTCTCCTGTTGAAATATGGAATGCACTAGAATACAAATATAAAACAGAGAAAGAAGGTACGGATAAATTTCTTGTTTCGAAATATTTTGAATTTGTCATGGTAGATACAAAATCCATTCTTGATCAAATACATGAATTACAAATCATAGTTACTAAGCTTCGAGAATTAAAAGTTGAAATTTCTGAATCATTTCAAGTTGGGGCTATTATTGCTAAATTGCCTCAAAGTTGGAATGATTATAGAAAGAAACTTTTACATAGTAGAGAAAACATAACTTTAGAAGAATTACAAAAACACTTGGTAATTGAAGAAGAGACAAGGTCTCAAGATTCCAAGAATAAGAGTGATTCTACTAAGGTTCATGTTGTTGAAGCTAGTAAATTTTCCAAGAATTTCAAAGTCAAGAATGATAAGAAATTCAAAAAGTCTAATAGCACACAAAAGTTTTCTGAAAATTGTTTCTTTTGTGGAAAGAAAGGCTATCGCCAAAGTGACTGTAGATTCAAGAAGAAAAAGGAGGAAGTAAATACTCAAAAAGCTAATGTCATTGAGGATAAAGTTGAAGAGATTTGTGCTATGGTTTCCGAGATGCAAATTGGCATGATTACTGAAACCAATGTGGCTGAAATTAAGTCCAGTGAATGGTGGCTCGATTTAGGAGCAACCATTCATGTTTGTAATGATAAGAAATTTTTCTTATCATACAAAGAAGAAAATGAAGAACAATTGGTTCTCATGGGGAACAATAATGCTGCCATGGTAGCAGGAAAGAGAATAGTCGAGATTAACTTCACTTCTGGAAAGAAAGTTACTTTGTATAATGTCTTTCATGTACTTTCCATTAGGAAGAATCTTGTTTCTGCTAGTTGTATGTGTAAGCATGGGCTTAAAATTGTACTTGAGGGTAGTACTTGTATTGTATCAAAGAATTGAATGTTTGTTAGGAAAGGGTATTCTTGTGATGGGATGTACAAACTCAACATTAATAATAATAATATCAATTTAGCTTACATTGTTGAGTCTTGTGATGTTTGGCATGCTAGATTAGCACACTTAAATTTTAGATCATTGAAATATATGTCTAAGCATGGATTAATTAATTGTACTAATATTATCCATAATTATAAGTGTGAAATATGCATCCAAGCTAAATTAACTAAGAAACCTTTTCCGAAAGCCGATCGAAATACTCAAATATTGGATTTGATACATACCGATATTTGTGAGTATAATGGTAATTTAACAAGAGGAGGTAAGCGATACTTTATCACTTTTATTGATGATAGTTCAAGATACACATATGTGTATTTACTTAGAACTAAAGATGAAGCCTTTGATAAATTTAAAATTTACAAGGCTGAAGTTGAGAACAAAAAAGATAAGAAAATCAAAATGGTTCGAAGTGATAGAGGTGGTGAATATTTCTCAAATGAATTTGATAATTACTGTGAAGAACATGGAATTATTCATCAAAGAACAACTCCATTTACTCCTCAACAAAATGGTTTAGCTGAAAGGAAAAATAGAACTTTTACGGATATGATAAATTCTATGATCCTTAATGCAAAACTACCAAATAATCTATGGGGGGAAGCATTACTCACTGCATGTCACATTCATAATAGAATTACATCCTGAAAAACACATGTATCTCCTTATGAGATTTGGAAAGGAAGAAAACCAAATTTGATGTATTTAAGGGTCTGGGGTTGTATAGCTTTTTATAAACTAAATAATCCTAAATTATCAAAGTTAGGTGCTAGAGGTATAAAAAGTGTTTTCGTAGGATATGCTGAAAATTCCAAGGCTTATAGATTGTTAAATATAGATTCTAATGTGATTGTAGAATCTAGAGATGTTGAATTTATTGAAAATAAATTTCAATATAATTCTAATGTTGAGTTAGAATCTATGATTAATCAATTTTGTGACAATACTCTTGGTATCTCCACAAATACTAATAAAAGGAAAGAGTCTATGACATCTTTCGAACCAAGGAGAAGTCAACGTGAAAGGAAAGAAAAGAATTTAGCACCGGATTTTATTTCATCACAAGCATTACTTTTCTTAGTTGAAGGGGACAGAAAAAATGTACTTAATAAAGTGCCATTGTTGTTAAATGTTGAGAAAGATCCAAAGACATTTCGTGAAACTATGTCTTCTAGAGACGCTTCCTTTTGGAGAGAGTCGGTTAATGATGAAATGGATTCGATCATGTTGAACCAAACATGGATCTTGGTTGATCTTCCTCTAGGGTCTAAACCAATTAGCAAAAAATGGGTGTTTAGAAGAAAGTACAATAGTGATGGTTCTTTGCAAACTTTTAAAGCTAGATTAGTAGCCAAAGGGTTTAAGCAAGGAAGTGGTATTGATTATTTTGATACATATGCTCCGGTAGCAAGATTAACATCTATTAGAATGTTATTTGCAATTGCTTCATTGAACAATTTGTATGTGCATCAAATGGATGTTAAAACTGCTTTTCTTAATGGTGATCTTGATGAAGAAATCTATATGGAACAACCCGAAGGATTTGTTTTACCTGGAAATGAGAAAAAGGTATGCAAGTTAATCAAGTCGCTTTATGGTCTAAAGCAAGCACCAAAACAATGGCATGAGAAGTTTGATTCAATAATCTTATCTCATGGTTTTAAGCATAATAATGCCGATAAATGTTTTTACTCTAAGTTCACAAATGATTTTAGTGTGATTATATGCTTGTATGTTGATGACATGCTTATCTTTGGAACAAACATGGAATGAGTAAATGATACAAAGAAGTATTTAACTTCACAATTTAAGATGAAAGATCTTGGTGAAGTAGATACAATCTTAGCAGTAAAAGTAAGGAAGAATAGTGGGGGTTACTCGTTGTGTCAATCTCACTATATTGAGAAAGTGCTTCTTAAATTCAATCATTTGAAATTTAAAGAAGCTAATACTCCATATGATTTTAGTATTAAATTACTAGAGAATTCAGGCCGAGCAGTAGCACAACTTGAATATGCTAGTGCCATTGGTAGTTTGATGTATACTATGCATTGTACAAGGCCGGATATAGCTTTTGCGGTGTGCAAATTGTCTAGGTTCATGAGTAACCCTGGCATTGAACACTGGAAAGCAATTGGAAGGATATTCGGTTATCTTAAAAGAACCATTAATTTGGGTTTGTTTTATAATGATTATCCTGAAGTACTTGAAGGATATTCGGATGCTAGTTGGATAACCAATACAAGTGACAATAAATCCACATCTGGTTGGATTTTTACGGTTGCTGGAGGAGCCGTTTCTTGGGCTTCAAAGAAACAAACATGCATAACTCACTCAACAATGGAAAGTGAGTTTATAGCTCTTGTAGCTGCAGGCAAGGAAGCAGAATGGCTGAGAAATTTGTTATTTGAAATTGAGTTGTGGCCACAACTGATGCCATCTATTTCTTTGTACTGTGATAATGAAACTACATTGTCTAGAGCTTATAACAAAGTGTGTAATGGAAAGTCTAGACATATTAGCTTGAGACATGAATATGTCAAACAATTAATAGCAGATGGTGTTATTAATATTGTATTTGTTAGGACAAATAAAAACCTAGCAGATCCTTTAACAAAAGGTCTTTCAAGAGATTTAGTTAATGATACATCTAATGGAATGAGATTGAAACCTTTTGTTGATAAAGTCACCAATGATGGTAACCCAACTATATAATAGTTATACCGCTATTCTATAGTTAAATGGGTAAGAACAAGTTGTTGTTATGTGACTGGTTTGGCACCGAAAATAAATAATCCCATTTGAAATGTTCGGTGCAAATTAGCTACGAGGTTGAGGATGAGTATTTGTTCTTAATGAAATTCAAGTCTTATAGTAGCTAAAGACATGATTGAATTTTCACCTAAGTAAACATAAGAAATGGTGCTGTTTCTAACAAGATCATGGTTTAATCTTGTAATGTTCATGAATCCAAGATAGAGCACAAGGCCGGAATAGTGCTAAGTGATTAGAACATAATTTAGAATCTGAGATAGCTTATATGTGATATATTTCCGGTATTTACTTAAGAGACAAAGTTTAATGCTTAGCACACTGTTGTCTTGTAAATATTTTGAATTATATTCACTAATTGAAGGTTAAAATCGAAAGATACCTTCTTGTATGTATAAGTTGATCATTGATAAATCTGGAAAATATTAAAATCTAGTGGGGGATTGTAAAAGAGATTGTAATATTTGTAAATATTGAAGTTTGAATAATAGAATTGTTTCTGTATGATAACGGCGAACCGTTTAAAAAATAAACGGTTTGTCGATAAGTTCCAGAGAGTATGCTGTATGTTAACGACGAACCGTTTAGTGTTAACGGTGTGCCGATAAGTTCCAGAGAGCATGCTGTATGTTAACGGCGAACCGTTTAGTGTTAAAGGTGTGCCGATAAGTTCCAGAGAGCATGCTGTATGTTAACGGCGAACCGTTTAGTGTTAACGGTGTGCCGATAAATTCCAGAGGCAATTTTAAAGTCACTGGAAACTAACGGTGAGCCGATAATGTCAAACAATTAACGTTTATTTAGGAGTTAGTTAAATTTCAAACCGAATTGTGTCTTTTTGAAGAGTTTTTGTCTTTTGAATATGTGCCATGATTATGGTTGTGATTTTTCACGAAAAGACACTTTCTTCATAAAAGAAAACACTGAATAACAAATATATATACAGATTTACAGATTTGATAAAGATATATATGTTCTGAGAATACAATTTTATTGCTAAAAGATTGTATTCAAGGTTTGTTGTATCTTGGGAGTAATTTGCTATTAAACTCTATAGTAAACCAAGTGTGGTGAGGGCAAATAAAACCTTAAAGGAAAGTGTAGACACACGCCTCAAACCTTTAATTCATTTCTTTCTCTTGTTTGCCTCCATATTGCTACAGATTCACCAACAAGGACAACGAGCATCCATTTCTTCTTCAGCTCGTAGGGGACTGGCCCGAACACTCTCTTTCCGATTGGCCTGCCCCCCCGCCTGCCTCCATGCTTATTTCTCTTTTTAGTCAAACGATAGTCTTCGTGCATGTTAAGGAGTGCTACTGCATTTTCATCGAATTTGATAACACTACCATCACAACGAGTAACCGGCATGGCAGTACGCACAACCACAGCTTTCACGATCTCGCCTTTCTTCACTTTATAAGCTTTCACGTTCTGACCCCCTTTACCATTAGCTTTCAGAATCAATTCTCCTTTCTTCTGGTGAAGTTCCCTCACCGATGCAATAATAGTGTCCCCCAGTCTTGCCACTTTCTTCCCTCTTACGGGGTGGATGCAGGTCACTGTTTTAGCCCCTGAATTGTCCACAACATTCAGAACAGTCCCCATCTGTATGAAACTCCTCCGCTGCTGTTGCCGTTGCTGCTGTCAGTTTACAAAAACAAACCTTCCATATGTTATGTTGTGTTAATTGATAGCTAACATCCTGTATAAAATAAAATCCGCAATATCTATGCCTATAAGCTTGACAATCAAATCACCTGAGACAACAAATTGCAGCTGGTTCCCATCTCATGAAATGTGCCTGCTAGTGAATCAGACAAGTTGTTTCTAAGGCCTCCAAAGAGTGAACGTCCCACTGCTTTTGTCACACACACCCACACAATTTAATGAATCAAAAACCAAAGAAAAGTAATTAACTAATAACATAATAGAATAATTAAAGTTAATTCAGATTAATTCAAGTCCATAAAAAGATCGTAACAAAGAGTGACAACGTAGCACACACCCACAAAAAAAAAATTAAATTAAATCACATGAAATCTCGTTTATTTTTATAAAATTTTATTATTCCAAAAATAAATTAAAAAAAAACTGATAGACAAACAAGAATTTCACATATTATGATACATAAATCGAATAATAATAAATACATGAACGAAAAAATTCATTCAAACCCTAAAACGGCTTATTAAAACTCACCAAAAAGGCTAAAACCCAAATACATCACACACTGCGAGACCATTTTGAAGCCAAGCTTGCAGCCATCGATCTATGCAGTCAATGCGGCAAACCTTGATCACTGCGAGGGGAACTGTAATTAATTTTGTCAATTTTAGTAATTGAATGGAAATGGGATATAAAATAATTTTTATTGAGGCGTTTGTCTTTTCAATTTTTTTTTTCGGTTATAAAATAGATAAGTGAAAAATGCAAAAGAGAATAAGTTAAGCTCAAATCAAGCCCAATTTAACTTCCTACTGATTGCTGTTACTGATTGCTGTCAATGCCATTGTCATACTTTCCTACCTGCTAGCAGGTAATTAAAATTTAAAACCCAAACATCTACTTTATTTTTATTTACATTTTTGACACAAAAAATAATGACCCTATTTTAATTTTTGATTTTTTTAAAATTTTCTATTTACTTATCGGTAAGAATTATTTAACTTAGGGAGCAAGTTATCGTTCCTTTCTATAAATACTAGTTTCCTAAATAGAAAATTTTAAAAAAATCAAAAAACAGTTATGGATAACTTAGGGAGCAAGTTATTGGTCCTTTCTATAAAGGACCGATAACTTATCGGTCCTTTCTATTAGGGGAGTCCTTCTATAAATACTAGTTTCCTAAAAAACAGTTATGGCATCAAGAAAATCAGCAGGAGAGATAATATGGATGCCACTGTATGTTAACGCTCAAACTTTAACTGGATATTGCTATGTTTCATATAACTTACAATAAATCTAAACATAATTAATCATGACCTCTCACTTATTTCACATGTTACCATTTTCTTGTATTGGGTGGGTGACTACTTCTGGGTCGTTGTAAGTTACATATAATATAACTTATCAACAGCCCTTTAATTAATTTGTGCATACTAATTAGAGCACGTTATTTGCATTTGGCAACTTCATATTTTGTTCTACGAAATTTTTTCTCCTTTTTTTCCCTTAATATTGTTAGCAACAACAGTTTGTTGTTAATTTTTTTTTTCCTATAACTTCAATTAAAGAGGGGGAAAAAAAAAGCTTGCTTTCAACTTGTCTCTATTCAGTTTTGATTCTCTATGAATAATATTATTGGACAGAACTTAATTTATTTTTACGATGTAATAGGTTTCGAGTTGGAAAAATTATAGGTTGGTGTAATTTAGCGAGGGGTAATTGCATATATAATGTGTGATAATCAAATGTTATGAGAATAATGTTTTGTTTACGTTTATCGAATTGTCCATATTAGTATGATTAATTTAAATCATGGTTAGTTTGTAATTAAAAATTTTATTAAAATAGTCCCACCCATTAAGAAATAATTGATGATTTAATAAAGACTATACGGCAACAACACTTGAAAAACAGATTAGAGACCTTGGCAGCAATGAGGAGAAGTGGGCTGTATCAGATGTGCCCAATTAACAACTGTCCGTCGTTCAGTTTGTTTACAGTTTGAATGGAGCCTTTGGAGCTGGGCAACACTCCATCTCTTTATCCGGTATAATTTAAAAATTATCTAATTAATTATTGTTAGGTCTAATTAATTTTTTCTATGTGTATCCATTTTCACTTAATTGTTCCAATATATCATCCTCTATTAAGGGAGGATATAACACAGAAGAGGTTATCAACTTCAAAAACTTTACTTATATGATTTCTATGACATTGAGAGCACCAACACCAAAGTTCAAGCAATGTCAGATGCAAGGCATATAATTCTAAATATATATTGAAATGATAAAGCTTTAGGCTCCCTAAATGAAAATAAAAACAAAGAACCCTCAATTTCAACTTAATTTATTTGAATTTTACAGGTCCTTGATCCAATAATGTTGGTTTATTTTATAAGTATATTTCACAGGTCCATGACGCTAACATCTTCATGTCTTAGCATGCTACCAAAAATTGGTTTAAAAGATTAACTTTTTTTTTTTAAAATTTTTGTAGCACTAACGCTTTGTCATTTAATAATGTACCACACAATAACATTCTCTTTGATGGCAGGAAACTACATATACCTCAACGTTATCAAGACCTAATATCGAACCCAGAGTTTGCACACCAGCACAAGTGTTTATAATGCGGAACAGAATCATCCATTATTTGAGGAACTTTCTCAGGAGTTTTGGATTCATGGAGGTGTGTGAAATGTGTGCTAGCAGCTACATGATCATTTTTACTAGTAACATTAATTACATATATTTTGCCCTTCTTGTTTAATTTAGTTCATTTTTTTTCTCTTATTGACCTTGTATTAATTAATTAATGACCAATATATATAGCAAGAGACTCCTACGATGAGTACTTCAACCGGGGGAGCTGCTGCCAGGCCATTCATTTCCCACCATAATGAATCAGACATGGAGCTGTACATGCGAGTTCCCCCTGAACTTAATCTCAAGGGATTGATGATTGGTGGATTTCATCTCCTGTATGAGATTGGGAAATGTTACAGAAATGAATGAATGGATCTAACTCAATGTGTGAGTTTTACGTGGCTTATACCGATTACAATGACTTGATGAAACTAACAGAAGACTTGCTTTCCGGTAAAGGCTCCGTATATATACGACATTGGACTATTATCAAACACTTGGTGAATTAATTTTGCCATGCGCATGACTGTGGCATTATAATTGCAGCAATGGTGATGGAGTTGAAAGGGAGTAACAGGATAAGATACCACAGCAATGGACCAGAGAATGAGCCAATGGAGATTGATTTTATGCCGCCATTCAGTTATTATGATTGTCTCTGAAAACTCTTTAGCCTGTTTTAGGACCTCAGGGGTTAAAGATATTAATAATAATTATTATGCTTGTGTTCCTTGATCCTGGAAATTGGACATGATATAGGAATTGGATAGACCAGCAAATATTAGCATGCCTAAGAATCATTCTATTAATGCTGCTAACAAGTACTTGCTGAATACATGCGAGAGATTTAATCTCATCTGCCCTCCTCCACACACCACAAGTCGGTTGTTAGACATGATGACTACACGCATGCTGATTGCTTTTTGATTCTGCTGCTTTCGATGTGTGTCACCTTTGTTGAAATTTTGATGGCTTGTTTGCAGCTGGAGGGGCACGTCCTTGAGGAAACGTGTGAATCCTACTTTCATTATGAACTATCCACAGACCATGAGCCCATTGGCAAAAGGGCACAGATTGAAACCAGGCTTAACCAAGCTCCATGAATTATTTGTCAACAAGCGAGAGGACATATGCAGCTACATTCATTTTAGTTTCTCTATGTCCGAACATTTTTCTTGCATCTTCAACCATTGATTCACCCATTTATTGCCTTTTTGCTACCAGCTGTGTAATGCATACACAGTTAAATGAACCTTCTGAACAACGAGAGTAATTTGCTCAGCAGCTCAAGGTACTACCACTATCAGCATCTTACCAAATAGATTAAGCTTTTAGTATAAACTAACGATTAAGTGACAAGACATCAGAACTAATGTCTCGAGCTTTTATATATGTTTCAGGATCAACAAATGGGTGACAATGAAGCAATGGTTATCGATGGATCATTTTGCACAGCTCATGTTTAAAAGCAAACAATCTCTTATTTTTATTAGAATAATGTGGATTGCAACTTAATAGCTGGCGCGTGGTTTGTCACTGAAACAAAGGAACGTCATGTCGGCTACATGATTCTGAAGACAATGAAATCACATTTGCAACAAAAATGTAAACAACGCGTCATCCAGTGCAAGCCGGCATACATGTTACCCACGTCAGCTGTAAAAATAATTCAGATGACATGTGATCTGTTTGTTAACGTCTCATTGTATATGAACAAAACAATAATCGACAAGCCATCCATGATATGTGTGCCGATTAAAATTTAAATATTGGAAGTAAATTTAGCGATGTCAAAAACGATAAACGACAAGTCATGCTGTATTTAGAATTACAATTATAACTGAGCCCTCAATTGCAATTTCACACAAGAAGCTGAGGGGACAGAGCTAGAGCTCTCTAGTATTTCGCATGGTAACTTTTTTTGTATAAAAGACTACACACGCTTTCTTATTCAGAATATGCTGAAGCAAGCAACAAACTAGGGCAGGAAATGATCAGTGAACCTTCAAAGGCGGCTTTGCTGTGCGGATGATGCGAGCTTGAAGCTTGCAAAACCAGTGATTTCTCTGGCAGCTATCAGGTTGTTGATATCATAGCTGCCTTCACCAGTGTGGAATGGTTCAAAATCACAAAATGCCTGCATTTTCATCCAATACACAGATATGAGGTCAACTCAAAATTTAACATCCGATTTAAAATTTATTTAACACCGAATTAAAATTGAATTGAAGAGATTAGCATTATGATTGACCTTTCCCACTAGAAAATCAGTCACAATTCCATTGCCACCAAGCAACTCACGTCCAAGAGCAACTGTTTCCCTAGCCCTCGCGCTGATCCATGCCTGAAAATTACTCAATATGTCATGGCTAATAACACAGCTCCAATTTACATTTTTGAAACACAGATGTCTGCACCTCAGAATTTTCAATTAACCAAACGAGTAACAGAGAGCTCTAATTTAGACCGTTGAATCAAATACCTTTCCCAGGCTGGCTTGACCTAAGCTCATTTTGCCATTCTCATACATATTACAAAGGCGCCAGCCAACAAGATTCATTGCTTGAATATTTCCGAGCATTTGAGCAAGTTTCTGCTGGGTGATCTGAAAAGCTGCCAATGGTGCTCCGAATTGTTTCCTCTCCATCAGATACCTTTGGATCACATAAATTTCAAATACCTCACGGTAAAAGCTCAAAATGAATTCATATAAAAGGGAAGAGCAGAAACATATACATGTAAGAATAATACCTGTGACACATATCGTAGACGCCCATGGATATGCCGATAGTTTGCCAGGCAATCATCACACGTGCAATAGACAGAGGCTGTATTTAGTTAAATAAGCGTCAGGACAGTAATACACTTGAACTGGGAACATGCAGCAGTATATATAAAATTACTATTGAACCGGCATTTCGATCGTGCAGTCGCGCCCCTTGTTAAACCAAGTAAAAGTAAATTAGATTAAAGCCTGCTTTAGTCTTACAATGTTTGTATCTTGGAAAGAATTGAAACCAGGCAATCTGTCCTCATCAGGTACGAAGACTTTCTTGAAAAGAATGTCTCCGTTTTGAAGCATCCGAAGGCCAATTTTATTTTCAATTTTGGTAGCTGTTAGTCCTGGAGCATCCTTCTTTACTATAAAACTATAAACAGAGGCAAGAAAGCACTCCACATGTGAGAAATTGGCGTCCTATATAAATGAAAATTCTCAGGTGCATATTATGAAGCAGAACAATCCTGCTAATCCTATAACATTTAACATACGCATTGATTTTCTTGGTTGTTGCATTCCTCGCCATAACTACTAGAACATCTGCGAAGGTGCTGTTTCCTATCCAACGCTTTTGGCCCTCAAGTATCCAACCTCCTTCCACCTGACCATCAAAAGAAGCAGCAAGAACATGACATAGAATGAAAAATGGACGGTTATAAATTGAGGATATGTTTGGGGTTGTTGTGTTTCAGCTTAACTTTGAAAGCACAACATTAGAGCTCAAAATCAAGGTGTTTGACGAAAGTGCAGATGTGTTTGATGAAATGCTACAATGAGATCAACAAAACCTGCTGTTTCACATGTTTTCAATAAGCTTGAATAACAAAAATTCCTTACTGCATTTGTGCTTGTTCACTGTCTTTAGCTTAAACTTTTCTGCATTTTTAACTATTCGTGATTCCATTTCACAACAGCCGTAGAATAATACCACACTCAATCCCAAACATGCCGTGAGTTCTAAATAAAACAAAGAACACAAAGTAAACATAGTAGAAATAAAAGTAATCGGCGGAGAAATTGGACCTTTGTGGCGGCCGTACTCAAAGCACTTGCATCACTCCCATGATTAGGTTCGGTCAAAGCCTTATGAAACAAAAGTGCATGTTTGAGATGCTTAATTAACTTTCGTTATTGGAGCCAACATCTTCAGTCATTATAAAGGATCAAAAGAGCCTGCTACTTACCCAAGAGGCCATGCTAGTTAACTGAGCCAAAGAAGGTAAATATTTCTGCTTCTGTGGCTCTGATCCACTCATTGCTATTTTTGACAGGACCATACATGTTATATATAATAAGTTCGTAGTTAATTTCTATGTTCTAATAGAACCAAATGAAAAGTTAAAATCTCACCAATAGTGAGCATTGCCAGGGAAGAATGCACCAATATGGAACTAGAAAGACTAGCGTCAACACGTGCAATTTCTGTGAGAGCAAGTGCAGCTCCAGCCATTGACAGACCAGGGCAGCCATAACCCTGAATCAGAAACCAACTGTTCAATATCCGAAACTAAATTTTTCTTATCAGGAAATTTAATTAAGAGGAAATTTTGTTAAAAACTATAATAGTTGAAAAATCACCTTTATGGTGCCACCAGCAATATTCAGGGCACCGAGCTTTGGAATAACGTGAAATGGAAATTCTGCCTTCTCCCAATACTTGAATATGAGAAAAAATTACATTAAGGCAGAATTTGAAATTAAAACCTTATTATTCTTCTAAAGTTGAATTGAGCTGCTAGCCTTTTACACAAGCAACCGTTCATCGTAGCTCTGGCTTTTAAAAGTCTCTTTGTCACATTTACATTATTGTTCGTAAATGGTCAAAATTTGTTCTTTTTATTCTTTTTTATTTTACTAAAGATGCCAATCACTCTGTATTTTACTAATGATAAGGAAGATACCCCGGCCATTATTGGGGCTACTTCTTTCTCTGCACATTCTCTCACTTTCATCCGAATAGCCCGCTCCTCCAGAGTCAAGAGATCATCGAGTTGGTAGTAGTCTGATTCTGCAACAATCAAACACCAAAAAATGAAATTAAAATAAGTTAATGACAAGAGAATTTGTAATCAGAAGGTAACATGTTGCGGCTTTTAATCCATAATCACTACCATATAAGCCGAGTGGATAGTTAACATATATTAGTCTCCGAGTGAAATCAAGTTTGATGTTTATCAGACGCTTTAGTTGCCGTGCTTTTAAAGTTAAGCTGAATCACAATAGTTCACAACATATAGAAACAATAAGAAGTTAAATAAGCTCCTGATTATTATAATTACGCACCACAAGGAGGAAACTTGGACGTCGCTGAAGTTGCTTGAGGGAATGCAAGGGGAACATCCAGTGCTGGTAAATTAAAATAAGAACTCCTTGCCTTTTTGTCAGCTCCATCACCGACTGTGACAAATTAGCAATTCAAGTATACACTTTACTACTTTGCTTTATATAAGAAATTACAAATATACGATGATTTGGTCGTTGAAAAAGGCCAAAAAAAACAAAATAATAATAATAGTAATAATGATTAGCCAAAAGAATGGAAGCTCGAACCTTGATGTTTTTTTGATGGGTTCATTGCCATGGTGATTAGGAGTTTCTCAAAGGAAATTAAGTACTCAAAGTAGAGAAATTGCTTAGAAACGGTAAGAAATATTATTTCTTAGAATGAACATGCATTCTTAAGTATCATGGATGGATATTTAAATAGTTGGTTTGATTGGCGGGTCTAGAAAAAGACAAATTTTAAAGGCCTTAAATGCATTATTTTTCTGATAAGTTTATACATACATACATACATACATACATACATACATACATACATACATATATATTAAAAGGAAAGCAGGTGACATTGCTTATAAAGTCAGCGCCTGAAGATGAATGCAAGCCGCGGCGGCGGGTACGTAACGTCGTCGACAATATCTTCGGGTACTTGTGTAAATTTTTTTTAATATAAGTTACTTACCGAATTAATAAGTAATGCGCTCTTATTAAATAAAGGAATTGGACATAATGAATTGAAAGTTGATCCAGGGAGCCGCCGTCAATCAATTCACAGCCCTTCGGTGATGATTTGGACCTGATGCTGTACTTATTTGCGTGTATCCCCGTAGCTTTATCTAAACAAATTGCTCGTACGACTTTATGAATGCTTCTATACTGACATCCATTCAAATACTTCTATGCATATGCAAATTACTCTTCCTCAAATACACTTGCGCAATTTACTGATTGCTGTGTCAACATGGAACTAGTCCGTTCTCTAGTATACATATCCATTTTTGTTTTTTCTAATAAAATGTGAATTCAGCTTAACACCGTATGGTTTTATATTAATTGAACAAATAATAATAATAAATGCCATAATACCATATGATGTTAAGCCTAATCCGCACCATACCTGAAAATGATTACAGCATAAGACTATATTATATAATTGATGATTACAGCATGAGGCTATTGTATAATTCATGTTCGGTGCATTTTCCACCTTTTTTTTTTAATTATAGATTCCAAATATTTTCAGCGCATAACCTATGACAAAAAATTTAAGACTTGTAACCAAATATTTGGGATTTGTGGGGCTGTATATATAATTAATGTATGGTACATGGATCTATATCTGTTGGCATCCCATGCATGGCAACATCTAGAGTCCTCATTTTTTAAGAAAGTTTCTTTTGATCGTTTGATTCAGACTTAAACATCTAAAACATAGATGGTAAGTCAGGAAAAAAAAAAACGGCTGGTCCTACGTATGAGACTAAAATTGTCTCTATTGAGAGAATAAAACTAGTTAGGGAAAAAAACAAAATCACAGTCTTTGTCAACTAAATCTTTCCACAAGCAACTCTCTAAAACATATATCGCACTACCATAGATAGAATCACAAATACTTGGGATCAAGGAGTTGGGCAGTGATCAGTTACTGGACCTTTTTTTTCCCCTAATTTGATGTCAAAGAGCCATCAATCTTGATATTTTATTGATAATAAAAGGATACAGGCGTAAGCTATTAGATATATATTTTTTCATTTCAAACGAAGCATCAACCATAGCAAGTTACAGACACACATTGATTTGGTTGGAGAAAAGGGCAAGAAAAAAAAGCTAACTAATTATCAGATCAAAAGTCAAAACTTGTAGAAAAAAAAAAAAACAGTCGAAACTCGAATTACCTTGATGTTTTGATGGGTTCATTGCCAAGGTGACAACAAATGTCTCAGAGAAATTAAACTCGCAGTTGATCTGATGGCTGATCAGAATCAACGGCATATATATATAGCATGTGTTTGAAATTTAGGTGGAATAGCTGTAGCTATTAAAATATTTAATAAATATTATTTGTTATATTTTAAAAATTATATTGGTATAATTTTTTATTTATATAATAAAAATTTTATTATATTTTTTATAATTTTATCAAAATTATTATTTAAAATTTATATTAACCACATATTCATAATTTTTATTTTATAATAATAATTTTTTTTACTGTATTTATAACTTAAAAAATATAATAATTATAATTTAAAAGATACATCATCTCAATCCTAAATACATCTCTAGTTTATTTGAGTTTGGTTCACTGGTCCTAGAAGATAAAGGCATTAATGAAGTGTATAATTGATCTTTCTGATAAGTGATAAGATTTAGGCACTACCAACAGCGTCCTCATTGACTAAAAAATCAAAATCAACGCATGCCGATGAAAAAATCAACGCATGCAGATGAATGCCGTAGTGGTAATTAATCTGTCGGCCAAAGTATCCGCGAGAGATATGTGTATTGTTTAATTTACATCAATGTAAATTTTATTCAACGAATTAATAATTAATTCGGATATGGAGGACTGTGCTTTTCAAACTTTTTCCTTTAAGTTTGTGATGGATGGAGAAAATGGGACGGGCATGCACTCTGCCATATTTCCTAACACCACCAGGCAACTTGTTCTATTTTTATTTTTTTTATATAGAAACTCACTTTTTTTGCACTTTGTTTGAATACAAGTTTAAATATAATTTCTTAACCATTAGATTAGATTAAAAGGAAGGACATTAAATGAGACACACACAACACACACACCGACACACGTATACACACACATTTGCCTATTTATTTTAATTATTTCATTTTTTTTAGTGGACCTTCAATCAACGATTGATGATAAATAGGTGGAAACTCATATGATGAACATGAAAAGCTTAGGGAATTTTAATCCATCAAGATTTTGTAAGCAAAAATATATCAAACAAATAACAACTAAAAAAATAGATAGAGAATAAAATCAATCACACAACACAAAAATTTACATAGAAAACTCCTATAATAGAGAAAAATCACAGCCGCCAAGGACAACAAAATAAAAATTTACTATGTGAAAAATTATTACGATCACTTAAATATTTTTTTTTACACCCAAAATCTTAGTAACACTCAATCTTTCAATAGACTTATTGTTTCTTTCACACTAAAAACTATCAATTTGTAGAGAATTGGTTGCTGTCTTATGCAAATAAGTGAATTCAACCTCCCTATATATAATAATTATTTCTTGTGAGAGTCCTATTCCTTTTTTTTATACTAGTAGTATTACTCCTTGAATAATATTACTTCTTAAATAAGTCAAGTGCCAAAAAGAAAATGATTTATTCCTTAAATAGGAATCTTAAAAAAAAAATCACAAGAAATTCTTATTCTTTAAATAGGAATCCTATAAAAAAGGAAAATATCTTAGGAAATTTTTATTGAAAAATAAAACATATTTCCTAACAATCTCCACATTAGCGAGTCTTTCAATTAAGCAACAAAACATAATCCACCATATATCCACACAACTATATCGTCTTCACCTTCTTCACTCCACCAAAACTACACTCACATAAGGCCTATAAGGATCACTCCACCATGGGTAAAATCTTATCCTCTATCTAGCAGTCATAATTCTCTACACCAAGAATCATCATACTTCACCTTATCCAGAGTATACAGATTCGGCACATGTCGATCACTTTATTGAAAAATAACCACTTTTATGTTTGGCTTCCTTTAGAGTCCTCAGCTATCAATATAAAAATTCCACCACACATCTTACATAAATGTTAAATCATGCATTGTGTGCAAATCTTGTGGACCCGCTAGCAGTAATACATTCTTTTCCATGGCACTAACAGCTTATCATAAGGATGTTTTTGTCATTTATTACAGGGGATTATCATCTCCTACAATGGTGAGAGACTTTCTGATAACGATACTATCAGTATTTTCATATACTGAATTGGAGCCACTTGCTGAACTTACTCCATTTACTTTTTGACAATCCTTTTGGAAGGTGTCCTGACTGTCCATACACGCAACAGACTCATTTAATAGACTTCTCAGAGTCACTGCTAGAAGTAGGGATGATTTGCCCCTCAAAGCCTTATATAGCCCAGATTGAATTAATACATTCTTGACTTGAATTTGCCATAAGCAAAAATTGATTCTCCCATCAAACTTTTCAACCTCAATCCTCACGGAATTTGAAATTTTGTTTGTATACATAATTGCTTTGTAGAACAACCTTTGACTTTGATACAACTTGTTAGAGAATTTAATCCCACCAAAATCCTGCAAGTAAAAATGTATCAAATAAATAAACAAAAAAAAAGATGGAGAATAAAACCAATCACACAACATAAGAATAATCTCTCAATAGACCTATTGTTTCTGTCACACAGAAAATTGTCTACTTGTAGATAACTAATTGCTGTGTTATATAAATAAGTGAACTCAATCTTTTTATATATAGTGGTTATTTTTTATAAGAGAAGTATTCTTTTATATATATATATATATATATATATATACTAGTAGTATTTTTCTTTGAATAAGTCAAGTGCTAAAGGAAAAATTACTTAGTTCTTAAATAAGAATCTTAACTTATTGAAAAATATCTTAAAAAATCCTTATTGAAAAATAAGATATATTTCCAAACATCCTACAAGAGATTGCTTCAATTTGTTGGGACTTTATGACTGAATGCTTTCTATATGCTGACAGGTAGCTATTCAAAGCATGCATAAGCAAATTACATGACCCCCTCGAATACAGTCGCGCAATTTGCTGAGCAGCTTATTATGGTACTACTTAATTACGTCAACTTATAGGCTATAATACAACTCATCTTCAGTGCATTTTCTACTATTTTTGCAACAGATTTCAAAGTTTTGTTTATATGTCTGAAATTCTTTTATTGCAAATCTCAAATTTTCAGTGCTTAACTTATAATTAAAAAAATTTAAGATACATAAGTATTTGGGATTTCTGTAGGGTACGCTACCATGCGTGTAATTAGCAATGCATATGGTAGATCTCCTTCCACATTCCATTACAAATCTCAATTTTTTGTTTACAATTCTCCGTATTGTTTTGTACCAATCTTACTATTCATGCACTGAAAATGTTTGAAATTCACAAGCAATTAATTATGTAATGTTTTAGCAAGGCATTCATTGGCTTGCCCCTCTGTCGACGGAGTAACAAATTGTCAAGCTGAGGTCATGGCTGCGATCAAGGTTCTCTAAAATTTTCTTTACACACAAAATGCCTGCGGCTGAACATTTCGTACATCTGAAGCAATTAATTGATCAATTTCCATCCATGAAACCTCACGACAAGACTTCAATGGGAGGCAGCTTGTTGAACCGCCAATTTCTGGATTTGATTAAAGAAATTTAATACATTATCAGCTCCCAAAGCTGTACTTATATGATTTGAAATTACTTGTTATTCTAGTTTACGAGAAATTTCAAATTTAATTTATTTGGGTCCCATGGATGTAACTTGGTTGGCCATGCAGGGGCGGAGGCTCTGTAAGACTAGAGGGTGCAATGGTACCTATAAGCTTTGAAAAAAAATTTAAGTTTCTAAATGAAAAATTATAAATTAAGTATAAAAAGAAAAATTTGTCCATGCAAAACTTGATATATAAACTCTGCATATAGGATGCAATCATGTAAATGTTATTTAAAATTTTGTGAAATAAAGTCAAAGTTGCCTGGTTATTTGATTTTTATTTTGTTAATTATTTTTTCAATGTGACAAAATGACAAATAACCTTTTAAAAGTTTGAAAAAATTCCCAGCAATTATACTACAAATACAGATAGAAAAATTGTCTAAAATCAATACTATACGAACGCTTAAAATTTGAACTGGGGCTCCTAAAGATTTACTTTGAGCTCCATCCCTGGCGTGACTGCGCGTTTTGCATATGCAAGCATCAGAATTCAAATTATATTAAAATATAATGATAGATGCTTAGTGGGTGAGGTTTCTTACTCCATTCAAGCAAAAAGGATTCCATACTACCTTTTTTTTTTTTTTTTTTTTTTTTTTTTTAACACTATGTTTTCCCTAATAAACAAGCGAGCCTAGGTACCTTAGTCGGCATCACTGTCATTAGTTCATTGCCCATCCCATTCATTCAAACGACACGGTTTTGACAAATTTCCGGAGCATGTTTTAAAATAAGAAGAAAATAATAATAAACACTAATAAAATCGGATTAAAACTCCAACACCAACATTGAATACAATTCTGTTCAACATCCATTTGGTCACTTGAAAATTAAGAAAGGGCTGTTCAATTAATTATTAATTGATTGCAAAAGTTTACTTTTTGTTTATTTAGAGTTCAAGAAAATCAAAGACTGTAGTTAAATTGATTATCTATTTATCTTTTTTTCAAAGTCTTTATTTTGAGCGTTTAATAAGTGAATTAAAACTACGAGTATGGACTTAATTATTATATGCAAAATTATATATAAACTTATTTTGTTAATTATTGAATCTCAAGAACCTAGATAACATCTCCTGTTTCTATTAATTCAAACCGTTGACATTTTGCCGCGCCACTTAAACCAATTGTTTAAATTTACCCTATCATTCTCATTTTTGTCATTCTCTCAAATCATCTCTAAGTATTTGCTTTATCATCATCTCACTAGCGAGTTTTGTTTGAGAAATCCAACTGATGTATTCACCATGACAATTAACTCATCCGAACATCAAGGTTTCTGATTTTTCCGTTCTTCTTTCTATCTTTCTTTTCTTTTTTTTAATCAACAATTGTTTTTAATATTATTCTTGGTCTCTTCCCATCAACTTTAACTTTTGGTTTAATAATTCCTCTAATGTATATTAGAACTAAGGTCATGTGTTTGATTCTCCTAGCTACTTGCAAACTCTATCGTTAATATCAGTTATCAATTTATTGATTCATTCTCTAACTCTTGTCTTTTAAATCCATGTTTTACATGAGGGACTTGTTGAGACTTGTCTTTAATTATATTTTGTAATCTATACCTACTAATTAGTTTAAACTTTTGATCTAGAAATTTCTCTAACATTGTATCAAAAACTAAGGTCTTGCGAATTTGATTATCCTTGCTTGCAAACTCTATCATTAATTTCAATCATCAATCTCTTGGTCCATTCTTAGACTCCGGGCTCTTTAATCTACTCCTACATGAGGGATTTGTTGAGATTTGTTTTTAATATTCTTGATGGTTCTAAGACGATAAAACTTTGTCTTCAATATTATTGTTGGTTCTTGATTACCTATTAGCCTGAACTTTTATTGAATGCTATCCCTGACGTTTTCCTCCAACTTCCGATATGATGATTCATTTCTATTTGTTACCTTTATATCACGATGCCTTGAACCTTGACTTAACATCATGTATGAAATTAGAGAGCCCAAAAGAAAAAGAAAAGTTGTATTCCATGACTAGTATTTCAATTATTTCCGTGCACAGTTTTTCTCTCCAGTGAATTTATTTTGTTAAAATATGGTGGATGGGTATAAGAGTTGTCAAATAACAAATAAAAATTCTGCAACTATGTGCACATAAAGTTGAACAATTTTTTGCGTTCTAATAATTCTATATACAAAAAGTTATGGGTCCGAATGTTATAAACTGACCTGAATTTTTTTTTATCATGATAGACTATAAATATATAGACATTGTCGACGAATGCACAGATTTGATTTATTTTTAACATATGTATATATATACATATAGATTTATTTTATTAAGAGGATGAGCTGTTTACTTCCTTCTGAAGTAAGTTTATCAAAAAAGGTTAGGTTCCATTTGGACCGGCCGCCATTTTTTATTCTTAATTATAAGAGTTATTATTTGGTAAAACCGTAAAAGACAATGTTGACTTTTTGACAAGGCCATCCAGATGTAGACCCGCCGCCCGGGGGGGGGGGGGGCGGGGGGCGGTGGTGGAAGGAAATTTGTTTAATTACCGTTTGACGACGAAAGCAAGAATTGAGAGACGTGGGAGGCACGGCCGCGTGAGACGATTATTAGCGACAACTGTTAGGTTCATGTATTATTTTATATACTTATTAAATGAATATGCCATAAATTTTCACCTTTCAAAATTGGTTCATGATATCTGATGTTAATGATGTTATTGTTCTCACTAACTTGGATCTGAAATTGTTATAATTAATTAGCTTTACAGTTGTGTTTGCACCATGACCAAATTAAAGCATGCATATTGAAAATTTGCTGTTGATTTATTCAAATATCAAATAATATTAATGACCAGACTTCAAATCTTCAATGTGTCGCAGATGGTGTTAACAAAAATGCTGTAAGTTCTTATTTTAACTTACCAGCATTGGATGTTTCTCTTGCATTTCCTCAAGCAACTCCAGCTACCTCCAAATTTCCACCACCTAGTAAGAGCTGAAAACTCTATTTATAATTCAATGTAGGTCTTCGTATGTTTTAAAATTTAAATTTTAAGTTAGAAGACTACACCACCTAACTATAATAACAATATTAAATTTATATTTTATAATACGCAAACATCTGCCAATGATAATTTTTAATGCTCGTTTTTCTCAATTATATTCATCTTTAATTTTATGTTTGAATGTTACAGCATCCGATTATTACAATTTTGATGATCTCTTGACCTCGGAGGAGCAGGCTATTCGGAAGAAAGTGAGAGAATGTGTAGAGAAAGAGTTAGCCCCTATAGCGGCAGAGGTATTTTCCTTATTTTACTAGCAAATTTGCATGTTTTGATGTATCAAACTAAAATATTTGTCGTGTGTACTCTCAATTGTAAAAGTGCAATATGCTGAAAGTATACAAGACTCTTAAAATATCAACTTCTGCACTGATATATATATACTTCCCCTTAATTAAAACCAGTATTGGGAGAAAGCTGAATTTCCATTTCAAGTTATTCCAAAGCTCGGTGCCCTGAATATCGCTGCTGGCACAATAAAGGTGATTAATCCGATTTTTAGATTTTCATTATTGGGCTTTTATTGTTTAGGTCCCTACTATTGTATTTTATTAAACAGGAACATAATTTATTCATTTGTATCAAACAAGTCCCTAATCTTTCCTGAGAGGGGTAATGTAGTAAGTAGGATGTGTTGAGCTTCTTCTGACTCAGGGTTATGGCTGTCCTGGTCTTTCTATCACCGGAGCTGCAATTGCTCTGGCAGAAATTGCTCGAGTTGACGTCAGCTGTTCAAGTTTCATACTGGTGCATTCCTCTCTGGCAATGCTCACAATTGGTGAGATCTTGATGTCCTCCAAATTACACAATTTGCTCCCCTGATCTTGATGTTGTAGACAAATTATGACCTTAATTAACTTCCATGTTCTGTCAAAATAGCACAATATGGATCAGAGTCACAGAAGCAGAAATATTTACCTTCCATGGCTCAGTTAAAAACCATAGCCTCCTGGGTAAGTAGCTTAATTCCTGCCTTTTGGCACTTTATATATAGTGACTCAAAAACATTGATCGACTTAATTTTATTTTCTTTTAACATCTTATTAGGCTCTGACTGAACCTGATTATGGGAGTGATGCAAGTTCTTTGAGAACAACCGCAACGAAGGTTCAGTTTTTAACTTTTATACATCTACATCTATCTATGTTTTGATTACTTTAATCGTCCATGTTTAATATCATATAATTTTTTTTTATATTTTTAAAAATAAGAGGTGGATAAAGCATAAATTAATTTTTTAACCCTCACTTCTTCAAAATTTAAATTCAGATGATCAATCAAGAAAATGTTTAAAAACCACTCAGTCAAATTTATTAGAACAAATATCATGAATATGTTATTGATGTGTTTTTTGATAATCGGGTGGAAGGAGGTTGGATTCTCGAGGGCCAGAAGCGCTGGATAGGCAACAGCACATTTGCTGATTTGCTGGTCATTTTGGCAAGGAATACAACAACCAAACAGATTAATGCGTATGTTAAAATGTCATTTATTTAACACAAAGAAAAAAAAAGAATTAATAATAATTAGCACGTGATCTGTTTTAACATTTGAAGTGACTTTATCTTACGTTTACAGTTTCATGGTAAAGAAGGATGCTCCAGGACTAACAGCTACTAAAATCGAAAACAAAATTGGTCTAAGAATCGTCCAAAATGGAGATGTTCTCTTAAAGAAAATATTTGTACCGGATGAGGACAGAGTCCCTGGTTTTAATTCTTTCCACGATACAAACACGGTGCGTTTTTTCTAGCTCTGGCATACATAAATAATTACCATTAATTTAGTTTTATCAGTTTAATTTCTGATCTATGCTTTTGGAATTGGACTATACAGACTCTGTCAATTTCGCGTCTGATGGTCGCCTGGCAATCCATCGGAATAGCAATGGGCGTGTATGATATGTGTCACAGGTAACACAATTACTTACGTTATATGTGCCAATTTAATTTTAGCTAGGGTTTAGTATGAAGCTGATTTCGAAATTTGAGTGATATGAAGGTATCTGATGGAGAGGAAACAATTCGGAGCACCATTGGCAGCTTTTCAAATCACCCAACAGAAGCTTGCTCAAATGCTTGGAAATATACAAGCAATGATTCTTGCTGGATGGCGAGTTTGTAAATTGTATGAGGATGGGAAAATGACTGCGGGGCATGCTAGCTTGGGGAAGGTATGTTACATGATTTAGACTAGTGTAAAGCTTAGTTTGATCTCATTTTCTCGTCAATGCTTCTTGATTTGGATTCACAAGTTTACATCATTTTAATTCAGGCGTGGATCACGTCGAGGGCTAGGGAAACAGTTGCTCTGGGACGTGAGTTGCTTGGTGGGAATGGAATTTCGACTAATTTTCATGTTGCAAAGGTTATCATGATCTTCTCTTTACTTGAAAATGAAAATCTATCTTTACTTCAATTAACGCTCTGTTTAGAATTGATAAGATGTCGTAGCCTTTCACCCCTAATAAGTGAGGGAACTAGAATTTTGATTATGGGAACCGTAATTAAGAAACTACAAATTTTAGTAGTCTAAAATTAAAACTCTGTCAAATAAGGGGGCATCCATCACTTGTTTAAAGAAATATATTAAATTTTAATTAAGACCCTTATTTTCACCTAAATTTTTTCGACCTAGGGGCCCACAAGGCTAACTCAACATGCCTAAATAGTTATTGTGAGTTCAAAATTACGTTGAGGTCCAACAATTACAAACGGATTGGGTCAAACATTTTATTTTATAGTGATATTTTATGTATGAACAATTTTCATACAATCAATAAAAAATTTTAATTCCAATTTAGGCCAATTTGAAATACGTATAAACTTTACATTATAATAAATTATAAATTTTTTAAATCCTGTCTTAAGTAACTTGCCTCCAGATATTAATAATTGTTTGAATATTATAAAAATATATACCAAACAATGATTTATTTCTTATAATTATTTTCACATTTTTAAACTTGCGGATAATAATAACTTGATAGTATGTATACCTTTTTGTTGAAGGCAAAATATTTCTAACTTCTCAATCATGTTTAGAGTGGTAGAAACTCGTTTATTCCTCATATTTTAATATTAGTGCATGTTTAATCCTTATACTTTCAAAAGTATTTTAAAACATCCTACTATTAAATTATTAACAACCTTGTCATTACTCTCTTACAATAATATTTCTTCTTTTTAGACATTAATAAAAAATTTAAATTATTAATTTAACCCTAAAAAATAAAATAAAAAAAATAAAATAAAAATAAAGTAATATATATTAGTTTTTATGGAATTAGTGACTATACAAATTTTTACCCTATTTAGAACTTCATGAAATTGACATAATCTATTACTTAATTACTAATCTATTTACCACTATATTACTTACAGTAATAACTAAGTTAAAATAATAATTTTTGAACCAATCTTCTATTATATTATAACATTCTTATAATAAAAAGTTGGTCCCAACAATATATGAGTATAGAGAGTTTTACTGTATATAAGGTTTCAAATAAGCAAATATTCTTGCATGGTTTAACTGTTTGCTCTGACCATTGACCATCATGAATTGTTAATTTGGTTACCATTTTTTCAAAAAAAAAGTTTATTTAACACAAGTGTTTTGGATGATAATGCAGGCATTTTGTGATTTGGAACCTATCTACACATATGAAGGCAGTTATGAGATTAACAACTTGATAGCAGCTAGAGTAATCACTGGTTTTGCAAGCTTCAAGCCGGCTCTGTCGACCCAGCAAAGCCGCCTATGATTGCTTCCATTTCTGCATTCAATTTGTTGGTTGATTCAGTTTCTTCTCATTGAAAAAAACCTTATGTAACATTACTGATCAAATTGAATAAATTATACAACTTCTATGCAAACCATAACAAAAATGTTTTTCTTTTTTCTTTTTGGGTAGAAAATGTTTCTTGTTATATTAGAATGTATCAAACTTGCAAACAAAGTATGAATTGCCATGAGCTGGGGCACGACCTATGTTGTGTCCTATGTTGGCTTTGGCCCCTAGGTTGAAAACAAACTTTCAGGAAAAATAAGGATTCTAAAAAAAAATTCAACTCATTGATTAGAAAATTTTAGGCCTTCTCAAATTTGCATTTTAACATTATTAATATTAAAAAATGAAAAAAAGTTGGGATTATTCCCTCTGTCACTAACAGTTTCCTGATACATTGTTGTTCAAAGCCATTAATTTTTTAATCACTAAGGTTGATAACATCTAGGCCTCGGCCTTTTGCCTTCATTGTCACAAAATCCTCCACTAAATCACCATATGGCTCCATCAGGTTGAGTTCTCTTTTAGAAACTCTACTTAATCACCATGGCAGCAAACTGCTCCAATCATCAAGGTCTGTCTGTTTACTTTCTCTTTTTATTTTTTTCTATCAACATTTTTTTTTCCTTTTTCATCAAGCCGGTTTAGTTAATCTTTATCTTGATTCTGTATGAACACAAGTTTGATTATTAGCTTGAGCAATCTTGCTGCTTATTTTTAACAAATACTGTATATAACATGGAACTTCAATGCGTCTCACTGATAGTGTTAGCAAAAGTGAAGAGAGTTCTCATTTTGATTCACCAGCATTGGATGTTTCGCTTGCGTTCCCTCAGCCAACCCCGGCATCCAAGTTTCCTCTTTGCGGTAAGAACGACAGTATGTTTTCATGAACACCCCTAAGCTTTCATATAATAGCTGTCATGCGCTTTATGTTTCATAACTACACTCTAATGCCTCTACCGTGCCGTGTTCGTATCAGACAATAGAATTTTCTTTGAAAATGGCAGCGTCGCTTCTTTGCTGATGACTCAGCAACAATCACGCCTTCGAATAGATTAGAAAAGTTGGAGTTCATTAGGTCATATGTGAATGTGAATGTGATGTCCGAACCTTTTAACCGACGCTGGAATTCTATCAGGCCCATGGTACTTTTTTTTTTTAAGAAACGTTATTCAAGTCAGTTGTAGAACTAATTAGTCATATTAATATCTTTAGAACAAATTTAGAATGTTATTTTGATATTAGCTTGATATTGGAAATAGATTTTACGAAGGGAATGGAGAAAAGATTCTATTACAGTGGATCCCCAACCCAAATTTCAAGACTAGGATGCCTAAGGAATAGCAATGCCTTTAAACTTGTTTATCTGAGTTATTAATTAAATTTGTTAATTAATTATTTTTCATTGTGAAGCATTTGAAAGTTTTGCAATTTCTGTTTGTTTGCTGCTGCTACAAGAACTTCTATATTCTTACTCCTTTTCATGCATGTCTTTGTATTGGAATGTTACAGTATGGGACTATCACCAATCTGATGATCTCTTGACCTCGGAAGAGCAGGCTATTCGGATGAAAGTGAGAGAGCCTATGGAGAAAGAAATAGCCTTATAGGCCCGATAATGGCAGAGGTATATATCTTGTTCATGTTACTAGCTGCCTTGAATATTGCTGCTGGCACGATAAAGTTTGATTTTTTCAACTACTATAGTTTTTATGATTTTCGTCTTTTCTTCAGATGGAAAACGTAGTCAGCAGGAAATTGAGCTGGTTGATGGTCAGGATTATGGCAGATTGGCAGTCCTGGTCTCCCTATCGCTGGAGCTGCTACTGTTATGGCAGATATGCTCGAGTTGATGCAAGTAGTGCTATTTTCGTAATGTCAACTTCAGTGGTAATGCTCATTATTGGTAAGATCTTGATGTGCTATTCCAAATAATATATTATTGCAGAATTTATTTCCAGTTGATTCATACCTACATGAAACTGTTGACAAACAATGAACTTATGGAACTTGTTTGAATTTGTAATAATAGCCCTTTGTGGATCAGAGGCACCATGGTCTGTTTGGTAAATAATTGGCTTTTGGTACTGTACAGCAACCCACAGATGTGGTTCCAATAATGACATTATTAAATAATGTTGAGGAACTCGAATGCGATCATTAACATCTCTAGGCTTTGACTGAACCTGGTAATGGGAGTGATGCAAGTTCTTTGAAAACAACTGCTAGTAAGGTTCAATTTTTCAAACTTAGTATTTAATGGTCCATGTTTGATGCTATATCATGTTTTCGCTGTCTTTACTGATGATCAGGTGGAAGGAGGTTGGATACTCGAGGGCCAAAAGCATTGGATGGGAAGCAGCACAATTGCCGATTTGTTAGTAATTTTGGCAAGAAACAACACAATGAATCAGATAAAAGGCATGTTTATTGCTGTATGGGATTCGTTGGAACTATATTAAAGAAAATGTACATGCAACATATCAAGGAAAGATGCCATTTAATTAGTCTCAAACAGCGCTCTTTCAGTCTCTATAAACAGAGTTTCTGTGAATCCTGTTTAAAAGAGAGAGTTTTCAATCCCATCTCTATATTCCTATCATGATACTTAGCTCACTTTTAGGAAATTATTTAGGCGTGATATTTGGTTTCGTGTATTGGCACGCTCGTTTCCCTTACATGTGGAATCATTCCTCTTTCTGGTCCAGTTATATTGTGAAGAAGGGTTCTCCTGGACTAGCGGTTAGGAACATAGAGAATCAGATTGGCCTGCGGATATTGCAAAATGCTGACGTTCACTTAAAAGAAAGTGTTTGTACCTAATGAGGACAGATTGCCTGGCGTCAATTCTTTTAAGGATTTAAACAAGGTGGGTCGTAGCAAGTTTCCTTAACTAACTTCTGTAGTATCTTTATGACAAAAGCACTTCAAAAAATTGTGCCAATATAAGATTTACTTTGTGCAAAACTTTTGTTTCTGGCTTTTATTGTTATAGTGCTACATGTTCAATGAGTTTCAAGTGTATGACCGTCATGCCACTTATTTAAATACAGTCTCTGGATTTCTCACGGGTAATGGTTGCCTGGCTACCTATTGGTTTATCAATGGGTGTCTATGATATGTGTCACAGGAATTAGAATATCTCCTCCTCCTTTTTCACTCCAAGTTATTTCGAGCTTTTTGTATTATCTGTTTTTACCGCCCAAAGGTATCCGATGGAGAGGAAATGGTTTGGAGAACCATTAGCAGCTTTTCAATTAACCCAACAGAAACTTATTCAAATGCTGGGTAATGTTCAAGCAATGATTCTGACGGGATGGCGCATGTGCAAAATGCATGATAAAGGTATAATGACTGCAGGTCATGTCAGCTTAGCACATGTATGATTGAATGTCTGAAGATTTCTAATGCATATGGTTTTGCCTAGTGCTTATTAACTAGCAGGGACACTTCACTTAATTTTCAGGCATGGATCAGCAAGAGGGCAAGGGAAACAGTTTCTATTGGACGCGAGTTACTTGGTGGCAATGGAATTTTGACTGATTTTCTTGTTGCAAAGGTTATCAATCATGCCCATTTCTTGATGGAAAACAATAGATCCTTCATCCAGACCCTTTCGTACAAATATTAGCTGCGTGTGTCCATCAAACATTTTAGCTGCCGCTCTTTCAAAGTCAAGCAGAAGTGTGGCAGATACGATTATGAAACATACGCTCTTAGTGCATTTAACAATTGTGTTTTGAATCACTTGCAAGCATTCTGTGATCTGGAACCAATCTATACCTATGAAGGCACTTATGAGATTGACACCTTGATAACTGTAGAGAAATCACAGGTTTCGCGGGCTTCAAGCCGGCTGTGTTGACGCAACAAAGCCGCCTTTGATGACAGAGTAATCGATTTCTGCACTCGGTATAAGCTGATTGATTCAGCATATTATGATTGAAAAAGCTTGTGTGATCTCCGATAGTAAGATTCAATAAACTAATACAACTTTTGTATAAACCACAAACAAAACTTATTGCAGCGTTTGAAAGGAACTTTTGCAGATTTTGTCAATGTTGTACTTACTGAGATTGATCAACGAGATTTGAAGTTATATGTTGCATAGTTTAGAATTGTAAAACTCACAATTAATAATTTTACCTCGTGGCGAGTGATCCTATTAATTAGTCTTCTTTACTTGCTATAAGTTTTAAATATTTTTGGGTGCATTCCTTGTACGATGGATTTTTATCAAGTGTATCTCTCAATTAATTATATATGCATAACCATTTTTTTTATCAATCATCTCCCCTAACTCTCGAAGGCAATCCCGACAAGGATATATTTTGAAAAAAAAAAAAAGAAAACAGAACGTGAAATTAAAAAATAAAAAAATTGAAAACAAACGCAAACAGCTATTCATTCTGCTGAGCTAATTGTGATTCCTATTAATATAATTTGTAAAAATTTTATAAACTACCAAATAATACAACGTACACCCATTGAGTTTGAATTTACAAATGTCACATAATTTACATCAATTTATTCATTTTTTTTTCTCGAGTGTTTTCCCTTTACTTATCACGCGGCTTGTGAGTTGCGAGGACAAGAGGAGTTGGGAAAATTGACAAAAATAGCCTTAAAACTTTCATAATTTTTCCATTTAGCCTACTCAAGTTTTTCCTATCAAAGTTAGCCAAAAACAACAATTTTGCCCCAAATTACCCTCTTCATTTCCACAAGCCAAACTCTCTCTAGCCACCCTCAATAGTTGTACACAGCGAACGGCGACGGCGCGACAACGACCTAACCTAACCTAACCTAACCAAATCCATACGAACTGGAAATGAATCCAACAAATTACAAAGAGTCCACAATCTAGGTAAGCAAACGTCATCATTTTCTAATAATTTGAGTGAATTTGATTGGGGTTGTAGAAGAATGTAAGGTTGTTGGAGTGATAAAATGAAAAAAATATTGTTAAAATGATAAGTTTTAAAATATCACATATCAGATGTTTGGTAAAATTCCTCTAAGATAGTTTATATTTACCTTTTCTATAATGAGAGTGTAATGGGGGATTTATTAAGTTTTGTTGGTTGTTATATGTGAGATGGCATGAAAATACTTGAAGGGTGGCTCTTGCTCGCGAGAGGGGGAAGCATTGCCAGCAGGACACATGCAATGGGCGCACCTATTGCCCGCGTCCCGTGCGCACAGCGCATTTGCGTGTGATGAGTGCAAGCCCATCGCACCAAGAGATAACATGTCTCTTGGTGCCCGTCGCACGCATCTCGTGCTTGTTGGATACGTGTGATGGGTGCACCCATCCAGCGTGCTCGCGCATAGCGCGCTTGCGTGCGACGGACGCTCCTCTCACCAAGGGATAGCACCTCTTAGTGCCCCAAATAAGAGTTCTTTTTTTAATTTTTTTTGTTGTTGGAAATTTATTGACATGTAATTTTTTTTGTAATTTGTATTAGATAAATGCCGAAATCAAAAATAGCAATGTATAATCCGCCCGGACCGCCGAAAGAACCGGGAATGATAAAGATACCTTACGGATATCACTTTCCCGGTCGTATCACAAGTATGTGTAAATTGAATATGGTTGTAAATGCCATACAAGAAAAATTAACAAAGCGGCAGTTGAAGTTATTCAAGAATGACATATTTGGGCATTTCTTAGAGTGTCGAAACTTTCCATTCAGTGGCATAATTTTGCATAATTTGTTACTCAGACAAGTGTCTCATGGTGAAAGTAACGAAAATAATCAGTTATAATTCCAAATTGGTGAAAACTTTGATATTTTTATCTATTGGAGAGTGGTGCCTAGTAACGAGCCTTTGTTATGGTGAAGATGTGGTGCTAAGAAAGCATAAAACAATGCATAGGTTACTTAAGAAGTATTTTGGCATATTGTTCCTCAAGATAAATCTTAGCCAGTTCGATGAAAGATTTATGGACTTAGACTTCGAGGCTATAGACGATAACAATGCACTAAAGATCGTCTTATTTTACTTTGCAAATAGAGTACTAAATAGAAGAAAGGATAATTGTAAAATCAATTTCAACTTGCTTAACGAGGTAGATGACATTGATCACTTTCGAAATCATCTGTGGGGTCGTTTGTTGTGGGAAACGATATATGAAAGTCTTGATAATGCATTAAATGGCAAAGGCCACAAATTTAAGAAAGAATGCTAAAAAAAACCTGAGCATAAAATTGAAAAATACGATGTTTATGGCTTTACGTCTGTAGTGCATGTGTGTTAAGATTTTTATTTTTTATAATTTAGTTTTGTTATAATGAATATTTAATGATACATTTAATGACCTTATTTTTCTCGTTGTTGAAAGCGTGGATTTATGAAGCGATTGGAGAACTACCATTAGAGTGCGTCGTGAAAATTAAAATGAAGATTCCTTGGATTATGCAATGGAAGCCCATGACTTCTTCCATGATAAACTATGGTGAAGTGTATTCATATCTCAATAAAGATTCTAAAATTATAAATAATATATATCTATGTGTGTATATAGTTATCAAATACTAGATGATTATATTAATTGAACATTTGGTACGGATTTACGACAGGAAAATATTTTACAAACCATTGAACCCAATGTAAAAGAGAAAGGCAAAAAATTTTAGAAAAGTGTGGAGGAGTACGTGCCATATATCCCTACTTAGTTCCGTAATATGGGTATCCTTCATTGCATCATTTAAAAGATAATGAAAACTCAAAAAAAATTTATGTGGTATTTACTCATTCTCTGTTTAACATTGTGTAACACCAACCTTCAATCAACGCGCCATCCGTTAGAAGGACAAAAGAGACAGATTATGACACTACAAGCCCAACAAAAGTGCATGAGAATCAGGTGAGGATAACTTTGCTGCCGGCGAGCATTATGAATCCGCACAAGATGATGATGACACACATGATTCAGAGGTTATTTTATGATTTAAAAGATCAGTTTCTCTAATCATATATAACTAATTTGTGCGCTTTCTCAATACTTTAATGTTTCATGATAACAGTTAAGGACAAAGTTCTGCAATGATGATCTCATTCAATGGATGTATATGATAAAATGTTCCATTAATGAACTAAGGTTGGAATTTCAGGCAGAACACAGAGAACAACAAAAGTATCGAGATGCTGTCATAAAATTTATGACTTCGTTTACTGATGGTTCTTCCAAGAGCAGATACAATGATTCTTCAATTGGATGTTTGTATACGGTAAAAAAGTTTCACATGCTTTAGTAATGTTCTTTTAGTTTAATATTCTAAAATTACCAATTCGACAAGCCCCTAATGACTATAGTCCGTACACTGATGTTGGCAACCATGATGATCACACGCGCATGTCGTTGTATAGTCTTTATAAGGATGTAAGTGGTAACAGCGTGCAAATCCTCACGGAGACACCTGCTGCCATTAGTAAATTTGGACGTCCGTACATACCGTCTTATGTCTTTAACAGTCATTTCTTTATTCCTCATTTCAAGAAAATTAGGAATGTTAGGCTTCTACTTGCACTCCAAATAACAGATTGTGAGATTGATGAAAAAAGAAGTGTGGACATAAATCCACTAAGGGGCCTTGAAGATCCAAGGTTATTTGAGCAGGTTTGGTCAATGGTTTGCTGGCAAGATAAGTGCGGATTGTCCAGTCCAACGATCCTAAAAATTTTTCAAAATAATTTTGGGTAATGCTTTAATAGGGTGGCTTGATGATGAGGCATGTGTTCGTAGCGGTGAAAGTCGTGTTCATCTTACTTTGTGTACATAAAGCAATGCAAATTCACTTATTTCTATTTGTCCACAGCATATTCATGCATATTTTCGCTTAATTAGTGAAAAGCAACGGCAATATCAGAATGCCTTACCTCAGCAGGTCACGCATACGGACACGTATTTCTGAGTAATGAGTTAACGAACTAATTAATAATTAATTATAATTTCCTATTTTCTATAATGTTGAAATCTTGTTAATTCGATAATCCTTGTGTAATATTTCTACTAGGCGTTCCTAAAGTAGTTATGAAACAATGGAGACTGTAATGTTCATTCATTACAATATAGCAGCAACTTTAACAACTATATTGATAGGCGGGAAGATATAATGTCCAAATGGTTCACGGACATCGATGTAGTTCGTATTACTACTCAATCTTGTGTATTGTATTTTTGTAACAATTTTAGGAAATACCATTAGATAAATTTATGACTTTTTGTATGCAGATATTCATCCCTATGATTTTGGGCGGTGATCATTGGGTACTAACTCGAGCAGACCTCCAAGCGAAGATGGTACGGATTTACGACTGCTTACTGACATGTCGCAACGACAAAACATACTTGAGTCAATTCAAGCCACTTAAAGTCATCTTCCCTCAATAACTTGAAGATGTTGGATTCTACAACAGTCGACTGAAGCTACAAAATGCCAACTCTTGGAAAGTAATAGTTGTTAAGGATATCCCACAACAAGAGCTTGGAAGTGATGATTGCGGAGTTTTTATGTTGATGTTTACAATTTATTTGATGTTTGGCTTCAAACTTAATTTTGATAGTAGAAACAAGCAATACTTTAGAAAGAAAATTGTTGTAGATATATTTAATGACGACATTGGATTGTAAGCATATGTAAGTCTTTCAAATGTTTATGTATGGATATACTATATTTTGATAAATGTAAATTTGCGTTACATTGATATATTTAGGCATAAGTAATTCTCGATATATTTTACTAGTTAATATGCAATTGTACACAAAAAATATTCCATTACATATAATTGTTAAACACACAAAAAAATAAAAGTCGAAAAAACATTAATAGTTGAAACGATACAATTAGTTTGGATTTGACGCAATGAGATTCTTGCATCTCTTGCGATTATCGCCTAGTTTGTTGCACCTCTTGCATCTCAAAATCCTCCGATCTACGTCATCACCGATAGAAGGTATTCTAAGCTCTCAACGACGGCCAGGTGGTGGTGCTTCGATCGGTGGGTAAACCTTCATTCCTTAAATTTTTGCTGAAATATCCCAATCAGCTATGTCGCCAACTAGCTCTTCTAGTTGTGTATATACCATGACAAATTATTCTTTTGAGTAATAATTGGAACAAAGACTTATGTAATCTACTTGGACAATCAGACAAGCAGTAATTGATGCGCACAACAAGCTAATTGAGTTGGAAAACTCTACAAGAGCAAGTCTTATTCTGTATGTCAACTATCCCTTTTTTTATACCACTACCTAAAACATGGAATTGATGCTAAGACATAGGATGAATAGTCATTCTTTCGGCCAAAATTTTCCTCTCACTAACTATCTCGACTGCCCATGTTGTTAGTCGAGTAAGCATCGATTCAGCCATAATTTTCCTATCATAAAACCATTGCTATAATGTTTTCCTAAATTGATCAACAAAATGAGTAACAGGAAATTTTCTCGTTTCCTTCATAAAAGAATTCACACTCTTTTCGATATTGGTAGTAAGCATATTGTACCTCTTACCTTCAAACTCAGACCTTGCCCAATTATATGTGCCCACATTATTCTCCAAGTAATCAGCCGCCCCCTAAGTGGAGTATCCACAACCCTTCAAGTTATTGTTTAAATCTTTCATGTCTATACGCTTTTGTTGCATTCATAAAGGCAAGCTCAAATTCATCTTAAAAATTCATCTTAAAGAGCTTTAGACATCTTGAATTTTGACTTAATGTTACCTTTGACATAGTAGAAACAAACAACATGAACAGCAGTATGAAATACTTTGAGAATGGCTTTTTTTATTGCAGTGCATCGATCAAAGATAATTACTAACTCTGATTTATTGCCAATGACTTCGTGCAACTTCATCATAAATCATTCACAAGCATCATTATTTTCCGAATCCATAACCCCAATTGCTAACGGATACAGTTAATTATTACCGCCAAGACATGTTACGACGAACATGCTTCCATGATATAGTTCCTTTAGATGAGTACCGTCTACAGCAATCACAGGCATGATGTACTGCATGAAACCCTTGATGGAAGATCCAAGCGCTACAAAGTAGTATAAGAAATTATCATCTCCATCTCGTTCGAGATGAGTACCAGTACCCTTATTCGCTTTGATCAGAACATAAGAGTATTTAGGAAGTAACTTATACGATTCTACAAGTTTTCCTCAAACTATTTCAAGGCCAACTTCTTTTGCCCGATATGCCTACTGATACATTAACTAGACATCATATTCCTGCTGCATGTTTGCTCTAATGTCATTTGGAGTATATATTCGTTTATCCTAGATAAATTTATCAGCGATAAAATGACCAATAACTCGACTCCTTACTTGACAGAGACCACCAGACAATACCTCATTAGAATAAGTGTGTTCATTGTCAACTCTTCTCACAACCCAAGGAACATTCTGCTCATTTGAACTTCTCGTTGCTCGAATACGCCATTTATGTGATTTCGAAGAACAATGTGCCTCAAAGTGTGTCGTTGTGGACCGTGCAATCTTGATATCAAACTTATCCCTCAAGGCAACTTTGTGGAGTTCCAGTATTAACTCATTTTTCTTAGTGAACAATTTACCTACACCAATATCATCAGAATTACACCTTCTAACTAAATTTAGAACAACCAAGTTTGAAGGCAGAATTGGAGCAAGATTAATGAGGAGATCAACTGTTGTCCTCCTCCTCGAACGGGCCATTGGAGGAATATGTTGGTTGTCTCTATTATTAACAGGAATATCATATTGATGCTCATACTCATCATTGATAGGAACATCGGAAGGATCGATACCGCCATAATCAACAGGACTATCATTGCTACGGAATTCGTTGTTCTGGAATGGAAAGTTTTATGGCCCCAACGATGTCGTTAGTAGTAACACTTCTTCTGCAACATCCGCTAACGTTATATCATTCTCATCAACAGTGTCATTATTGCCATTGAGTAGAGAGCAACGTTGCTGTAACGACATCGGCTGCGATAACACCTCTTCTTCAATATCGGGAACAGAATCATTTGCTCTAAATGAACTTTCAATTTCTATAAATGGTTCAGGATCTTCGGTTGGAACTCGAGGAGTTGTGGTGACAAATATAGGGATGCATTCATAGTTAACCACATCAGCGGCCATGTGCAACACAACCTTCACCATTTCATCATTATATATATCCATAGGTAGTGAACATGCACGATAGATTGTGTTATTGGACCTCAAAGTTTTTTTCATCGTCATACTATATTCGTTAGGATTTATCTGCAAAACTTCATACACTCTTGTTAGAAATTGATCAAATGTACAATCTTTTCGAACTAAAAAACTCGTATTCTTGCCATTCATGTACTCCACATGGCCATCTACGAACGTCTCCCACTAACCGTCGTAACATATTGAAGCACAACTGAATCCATTAAACCTAAATATCATTAAAAAAAATGAAAGAAATTATATTACATGCTACATAATAAGTTTAGAAAAATTTTTACTTCGACCATGTGATAGAATATAGTACATAATTTTAGATTTCATTTGTCTCGTCGCAAGTTTCGAAACAATATATTGTATGTTCAAAACGGACACATGTAGCCCAAGATATGACTTTTGGAAAATTTCTGAAATTTAATGAGGCAGGCAGTGGGACAGGTGCATGTTGCACATAATCAGTTTTGGTTTTTTGTAATACATGTACCTATCTCACTGTCTGTCTTACTAAATTGCTGAACTTTATTTTTTGCTCGATTTTTTACTGTTTCCAATATTTTTTTTTCATTTCTCAACTCAAACTGGAATTTTAACAAATCTCATTGTTTTATAAATGAAAAATAATAATTTTTATAACAAAATATACTTTAATTTCGAACTTATTTGCTAAACTCTATATATTCAAAGTATATATTATGTGAGAACATATACTAACTTTAGTAAGCTTTCCAAATATATATTTCTTCAGTTATGCAATGTTTGTCTAATGAAATTTATTGATTTATTAAAAGTGATGAAGTTTGTTGAAAGTAATAAAAGTTTTGGTTAATTGTTAAGGGTTGAGAGCTTTTAATTTTATTGAAATTTCTCAAAGTGGCATGTACTTCTTTAACATGCTTTTAAAATTTGTTCAAAAAAAGAAAAAAAAGACTAAATTAACGAGTTAAGGTGCACTAAATAATAAACCGCAATTAAAAATTATCTAAATACCGTACAAGTTGCTGCGAAAGGCAATCATCTTAATCCCTTAACATCATGATAATACAAGTAGTCAACCAACCAGCAGCAACAACAGCAAGAAGGGAGGTAAATGCCTGGACTCAAACTGAATTATTTATTATTTTATGAATCATATAAAAGGAGACCTAAACTGGCGTGCCAACCTTATCCTCCAATTAGTTTCCCCAATACGATCCGATACTCTCATCTCATCTCCCTCGTTGTCTTATTTTCACCTTTTTTTTTTTTTTAATTTTCACGCTTAAGACTCCGCTTTAGCGCGCTCTGAGCTTCATCCCTCACATCACACACACTGTTATCTGTAATCACCATGACTATTCACTCATCCAAACATCAAGGTTCGAGTTTTTATTTTATTTTATTTTTTTTGTAATGTGATTCTCTGTTTGTTTCTTCAATTTTTGATTCGAAATTTCGTTTCCATTAGCTGCCTTTATATCTTGATTCTAGATGATATATGATTGAATCGTAAATAAAAATTAAACAATGATTAGGATATTAGAACGAAGAAAAATTATACGCGATTGAAAGAATGATTAGCGTGAATTGTTTGTTCAGCTTATCCATTTTTTGGCAACTTTTTTTTCTCTAATTGACATTAACTTTTATTAGGTGTATAATTACTTAACTTTTGATTTGATTAAGTACTTGACTCCAATGTGTTTGCAGACGATGTTGACAGAAATGCCAGGAGTTCATATTTTAATTTACCAGCATTGGATATTTCAGTTGCATTCCCTCAAGCAACACCGGCTTCTAAGTTTCCTCCTTGTGGTAAGAATGACAACCAAATTACATGCTTTATGGTTTGGGTTGGATTATGCATTAAGAAATATTGGTAATCGTGGCTTTAAATCGGTTTGATTTGTCAGTAATTGTTGTTGTTGTTTTGTTTTCACCCCTTCCTTTGCTAATTACGTGAAAAATGCGCACTTGTCCTCTCTCATTTCCGGTTCTTTATCCTTGACATCATTTTTAAGTCTTTAGTAACATTATAGTTGTTGGTATGTGTTCCCTGCCGCGTCCACTTGAAGTAGGAACAATAGATGGAGGTCTTACCTATGCACATAGCAAGCAAAAGAAAAGTGAAATGGGGCCAGAAAAGGGGGTTCCGGTCGATCCCACTCTGATGCTTAAATCAGTGTCAGGAGAATTTGAGTTATCAAAATAGGAGTTCAAGTGAACTTACCCTAAATATTTCATGTCCTGATGCTTCTGACTTGAAGAGACTTCATCCCTTAACTCATTAACTGCAGTGTAACTGCAGTGTTCGTGCTTGAAGCTATCTCCATCACCTTAACTGTCTCCCCTAGATTTTAGGCTCGTGACCTATCGTCCTTTGACTGATTCATTTATCATCTCAAGGGTAATATATTCTGGCTTGAAGTAGGATCCTTCCCTGAGATGGGATCAATATTGAATACCGTATCAGTTGTAGTATTGAATTTATTTTTGTTCAGATATGTGAATTTAGAAGATATGTTACTTGATTTGTTCTATGTCCATGAACTTTTATGTTTGACCTGTTGATTTGTCTATTTATTTGTTTTTTGCTTTTTTGGCAAGGTGAAGAGCATATGTACCTTTTGCAAGTTGAATTTCTTTTCTGAAACTTAAACTTTTATACTCATTTTCATGTCTTGGTCTTTGAATTACAGCATCCGACTATTATCAATCTGATGATCTATTTTCGTGTCTTGGTCTTTGAATTACAGCGTCAGACTACTATCAATCTGATGATCTCTTGACTTCAGAGGAGCAGGCTGTTCGGATGAAAGTGAGAGAGTGTATGGAGAAAGAAATAGCCCCTATAATGGCAGAGGTATGTTCTTCATGATACTTTGCAACTTCTTTTTGAAAGATGATGATGAGTTTGTATTGTTAGGTATTAATTATCATCTACTGCATTGATGTGCTGATGAGACAGAGTTGATTTCTGTATTTTCTTTTTAAATCTTTTATTCCAGTATTGGGAGAAAGCAGAATTTCCCTTTCATGTTATTCCAAAGCTTGGTGCCCTACATGTAGCTGGTGGCACAATAAAGGTGATTTTACAATTTTGTAGTTTAAACTTGTCTGCCCTTCCCTGACGTAGGAAATGTAGTTAGTAGGATATTGAGCTTGTTTTGACTCAGGGTTATGGCTGTCCTGGTCACTCCGTCACTGGAGCTGCTATTGCTACAGCAGAAATTGCTCGAGTTGATGCTAGTTGTTCTACTTTTATATTGGTGCATTCCTCTCTGGCAATGCTGACTATTGGTAAGATCTTGATGTCATTTTCCAAATAATATGTTAGTGGCTTGATTTTATTCTTCAATTGGTTCTTGCAAGCACAAGATGCTGTTGAGAAACTAACTTGTCTGAACTCTCAAGAATAGCATTGTGCGGGTCAGAGGAACAGAAGCGAAAATATCTACCTTCTTTGGCTCAGTTGAACACCATTGCCTGTTGGGTAAGTAGCTGGCTTTTGATACTGTACAGTGTCTCAACAATTGGTTATAATATATTTGAGCAACTCAAATGTGTTCTTTTACATCTCAAGGCTTTGACTGAACCTGGCTATGGGAGTGATGCAAGTGCTTTGAACACAACTGCTACCGAGGTTAATTTCTCAACCTCTTATGTTTATCTCTTGGATAAATTACTCTTATGTCTGTATCTGTACAGGTAGGCAGTCTATAGTGTTTCAAGTTTCGTGCTTTGTCATGTTTTAGCCATTTCCTTTTATGATTAGGTGGAAGGAGGTTGGATACTTGAGGGTCAAAAGCGCTGGATAGGAAATAGTACCTTTGCAGATGTCTTGGTTATTTTTGCTCGGAATACGACAACAAATCAGATAAATGGGTATGCTAATCAGAGTCTGAATTTTGTACTTCTGTAGGAAGCAAGAAGCTTCTACCTGCTGCTGATTGACATGGGAATCTTGTGGCTGTGGCATCTATTTTGGGCACTTAATTGGAAACTCATCCATACGCATTTACATGCTCAAGGAAATATGTTAAAGAAAACAATAGAATACATCAAGGAGGAAGATTATCGTTTGTGAATAGCACTCTTTCAATCTCTAAAATTAGAGCTTTTGGAAATCCTGTCAAAAACATTTAAAATGAGATCCTATCGTGAAACTTAGCACTTTATAGTCCTACATTATCAACTCTTCTAATCCTTATATCAATGTTACTACTATCATGATACTTTGTCTGGTTTGGAAGCATTTGGTTTTATGTATTGGCTTGCTCATTTACTTGTGGAATGATTCTGCTTTCTGTTTCAGTTATTTAGTAAAGAAGGATGCTCCTGGATTAATAGTTACAAAAATAGAAAACAAAATTGGTCTACGGATTGTTCAAAATGGAGATATTCTCTTAAAGAAAGTCTTTGTGCCTGATGAGGACAGATTGCCTGGTGTCAATTCTTTTCAGGATACAAACAAGGTGCGGTTACTGTGTATCAAGTTTCTTTAGTAATCACGGTAGTATCTCTTTTGATAATATCTGCCATGCTGAACATACCTGATTTTCTGTGTACATTTTTATTTTCTCACTTCTGCTAATTACAGTGCTATATTTCCCAAGTTCAGGTGTGTTATTATCATGCCTCTTATTTAAATATAGGTTCTTGCTGTTTCACGTGTAATGGTAGCCTGGCAACCTATTGGTATATCAATGGGCGTCTATGATATGTGTCACAGGTATTAGAATAAGTCCTCTTATTTTGAATGTAATTTATGTTCAGCTTTTTGTATGAAGTGTTTGAAATTTGTATGACCTAAAGGTATCTGAAGGAGAGGAAACAGTTTGGAGCACCATTAGCAGCTTTTCAGATCAACCAGCAGAAACTTGTTCAGATGCTGGGAAATATCCAAGCCATGATTCTGGTTGGTTGGCGTCTTTGCAAATTATATGAGAAAGGTGTAATGACTCCTGGTCATGCCAGCTTGGGAAAGGTATAATTGAATGTTTAGAGCTCTGAAATAGATTTGCTTCTCTCTTTATTGCTTCATAGTTGTGACTAATTTCTTAATTTCAGTCATGGATCACTGTGAGGGCTAGGGAAACAGTTGCTCTTGGACGTGAGTTACTTGGTGGCAATGGAATTTTATCTGATTTTCTAGTTGCAAAGGTTATCATGCTCTTTGTTCTTTACTTGGATCATTGTGTGTAAGAATTTGATAATTAGCAATTATTTGTGAATTGATTTAATTGAAAATCCATTGCTTCCACTACTGAAGATTAACAGACATGCAATGGAGTAGCTAATTCTTTCATTGCTTATTTTTATTCATTTCATGGTTGATTGGCCTATTAATCTACTGATTGGTATGTTAACTTAGTTTTCTTTATCTTGTGTAGCTAATATGTGTGTTTTGGATGGCATTGCAGGCATTTTGTGATATTGAACCCATCTACACATATGAAGGAACCTATGATATTAACACTTTGGTAACTGGTAGAGAAGTCACGGGTATAGCAAGCTTCAAGCCTGTGGCTTCGGCAACTCGCAGCCGGCTTTGATGGTACACTCTTTCCCTACACTCGTGTTGGTTGATAGAGTGTGCTTTGATTGGAAAAATAAAGCCTGTAATATCTTGGAAGATGAAAGCAAATAAGTTAATACAAGATGTGTACAGAACATGACAAATAAAAAAGTGAAAAAGGCACTCATCTCCTTAGCAGCCTTTGCTATTACATTGTCTACCCATATTAATCTGGCCGTACATACGTTATTTTTGTTGTTGATTGCTGGTTTTGTCTATCAATGTGTCTGAAGCTGAAATTAGATGATTCTAGAGGAGTCAATGTTCTTCATAATTGGCAAACACACAACATAATAGATATCTTATTAGGGTGTTGTTTGTAAGTATTGTGTTTTGCCTTAATTTTTAGAATATAAAATTTAAGAGTGTGAATTCTTATTTGGCCGCTGATATTTATTAGCCATTAATCCACTTTTTTTTTTTATGGTGGTTGTTTTCGGCCGCAGCACAATACTTACAAACAATAGTTAATCCAACGATTCCTTAGAACCTAAGTAGGATTTAACTTTTGGTTGTTAAACAAATGAAGGACCAACATAGGATCCATTTCAAGCCATAACTTCTTCCGACCATGATCAGCCACAACATTAATGGCTAAGATTGCAGCAAAAAACTTCAGCACAATAAGCGATATGATGGTCCAAACCCTGCGGGATGAGCACCACGAGCGTCCGTAAAGACGGCCCCACCAGCAGAATCCCTAGGACCACCTTTGGAAAGACCATCTCATAATAATTTAACGAGCATGACAAAAGTTAGCATCCACCCCAAGATAGCTCAGAATCTCTCTATCCCTGCCATAATGCACATAACCGGGCACCAGTCTTTGCAAAGAAATTAATGTCGAGCTGTACAACTAGCTTTAACCCGAAAAAGAGAAGGCATGCAATCCTCAAACCTGAGCTTGACGCGGCTTTTCCAAATGCCATGAAAAATATAAAATGAAGTGACAAACACCAACCACGGACTGGGGCTGGGGACTAAAACTAGCATTGATGGCATGCCAAAGCTCTGAAATTGTACTCACAGGGGGAAAGTGACGCTTGAAGTTCTCATAATGCCAATCCCGAACAGTCGTTGCAAACGCACAATTAACAAAGTAACAAACACGTGATCAATGTTTTCTAAATTATGGAATGCACAAAGAAGACAAGCCCAAACCAAAAGAGGTGCCGCGCCGCTGCAAAAGCAAAAGCTCGCCAGACTGACATGGAGAACTTGGGGGAAATTGTCAAAGCTGCGATGGCCAATGCTGAATGGTGAATGAAAGACTGCCAATCCACTTATACTTGGTAATTAGTGAATTAACAGCAACTAGATTCTAAGTCTGAAGCACCATGATATACTACAAATCATTTCATATATTCATAATATAGCATGAAACCCATATACGAGAGATGGGATGAGGTAGAAACTCGCAAGGTAAAAACATGTCATTTTTACCAAAACGTTAATTCTATTCCTTAAAAGTAAATATTAAATCTACTAATTTACTGACATCACAAATTAAAAATTTATCTATACACATGTATACCTTGGAAATGTACCTCAGAACATGCTAGTTTTATTCTCAATTATATGAGAGGGAAATTTTTCTCTCACTACCGCAGATGGAATGCGAACCCAACCATTTTTCCCAATCGCTATATGTGGGAAAAAGAAGGAAATTGACTGTCCAATTCGGGGTGGATCTGTAGTACCTCAATTTACACAAGTTTTTAGGCAATTTTTTAACCCTTAGGTCAACTATCACCTATCAATGGCCGAGATCAAATAGAAGATGACATGACTTTGATCAGCGTTGATTAGAGGATAATAAAAATCAGTATCACATTAATCCTATTATCGTGGTTTTGCAAAGGGGAAATTGAAAGCTTGGTTATGTAATTTTTAATAGGATAAACTTCAATTTACCCACATATAATGATAATCTTGAATTAACTATTTAAAGTATGAAATTTTTAATTTATCCTCTTTTATTGTTAAGAAGATTTTTTAAAAAAGAGTTGGACTATTAGCACCCCTTCATTAATCTGATAAAACCTCAGTCATATTACAATTACTTTTAAAGACAAATATAAATAAAATTAAGTCATTTATATTTTCTTTATCTCTTCAATTTTATTTTGCTTACACAATATAATTTTTTTTATTATCATTAAAATAATCTGAATTTAAGGAATAATTCTCTAAGTGAAAATAAAATTTTTGTAATAAACTAACAATTTAATTAAGATACAACATAGTGGAAAAATAAATTAAATAAAATTTTATCCCACGGCTAATAATTTTTTAAGGATTCTCAAACTAATTATTGAACCCATAATTTGTAGGTAGGATAAAATTATATTAGACCCATAAAATATTCATTATTTTTTTACTCTAATGTTTTTCTTATTTTTTTCTTTTAGATTTTTTCTTTATAAGTTAAATAATAAAGAAAAATTGAAGAAAGAAATACAAATATTAAGACTGAAAGAGTGAGAAAATTATTAGTAATTGAAAAAATTATAAATGAAAAAATTATTCATTTAGAAAGAAGGGTATTTTTGGCATTAAATGAAATATAATTGAAAAATGGGTTTTAATAGGATTGTTGAGGGGTACTAATAGTTTGACTCTTTAAAAAAGTCATTTATGTGCCCTCATTTCCATCATTTCAAAAAAGAGGATAAATTGAAGTATTTATATTTTTTTGAAGTAAATTGAATATTGTCATTTTATTTGGAGGATGAATTAAAGTTTACCCTTTTTGGTATAACTCAAGAATGAAAAATGATATCCCACTTCTGTTGATACTAAAAAGTGACATCATTATTTTTTTAATTAATTTTTCAACTTAATGATTATCAATCACTAAAAGTAGTATTTGTTTTTTTGATATGATATTTAAATGGATCTAAATTTTTCTAAATTATGAATGAGTCTGAATATGATTCTTGAATGACATATTTATTTATTTTTAAATCTGAATATAACTAACATTTTGTTTGTTTTTATACATAAAAAAAAAAAATCTTAAACAAGGTTATTTGACATCTACTCCTTGCCAATAAAAAAAATAGATTTTATAATAAATATATTTTGTAAAGATTTTTTTAATATAATATTTACTTCTTATTTAGACTTTTTTCCATTCAAATAAAAGCTACAAAAATTTTACTTTTTCTATTCAAACATAAATATCTGAAAAATCATACATAAATTACAAAGTAAATTTTACAAAAAGGTCTAAAATTAATAAAGTTACAAACTTTACACATTTAACAAACAACTCCTAAGTCATTAGATTATTAAGTCAATTTAAAAAAAAAAAGATGACATCATCAAAATATTTTCTTCAATATATCCTTATCTAATTAATTATTTTTTGTCATTCTTAAATAAAACTTATTAATTATCATTATTACTCATCTATATAATTTGTGATAATATAATAGTAGAATCATTATTTTCTTATTTTTTTATTTCCTTCAAATTAGCATTATTTATCTTTCTAAATTTTATGAATTTTTTTATATAAAAAAATCATAAACTACAATAAATTACATGTTCTAATTTAGAATATTAAAGGGTTGCATTCGCACAAACATGATTTATTATATTATGACAAAATATTATCTTATTTGTGTTTTTAGAGATGTCTATTATTTATTTAACATATAAATTTTAATAACACAAATTTACAAGTACATATTTTCAAATTTCTTAAGGTATTAAAAGCAAAAAATTAAATATTTATTTAAAGATTCAGACAAAAAGTAAATATAGTATTTAAATTCAGATATTAAAGTCTATTTAAAATTATATTAATTTCAATATACTCAAGTTTTAAACTAATTCAAACCTATTAAAATTTCGATTAAAAACAAATATCACCCTGTTTAATTTTTTTTTCAAACTTACACTAAGGCAAAATATGTGCCCATTTGTGAAAATCTTGAACTTTGGTGAAGAGATAGGCGGTAGGGTGATAACCCAAGAAATGAAAAAAATAAAATAAAATAAAATAATATATATTGTGGAACTAATTGAAAAGTATCCAAACATACAGACCAATAATATAAATGATATGAAATTAAAGGACCTGTGTAATATTGACTAAAACAATGGTCTCATTTCACAATATGGTGATGGTTATTTATAGCCATATGTAACGATGCGTTTTGCGTGTATTATATCTTATGAACTGATTAAGGGCGTGTTTAAGATTATTTTGGAAGGTTTAAAAATAATTTTAAAAGTTTAAAAATTAATTTTAGTTTCTGATAAAAAAAATTAAAATTACTTTTGTCAAAATCAGTCCCTCTTATAACTTAATTTGAAAAGTAAGAAAAGATTAATTTTCATATTTTGATTTTAAGAATCAATTTGATCATTTAATACAATTCTATAAATATCCTTAAAATTATTACCTAAACCCAAAATTATCCTTATTCAAATTGGAAACAAAATAAATATTTTAATAAATTTTTATTATAATTCATCAATATAAATTTAGTAATATCAATTTGTTAGTCAAATTATAATTAAATTTGTTTCACTATATTATAAATTTAATTATCAATTTTTTAAGATTAAAAAGTAAAAAATAAAATCAATATATTATAAATTTTATTTTTAGTTAAAATTATTATAATAAACAGTTAAAATATTATATGTACATGTTTTTATATATATAAATAAATTTTATCCTACATTATGTACACTTTAGTTATTTGTTTCTCTCAGCTGTTTAATAGTAAAATTTATCAAATGTCCATAACTATTTTCAAAACTCACAATATTTTTTAAAACAAAATTTACTAAACACTTAATTGATTCTCTTCATAATTGATTATTTTTATAATACAGCTAACAATAATTATTTTAAAAGTTCCAACACTCCCAAACTGGCCCTAAACTCATAATATACTTCAAGAGCTGTAATCTATTACCATTAAGTTTTTGCAATGCACTCCTAAAGTCATTAATATAATCACACGTTATTTTTATCAATCAAATAAATATATCTCATAACAAAATAATTATTTTACGCATCTCCAAAACTTAATTAATTGCTTGATAATTTTAAAATAAAAATAAAAAATAAAAACACACTGCCTATAAATACAATCACTATTCTACTGATTAGCTTTCATCTTTCTCTCTCTCTCTCTCTCCAATGCCCACCTTCTAATCCTCAGCTGAAGCCGAGCTACCGCCGTGAAAAACTTAACATTCTGCAGCGGATCCAATATCTCCACCACCTTCACCGCGGTAGTCATCCTTAACATATCGGCATTCGCCACCAGCGTCTCCAGAGACGCCCTCAGATTGCTCTCCGTCACTTCCTCCTCGTCCGTCAGCTCCCCCTCACCTAACTGTCCCAGCCTCCTCGCCAGCTCCATTATTGTTGGGCCCGCCACGCGCTCTTGGATTCTCGCCAGCTCATCATTAAGGAATTTTTCTTCCACTCTCGCCTCTACCGATAGACTATCCATACCCTGCCTCTGCTTGTCCGTCAAGTCTTTGACTGACTCGTTCACCACCCGGAAGGCGAGCGTCGGATTGAAGCCGGCTATCCAGAAGAAAGTTTGCTCGAAGGGAGTGAACCAAGTGGGTGCAAAGAGCAAGAACACGTTGTGTTGAGCGATCTTTGATTTCTCTTCGTAGTACCGTCGATAGTGAGCTAGTACCCGTTTGATCAATTCTTTAAGATCTTCGTCTCGAGATTGATAGTGATTTTCTTGAGCTGAAATCAACTCATCGAGCAAATGCTCTTGGCGTACAAGCCATGCTCGAAAGAAAGTCTCAAACGAGGCAACATTGTAATCGTTGTCGTTTCTTGCTCTTGGGTTCTCGGACATTGTTAATGAAACGAATAAAAAGTACGATTATAAGTGAAGTAACGCGCAAATGGCGATACTTAAACAACACCCATGTGTGTGTGTGTGTGTAGATATAGATATTACTAAAGAGTAGATGATATGTTCCGAGAGGTGGGGGCTGCTAAAGGGGGAGCGAATAGGAGATCACTTGGTGTTGAAGATTTGATTGCTTACTGAGAAAGTATTAGTACATAGCAATGTAATAAATTAAAAAAAATAAACTAGCTGACGGTAAAAGTAATGGTTATAAGCAAGCCTATGAATTTAACTTTTTTAACTTTTTGTACTTGTATTTGTGTATTTGTCTTTAAAGGATAAATTTAGTATTTAAATAGTCCATTAAATGATCGACAAACCAAAATTTTACAAAATGAATGACAGATATTGTAAGGTATAAAATAGTAAAATAACAGAATCAGTGTGATATTTGATAAATCTTAAAGTAGTCAAAACATCTACTTTTAAAATGGATTTTTTCAAAAAAAAAAATTTCCTTTTTGTGATTTTTGATTACTAGCAACAAGGTATTGCTTGACAAGCTTGGAGAATTAAAGGGATTGGTGTTTCGTGCTTCTTCTTAAGCGGTTATGCAGAGTGTGGAGCGGGGGAAATGGGCAGAAAACCTGTAAGGGGCCGTGAATGACACTTGTACTTGGGGTAAAATATTAGAGACAACCCCTTACCCAAGAAACCAAAAAACGTTTTTGTAACTTATTGAAAGGAGGCAGAGGGGATGAATTTTGAGCATGCTATAATTAGCGAGTTGGAGTTTCAAGTCTTTCAACGTCACCGACTGAGAGAGAATCTAAAAGAGATTTGAGTGCGGTGCGTTTTGTCCCTTTGATGGAGGATTTTCAGAGAGCACGTTTTGATAACGGGCAATAATGACTGTCAAGAAAACAGACCCGCCAGTGCATGAATGTTGAAGTAATTGAGGATTTTTCGATTTTTTTCTTCTTTTCGGATTTGGTTTAGGTGGCATTTTTTTTCCTCCATGTGCAAGACACGTACTGAAGCGGACCGTTCCAAGTGGAGCGGTTCTATTAAGTTGAACCGTCGTCCACTCGGAACTCGAAAATAAAAAGTTGTTACGGGGACTTACAAGAGGCAACCATGCGGCGTTGGCAGCGCTCAACGGCGGCAATAAGTGATCCGAGGGTTGTGATCAGAGTATAAGAAACTCAGCAAAGTGGACGTACGAATGAGATCAAGAGTCGGTTTAAACCAAGAACCAACGGAGTTTATGGTGAAGTTGCAAACTTATATTTTGGCGAATGAATGGTAGTGGCGAGAGTGTCGAAGTGGAGTTGACACGATGAATAAAATTTTTTATGTAGCTACAAGTTCGACCAAAAGAAAATACGAAGACAGTTTGTATTTCTTGTAAAGATAATAACTGGGTAATGATAAAAAAATAAAATAAAATAATTAGCGAAGGCCGCACAGACGAGGCCTTGAACAGAATTGTGTACCGTTAGCTTTTACCAGCGCTAACACTCCAGCGGTGACTCCAGCCCACACCACAGACGAGAGATATTGCTGAGCACTTCTCCCTGCTACAGAAGTTGTCCAGATGAAACGAGAACGGATTTCACTTAAATGAGCCAAAAAAAAATCTTAAAATGGAAAAAAAACAGAAACTAAAAGATTTCACGTTTTATTGGGCATTCCGAAATAAAAATTAGTCCATAAGAGAGACCAAGAACTGAACAAGTACCTTGTTGAAGTGAGAAGGAAGTCAGTGTCAAACCTCCAATTACCAATGCTGATGCCACAGGGAGATACTGCAATATAACAAATTTATCCATGGAACCCAAGGTCACTAATGAGTAATGACACAAAAAATGTTGAAACAAGACTTCTAAAATTGATGCATGGTGATTGTATTTTCTGATATGTGATAATACACTAAGTGGGGTACCAGAAGTTAGCGAGGACTAAAGCGGGACTCACTTTTGTCGGCGAACAATATGACAAGTGTTTCCCAGTTCATTGCCTGAAGCTAAGCTTTGTCGAAATATAAGCAACTTTATTTAAATAATTCTTGAATAGTTTTTCTTTTGCTACGAGATGCTGAAAGAACAAACCGGCTGACTTGTATTTCATTGTTTTTTCTTTTCCTACTAGATACTGACAAAACAAACCGGCTGACTTGTGTTCTCATGGTTTTTTCTTTTCCTACTAGATGCCGACAAAACAAACCGGCTGACTTGTATTCTCACCCAAACTATGCAAATGGCTTCATCCCATAAAAAAAGAGGGTAACAAGAAAGAAGGAAATAGAATGGCTTTGTACATTCTGTTTGATAATGTTTTTTCAAAGATGTTTTGTTGGCAGCAACTCAGTCATTTTCATTGCCATAATTTTGGACGACAGATGAAGTCATAATATTTCTATACATCTTAATATCTTATTCAAAAAACAAAGAGCATTGATCCTTACCGAGAATGATTCAAACCCATTGAGCTGAAATGGAGAGGGACTGTTTCTGTTGACAGAATAGTGGCCACTTATGAGATCCATTGCATCCTGTGGAAGAAAATAAAAGAAACTTATATACAAAATTTTCACCAAGACAATGGAAGCCATAACTCCCTACCATTAGACAAGCGTTCCTATTTTCAAAACATAAGAGGCAGCTTGCCTGTCGAACTCCATCCTGGAAATTGTTCAAATAGTATCTTGAAAGAGCACTCATCCCATCTTTGATCAATCCAGATATTGTCTGCTTCCCATATCTGCAGTGTTGGCCGTAAAAATATATCAGATATTGGAACAGATTACAAACAAATAATTCATAGGAATCATAATACAACTTTGATTCACCTAACAAGGTCTCCTTTCAGGGCGTGTGTTCCAGCATATTCGAGGCTAATCTCGTCACCTTGCTCAGCCCACACTAATGCAAGAGAGATGCAAGTATAGAGTGAGGCAGAGACGTTATTACAAAGACAACTTCTAATAGCAAGGAAGACTGAAGCAACGATGTAAAAGTATAACATACACATCCTGAATTTTCCATATTCCTCACTGAACATAGAAATGCACTTGGTGGAAGACAATATCCCAATCCTTTGCAACTGTAAACTCAGCGACTTCTGAGCCAGGTAACTCTGTTCATAAATATTGAAAATAGGGAGAATAAGGAGCTTTGAATTACATAGATTTACAGCACAGCTTCCCTTAATATAAAACACACAATTCTGCAAAATGAATGCATTCCCTGTACCTGGGTGACATTTGTTCGATCAAGACAATCAATACAGTTGGATCTGATAACTCCTTTCTGCTCCTCTAATATATTTCCTTCCGTGTCTATGAGGAGGTATCTGCTCAGCTGGAAGAGTAATGATTAAAACACAGTATTATGGATAGATGGTATACCAGGATAATGGCATACTTGTTCAAAAAAGCTTTATTTACAAGATTTCATTTGCTTTCATTACCCTTGCTTTTCAAACTCCTGTTGAATCTGATCATACAGAACTTGCAGCTTCTCAAAGTTTGTAGTGCCACAAACACGATGAAAGTCGAATGAGACATATCTGCAATAGGCATTCATGAATGACCAAGTTAATCAAAATACTTTTCGAAAAAGTAGTGGAGGTCCTGGAGAATGAATATGAAGAAACTAAGAAACAGGCAGGGAATTGCAGTTTAGAAGCCCAAGTAGGTAACCCAAGGGGTTTTGAGCCCCTGACCTCTTGGTGGAATCCAAGGATCTTAACTACTCAACCCAATCTGTTAGTGTTATCAAATCTATTGCATATGTAGAATGTAGCATGTCACCACCTAACATTTGGAAGCTTCTGCATTTCAGCCGCATATGCTGCACTCAATTGACCTTCCTCACCGTGCTACAGTTGTAAAATAAATAACAGTGTTCAGATCATGAGAAACAAAATTGGCCTTGCAAAACAAAAAGTCAACTGGGGTACATCAGACACAGTTAGGAACACTGTAAAGTGGCCAGCCGAACCAGCCTTCAGCCCTTCACAACCAGCATTAATAAAAATAAATAGAAATCACTGATTCCAAGAATCTATAAACTAGTATAGTCATACTGAGCTTGTAAAAACATCCCAAAGGAAACTGTCTGCAATTGGCTCCAGATGGCCATATTATCTTCCAGAATTGTTCCAAGAGAACACTGATGCAAATTAGAGATTTGTACTTTAGGGACAAGAATAAGAGAGAAGAAATTCTAACCTTATCGGTAAGGTCCACTGCTACAATTTCTCCATATCTTTGTAATAGATCATGGAAATGGCGCTCCACAACTTTTGGCTGGACAAAAGGGGTAAATTACATGGATGCAAATGGCAAGCAGAGTTAAACTCCAATAAGACAAAAACTGTATTTCAGAGTTGAAATTTACAGTTTGGTCATGATTAATAATTTTAAGCTGTGGCTTATAACTCAAATCAACAATCTGCTCCCAGAGGAGTGGTATTGAGCCCCGGACCTGAAACAGAAAACAATATAAAATGTAACCTTGCAGGATAGTGATTATATACTGTGATATGAGAACAAAGATTAAAGTTTATAGCCATAACCACAAAACAATAAATGAAGTCATATGTAGGAGTATCTTCCTTTTCAATCAAGGATATCTCAGTTATAAAATAATAAATAAAGAGAAAGGTTATTAGGCTAATGAATCTGTAAGCTCATATATCAACATGTAAACAACTTTTTTGATCAGAAACAAAGTATATTAGATGTAGGAATTGTACAAAGAGGAGGGACAAGTAGTCCACACTCAACACGTAAACAATACTCTCACTACCTTATAAAAGAATGCCGCCGGAAGTATTTATAATGCATGGTACTAAATATGCATCTGGTTTTTGCATCTTAGGAAAAGGAGTAATAAATAAGCCAACAACAAAAGTCCACAATTTAGACATCCCATACAGCATTAAAGGGCACATGAAAATTATTCAATCTCGAAGTACGTAATATACAGTATTAACTAAATCAAGCTCAAGCTTCAAGGTATCTAATGTGCAATATTTAACTAAATCAAGCAGCTGAAGCTGTCCTTGCCCTCAGGGGCTTGGCCGACTGGTTTTCAAATAGCTTTCTTTGGCTGGCCACCTGTGTTCAAATCTGGGGGGAGGTATGGGGCTAAAATATTAATTTGGCTTCACCCACCCACTACCTTTCCTTTCACGGAGGGTGGTGTGGGAAGAAATGATCAAGCTGTCCTTTCATGATGAGTGAAGAAATACATATCTAAACTTCTCAATTTTAGAGTCCATAAAAAAATTGAAGGGAACTGTTTCTCTTTTCAAAACATTTCATCCTCAAGTTATATCAGTTTGTTGATACGACAATGTTGAAATAGGAATCAGTAACTGAACCTCCGTTAGCTACAGAAGACATACCTGCAATAGTGAGGATTTAAAACCTTCCGTCTCTAGTAACTGCTCAGTTTCTATAAAATTAGCGGTGTCACCTTCGAAATTAGCTCCTCTTCTCCACATTCGTGTTCCTAAGTCACATACACCAGATTAGAATCATACATATTGAAACTAGATCTGACATAGCAGCATCAATAACTATAAGAATCAGTTGTCTCCATAATGTTGCACCTAGACGTCGATTACACCTCCTTGAAAGCAATGTTATCACAGCAGGTGAATCATTCAGCTTTAACTGCACAGCTCCAAAGCTTAAGACTTAGTTAAATGAAACAACTTAATAACCGTAGATCAGTGTAGTCATTCTGAGAATTAAATGCATGTGTCTGTAAATGCACAGTCGCACAAACACACCCATGTACACAACTGTTAAATAAAAAGAATAAGACAGATGTCAGGATATTTCCTTGTAAAAGCGGAATGATGAAGCCATCAAGCTGCCACAGAAAAGAAAATTAATCAGGGATCCTATCGAAAGAATCAACTAGGACATACTTCCTCCCTTTTGTAGGGAAAAATCGAAATTTTTTTTTTCTTTTTTTTTTCTTTTGACTTAGACAAAGAAAAGAAGTACCACCACAAGGCAAACTTATAACTTAAGGTAAAGGAATATTTAACCTTGCATTCAATAAGTTCTTCCAATAGGTTTCTGTTCCAAACAAATCGAGGGTCAGCCTGAAATATGGAGAGGAAATTAAAAGTTCAAAATTACTGGCAGCATTGATCAACAGTGCAATACACTGTTGCTTTATATAACAATAACTGATTCAGAAACATATGGAAAGATTTCAAACTTTTGAAACTTCTATCACCCCTTGTAATCTTCCAAAATTTGCATTTATAAAGAATAACCAACACAAATTGACCAGAACAACCCACGCCTTAGCTAAGAGCACCACTTTGAAAGTATATGAAAACAGAAAATCAAATCCCCACGGTCTGTCAGAATGAACAATATATAAATTATTTTCAGATAAAATTTTTTGATGTGATAAACCATAAATACAAGCAAACCTGCTTCCAAATTGGTTTAGACATCCATCCTTGAGCTAATTTACATCTTCTCTGTAAGCTGTTCAACATGATCAAATCCATCTTATAAACATAAGATCTCACAAGTAGGCATAGCAATGAAACTTACTATCATAATCAGAAATGGCAGCAGATCATTATGTTAACAGTGAAAAGCAACTTAAAGAGCATGTTCCAAAGTGAAGGAGTTTACTTCAGTGTTATATCTGTTTCATATGAATAATACAATCCTGGAGCTGCTTCCACTACTTTCAATAGATTCATGAAGTAGACTTCATCCTTCTTCTGCACAATACACATAACAAGTAAATTTGAAAAGAAAAAATATTAATCACTTCAAGACATACCCATACAACCATATCTTTTTAGACCAAAAGACGCAAAACCTTACTTCTTGATAATTTGAAAACTGTAAAGCCTCATTGCAATGCAGGAACTTCATAGATGTTACTCGAAAAACAGGGAAACCAAGAAAAGTTCCAACTTCCTTCCGTGAAGTAATTACTAATACATATTTTCCTGCGCTAGTGTAAGAAGAATTAGATGCAGAAACCTCATATAACATATTAACAGAGCATAAAACCATAATCCCTAACTTTGTACTCACGGTCAAAATGCCTCTTGTATTAAATCCATATCAGTTATTGGTATGGTAAAGGCTAAAGGAATAACATTTAAAATTTAACACACTTTCTCGTGTGCAAGGCCAGCCTCATTTAACAGAGTTATCACATGGATGCAAGTATTAAATGCAATCGGTTTAGTTAATCAATAGAATTAGTGTTCAGAGGATTGGAGCACAAGATCATAAGGTCAAAACCTCCTCTGATACCATATTAAATTATGAATTGCCCGAAAAACTTAAGCAACATGCTCTAATACTGTATTAAGTTACCCCTATACTGAAAAGCTTAAGCTTAAACGTAATGCCCTAAATAATAGTATTTAAGCTTTAGTATATAAGCATTTAACAGATATTTGATTTTATTGACAGCAAGAAATACCAGCTAGCAGTCTAATTGTTCCCGCCACTCCATATATTGTAGAGGTCTGTGATGGACTTCCAGAACAAGCTTCATCTGCAAACAAGACACAATTAAGCCATCAACTAACTGCAGACCAATTTTTAACTGAAATGAATCATTTGAGATCAAGCTAAAAATAATGAAAATTGAATTTAAAAAAATAATTTAAAGAATCCATTACCGTTAAGTGGCTCAATGTTTCCGTCACGGCGATCGATTGAGAAGCCCTGATCGGGAGATTCAACAGATTTGATCACGTACTGATCCTTAAATTCCAGCAATTCCAGCTGATCATGGATCTTGAATCTACCTGAGGATGAAGCTGATTCAATCTCCATTATCTCGCAGTCAATGCACGAAAAAATCCTGGAAATATCGCGAACTCGATTTTGTGATTTGATTGGCTTTAAGAAGAAAACGAAATGAGCAATGGTGTTCGCTAACAACAACTCGTCAGCTTAACGGAAAGACTGTTTACTTAACTGGCTAACGATTTGCATTTTAGGCAAAAGGACGCTTAGTTACCAAATCAATTTGTCTTTGATAGGGCTTTTAATTATGCTCTAATTACTATTGTTAAGTAGTTGTTAATTGTTATGTCCGGTTCGTTGTCCTTTCCTCAGAACAATAATTTCGTACAGCCAGCTGTACCATAATAAGTTACTAGAAAGATTTTGACGGGATTGTTTTGTGGACCCATTTTGATGCTTGCATTTGGACAAAGGGTCACGGAATTGGAAACTTTGAAATCGACCGTAAACTTGCTACAAAGTGCAAACTCTATTATTAAGCCACATCCAAACCTCCCAATCAAAGGAGGCGAGAGAAAAAGAAACCACGTCTAAAGAAAAATTATAACTGTGAAATAAATTCAAACTACGACTGTAAATGTTTAAAACTATCGTTTTTTAACTGGGGCAATCCAATCATAATATGAAACAAACCTTTATTATTGCTAGAGTAATGATATGTTCACCAAAATGGGTCTCTAGTTAGACACGACAAAGCACTAATAAAAAATAATAATAATAATAAATAGTCAGATTCAGTTCAAAATTCATTTTTAGCATAACCATGATTTCTCTTATTATTATTTTTCATTTAACACGCCCTCATCTCACCATGCACCGACACAAATTAAGTAATTTTCCTTCAAAAATTAGTTTAAGCAAAAATCCAACTTTTGATCTCTTGTTTTCAATACAATAATCAAACCAAGTAGACAAACTTTTGGGATAAACTTGACAGTGTTATTGTTTTATTCAAGTATATCAAATTTTTTAAAATAAAGATTAATCACGTTATAACATTATATAGTATTATGCTGTCACTAATAATAAATGAAATTTTTATATATTAAATATTAATTATATGATAACCAAAACGGTAGCATCATCCATTAGGTAATTATAATTAGATTGACAATTTTATTCATTTAGAGATTCAAATTGATTTTTTTTTTTGGATAAGCGAGATTCAAATTTGATTTATTCATGCCATTTGGGACTTTTGTTATCTTCGATTAATAAAGGTGATCAATATTAGGATGGGATCAAATTTTGTTGGTCTAATAATAATTAACATACAAGTACACAACAAATCGACCACAAGCATTCTCAAAAAAGTGCACAAACGCAGCACAGTTGAACTAGAAATCAAAGTATTTAATCAAAATCCTGTTCACGTGAAGGAGAAGAGAGCAAGGGAATCTTGCGCAAAAGCAGTCAATTCCAATCATATGAGCAACGATGGTTACAAATGGAAGACACAATGAAATTGCAATCGTGACAAGCCGCAGAATGAGTTCCATTTCCAGAAAGACGGTCTCATTTGTCTTAATACTATTCAGCTAGTTTTTATATATACAACTCTGAGAAAATATCATCACTTTTTAAATAAACTAGCAAGCTCACCCTTGTCATACATGGAAGACAAGATATCACACCCTCCGACCAATTCTCCACTAACAAAGATTTGGGGGAAAGTAGGCCAGTTACTATACTTCTTTAGGGTTTCCCTCAGTCCATTATTATACTCTTCATCAAGCACGTCTACACTTTCATAATCCACACCTTCACTTTCAAGAATGCCAATCACTCTTTGTGAGAATCCACACATTGGTGCACTTCTTGATCCCTTGATAAAGGCTACCACCTTGTTCTCCTTTACTAATTTATCAATGAGCTCCTCTAGCGGAACTGTCAGCTGGACATTACGCCCAGGAGTGAGTCGGAGGTCAGGCTTTTTCTTCTTTGGAGGCTGCCGAACCCAAGTGGTGTTCCCCGATTCATTTCCTGGAGGGATTTTTCCAGTGGCTTGTATGTGTTCTTCCATCCAAGATTTCCAAGCTTGGGTTAAAGCTGTCCTATCAGGATCATCTACTACACCAACCTAAAAAACAATCAAAGTCATAAAATTACTTTGAGACAAGTGACATTAATGAATTCTCATGATCAATCCTATACACCTATGATAGTTTTGCAAGAGCATAACCATTCTCTAAATCATGTGTGCAATCAACCAAGACAAAGTTGTGTTAGCCAAGACTTTGCTTGACTTGAATACATCCGAGGGCTAGTATAGGTTCTTATAGCTTGGTTAAGAGTTAAATTCTTCAAATTCATAATGCACTCAATTGTCAAAAATTCACACATTTACGCTCTCCAACTGCTAGGAGTACCAACTTCTAAATTTTCCAACATGTCACATAAGTCAAACGATGAAAAGAATGTACATCAACCAAGCAGCCTTTGCCTCTTCAAGACACCAATTTCAAAATCGTGCATCACATAAGAATAAACCTATTCTCTGGTTCAACATATTTCAAGAGCCAAGCGACAACAGCAATTCTCTGCATCAATCAAGTGCAATTTAACAAAGATATATGAACAACAAAAAGACTAAAAGGTCTGCCTTAGCATGTTCTTAGTTTGTATAAAAGACAAATGTAACATATAGTAGATACAATTGTATTAAGTGAACAACTCCTTTCTTCAACATCCTCGTCTACTCCTCTATCTCCATCATTTCCAACGCAAAACAAATAAAGAAGTTTCTCAATTCTCAAAATGAAGAGTGATCTATTCATTAACATCTCTGATCATTCTCTTCATGAAGAGAAATAAACTATTCAATAAAAGAACTTCGAATCAATCAAGAAAATTTCTGATTCTCTTCATTATATCTTCATTGAAGGAAGTTCTCTAGTATCCCAACAATGAAGGGTATATAATATCCATTCTCTCCAATGAAGAGAAGAAACTCAGAGGTAAGTTCTCTTCTCTCATTCTCTTCATTGACAAGTTATTCACAAATTGAGGGGATATCTTTTCATTAAAATATTTACTCTATTCATTGAAGGTAATACCATTCTCCGTGATAAAGAGAACTAATGACAAGAATGAGATGTTCTCTCCATTGAAGAGGCTTAATACTTCAATAAAGACAACCTTTTTTCATTGAAGATAATAGATATTCATTTTATTTTTATTTTTTATCCTAATTCCTAATTTCTATAAAAATCGAAGGCAAATTGTAAGAAGTTGGATCGGACCAACCTAACTATGTCAACACAACTGTCTAGAATAGAAAGACCAAATCAATTCACTATGACAATATAGAAATTACGATGTGAACAATAATTACCAGCAGTCATAATCATACTTTCCCTAATATCAAGTAAAGTTATGCTATTAACATAATTTGTTGGGAAACAAAAGCTAGTTACAAGAACATTACCCAGAAAAGACAAGAAAAACACTTTCAAGATATTTGAAACAATGTCTCTAACTCTCAATCTTGTGTTCCGAACTCCAAAAACTAGTTAATTGTGGACTGGTGCCTACAGGCTGTTTTGCCTTCCATAAAGTAAGACAATTCCGATAATTTAAATAATATGTGATCTCTAGTATGTTGGATCAGTTGCAATCGTTCACATGAAAGGAGTTCCTTTATTTGCTGTTGTAGAAGGATATCCAATTAAAGACTTGAAAAACACTTTTAAGTTATTTGAAATAACGTCTCTATCTTCTGTTCCGATCTCCAAAAGCTAGTTAATTGTAGACAGGTACCTAAAGGCTGTTTCCACTTCCAGAAAGTAAGACAATTATGACAATTAAACTATTTTGTAATCTCTTGTTTGTTGGATAGCTTGCAATTGTTCACATGAAAGGAGTTTGTGTATTTGCTGTTGTAGAGGGATATCCAATTTGCATTTGATCTCCAGGTTTAGCATGCATGTCCTCACCATAAAGTTCTTAGCATATTCTTTTTATATCTTCAGTTTGATTAGATTATGAAGTAGTATGCCTTGCAATGTTTTTTTGGCTTGCAGTGCTCAACAGTATATTATTTATGTCCTTGCTATCAGGTTTCATCCAGCAATCATGTCAAGAGTATCAATATATATATTTTTCTAGGCTGTAGCGATGTATTCCAATAATTTTTTCTGTAATCATAATGTTTATTTCTCTTTGACATCTTTCAAAATTCTATATCATGTTGAGCCAAGGAGACACTCTATATCATCAAAATAAAATGGTATCGAACAACAGTTTGCTACATGAAGAAGTGCAACCTATCCAGCATGTAGAGAAGTCCATAATAGCTGATTTACATGTTAAAGGCTTACTTTCCGAAATGCCCTTCTATTATTAGAAGAACAATGAGTAGGGACAAGACGGAAAAGCAAGCTCTAAAGACCCTTCTATCAGGAATGGGAATGAGAAATAATTTTCATTAAAAGTAACACACTATGAGGACAGATATTCAATTTACTTTAACTTATCTTATCTTAATTCCCTGCTTCTATAAATCTCACAGACAAGGTCTTAAGAAGTTTGATACACAGAACCTAAATGTCAACAGAACTCGCAACAATATGCAACAAAAAAAAGAGAGAGATTCATACAGACATTAACAATAATAAGACTAAGAGGAGCCCTAATCATCTTATCTCCAACATTGAGGAATACTATATTATCAATAAAGCAAATTATAAAGCTCACAAAAGCTAGTTACATCTACAATGTTCTTTCTACAAGAGAGTGTTGTATCGAAGGTCCATGCTGTTTTTCATTTTCTGTTCCGTCATTCATAGAAACATCTAAGTTATTTACGAAAGGAAAGAACAAGAGAAACCCTAAAAACATCACTCTCTTTTTCTTTTAGTAGTGCTAAAATAAAGTTGTTGTTTCTTTCAATTAGATATTGTAGAGATATATATATGCGCATACCTTGATGGAGCAGCATAACTCCGGTACAGATTTTAGATGAGAGAAAACGCTGGCGGCAATGTTCCGTGAAATGCCGACGAATTGAAGCTCATCGTTTTTGTCGTAAACGGCGTAAACGCCGGTCTCTGATGGAAATTTCGAGTTGAACTCTTCAGCCGTTAACGGGACGGAAACTAGCTCCGTATCCGATAAGGTTTTGACGGCAGTAACGATGATTAGCGAGCGAGGGGTAGTTGTCGTATGCCTGTAGGGGTTGTGAGAAATGCTGGGTAATCGGATGGAAGGTCTGAAGTGGGAATAAAAGGAAAGATTGGGGCCATTTTGGGGAGAAAAGGAAGAGAGTAAGCGAAGTGAAGAAGAGGTATGGACCGGAGAGAGACTGAGATTGATTGTGTTTGTGGCCATTGGCAGGGGTGAATGCAAAAGGGCGAATTGGTACGAGAAAGACGACCTCTGTGAGGAGTTGAGCTGCGAGCGGATATTGAATTTTTAAGTGCATAAACATGTGGGCTTTTGATTTGGTTGATGGGCTCGGCCCAATAAAGCACATTAGCGTTATCTTGACTTCTTCAGGCAATCACTTTTGAGTTTTGAGGTTTCAATTTTCAAAGAGAGATGCTGGGCTATTGCCGCCCCTCTGAAATCATTTTTAAACCCCATTTTTTCCCCCATTATATTCAATTTAATATTAAAAATTCCCGTTTCTCTAAATGAACATATTTAATTTGTGAATCTTTCGATTTCTATCATTGTCTAGCTCCAAAAATTACCTTATAGGCTTATCTCCTCGACCTTTACACAAACAATTTCTATGGGTTATAAACTTCTTAGAACAAATCAATGAACTAAATAACAACATTATATTTTTTCATTGACAATGCTAGTGTTGGGACTCTTGTCTCTATTTCTCCTTTAATTATAAAGTATGGATAAATATCTCTCCCATAAAGTATAGATAGAGTAAATATATCTTTAAATAATTGATTGTAGTAGTAGTTAATATGTGATTATAAATCAAATCGACTTTTGTCACGTATTTTTTTTTTTCTTTGGCGTGAAGAAATATCACTACTTATAAACTTTAGGTAGTTTGTAAAGATAATATTTGAGGGAAACGGAGAGGAGAGGTGGGCTAACTCTTTTGAAATGATCTAAATAATAAAATCCATAAGATTAAATTTTTTTTTTCTCTTCGTAACAAAATAAGTTAATCCATTAGTGGGATTGTTTTCACTAAAAATGATCAGTACAAAATACAAATACATTATAGGTGGGTTTCAATTGGCTTAACACCCTCTTACGAAAGATTAAAATGACTATTATTATTAGCTTTTCAAAACCTTTGGAAAATAAACCTGTGCCGCTTGAGGGGGCAAGGCCTCTCAATGCCCTACTATTGCAAGACCATAAAAAGTTTAAAAAAAAGAAAAACGATAGAAGAATCACAAAATTTCTGAACTACAAGAGAACAACAACATTGGCCAAATGAAAAATTGTCGGGATGCTAAAAAAAGATATTTTTTTTATTAATTTATCTTTTTGGATAATTATCATGAATATTTTGGTCATACATATTTTCAACGAAACAAAACTTGGTAACAAATCTCAATTCAATTGTTGTCTCCTCCGTTATTGAAGAAATCATACTGTGCAAACCTTAAGTAAAATATGATTTAGGATTCTTGTCAATCATGACGTAACGCGCTCACAGTCACAAGTTGGGTAAAATCCAATTTTCAAAGCTATCGACAGCACGTACAGTACACAAGTCACCTTCTTTAATCCATTTTTCAAGCTATTACGACGTTCTCATCCACTTGAAATTTTTGTAATTTTGATTTTAGTTTATGATTCTCTCAATTCAGTTACCGCCCGGCAAGGCTTTTGCGCTAATATTGGCCATAAATTTGTTGTCTTCTTGCCATACAAGTAAGTCTATTCATATACTCATACTTAGCCATACAAGTAAGTTTCCATGTCCATGCCAATTACGTAACATATGATTATATTAATTTAATCGCTAATGCAATGCTGCTTCAACAATCCAGTGCCGTACCATTATTCGCCCCCACAAAATTGCTGATGCCCTTGGACTGTTGGACTTTTCAATGAATAGCTGCTAGCTCATACTCTCCATGATTACCAGCCGGTAAAATAAATAAATTCGAATTTCAGCACGTGTTGACTCGGTGAATTAAATTTTGATTGCTATATTTTTATTTTTATAATCATGAGGGGGTAAAAAAACACTGTGCTACGTCTATAGCCTTGCTGCTGTATGGCTAGACCCACAAATGTACGTATAGTTCTGGGATGGACTTAGTAGGGCTTTAACAAAATCATTTTATCAGAAGGTCATGGTCTTCTTTTTACCTCAACATTGATGTATATATACCTTCGAACTTTGTCACTTGGGCAATGGTAAGATCCGGCATAATCCGGCTCAAAACAGAACCAAACCAAAATTAATCGTGTTCACGATTTTATGAACAAAGAAATCACGTACAAAATAAGCCTCAAAGCTTTATTGCGAATTTGCCATCAACATTTATTACTTTTTTATTCTTCATTCAGGTCTTCTAGCGATATATATTAGAACTCCACACTAAGTTACCAACACACAACCACATACACAATAGGTATATTATGTCTCAAAATGAGCCAAACACCAACAATTAAACAAATTAAAATAAAGTGTATACTATTACACAAATAACCACATGTACTAACTAATATAAAATTTTTTTATTTTTTATTTTTCTCTTTGAACCGTTTGGTTTTTCTTTTGATTCAATTTTAAACCGAACTAAATAAAAACTATTTGATTTTTACTATCCAAACCAAACCAAATGCCCACACCTAGATAATAGCCTAAGTGCTATATTCGTGCCCCGCTCATTTCATTAGGACGATAGTTCATGTCACTAATTGAACACTCAATATAAAAATCTTCTCTTATAAATGTGGGCAATATCTCTCTAGATATTAATGAGAGCATATACCTCTTAGATGTGGTGTAGATCTTACCACAAATAGACGTAAATCTCTAAGCATTACATTAGTTGTTAAATGTTTGGACTATGTTATGTGTAGTACATAAATTTGTTAGACTCTTAATATAACCCAAATTATTATAGATATAAAAAAAAAACAGTTCTATATGCTTTTAAAAAATTAAATGAGTGTCAACTGCTTGCTTATTTTTTAACAAATACACTTTCCCCACTTGACCTAAAGGACATTCTGAACAGGATCTGCATAAAATCATGAATGATAGAAACAGCTCAATATTTTGTTAGGTTAATTTAATCATCATAAGATTTCTTATAGCTAGCTGTCTTATAAAATATATATGTGCAGAAGACAAGAAAGGAGCCAAAGATGTTAGCCTTTCAACTTACTCTCTTAACCTCCAACACTTAACAAAAACTTATTTCAATAATAGAAAGATGTAAAAGCAAACCATACAAGGCTTTAGCTTTACTCCTACTCAACCACCCATAAATATCACCACAATTACTCACATCATTTTGATCATCAATATATATGCACCAGCTCGTTGTTCATCCTACTACTTTATCATTCTGTTAATTTAGCTTTCTCTATTCTCTTTTCTACATTGAACAATGAGCTTAGCACAATCCCCTGCAACCACAATGAAATCTTATAGAGGAAAGCTACCTCTCTCGATCATCGCTGTTTTAGTCTGCAGTTTTGCAATCATAGCTCTCTTGTACACTGAACGACTCAGCTCACTTTCTTCCAGTTCTATATTCAACCTTTCTTCTTGTTCCAAGAGAAATCATATTAAGAAATCAAGTGAGTCGGCTGCAAAGTTTTGCTAGTTATATATTTATTGATATGCTTAGGTACATTGTTTTCCGTGTCTCTATTGAATTTTTTTCTTTTTTTTTTCTCCTGATTGATTGAGAGATGCACGTGACAAAAATTTGGTAGCACGGGTAAAATGTACCGAGAGTACCCAAGATTTCCGATTCTAACGATCTGTTGTCATTGTGTAACAGAGGACAAAACTGCAGAACAGAACATATACAACACTGAAATAGATGATAGGTTTGACTTCGACCCAGAAGAGTGCAATGTTGTGAATGGCAAATGGGTGTTTAACAGTTCAATCAAGCCTTTGTATTCGGACAGAACATGTCCATATCTTGATAGGCAAGTTTCCTGCGTTAAAAACGGACGGTCGGATTCTGACTACCGCCACTGGGAATGGCAGCCAGAGGATTGCACTTTGCCTAGGTTAAAAGATTTAGCTAACTTTGTGTTCTCTATTATTTGTGAAGCTTTATTAGTTATTAATATATGTTGTAAAGATTGTTACATTTATTTGGTGACTCGTTGCGTGCAGATTCAATCCAGAGCTCGCCCTTAAGAAACTTCGAAACAAGAGGCTGCTATTTGTTGGAGATTCATTACAAAGAGGTCAATGGCAATCATTTGTCTGTATGGTGGAGTCAATAATTCCCGACGACAAGAAGCACTTGAAACGGGGCCGCTCTCATACTGTCTTCAAAGCCAAGGTATTTTAATTAGGTACTGTAATGGTTTTAACGCAACTTTTAGACAAAAAAGAAAAAAAGACAATATTCCCAATTAAAACATTGAATTATACTTTAGAAAAAATTAGAATAGCTTCCAAATAATTAGACTTTGAAGGGCTAATTAGACTTTGTAATTAAGAGAACATTTTTTTTTCCATTTGGGAACCATCAGACCACCATCCGTTTCTATTCCTCACTAATTCAAGTTTCATTAATTAAAGTTTTACAAGCAAAGCTAAAGTTTTATACTTTTCTCATGCAGGAATACAATGCTAGTATTGAATTCTATTGGGCTCCATTTCTGATCGAGTCCAATACGGATCTGCACATAATAGGAGACCCAAAAAAGAGAATTCTAAGAGTGGATTCAATTGAAAAGCATGCCAAACACTGGGGAGCCGTGGACATTCTCGTCTTTAACTCGTATGTTTGGTGGATGAGTGGCCTTAGACTCAAAACATTGTAAGTTCTATTCAAATGTTACACCACTATAGATATATATTTTTTGGATGGGTATTATTTATAAGGTATAGTTAATGACTACTTGATCACAGATGGGGTTCATTTGCAAATGGGGCAGACGGTTATGAAGAATTGGACACACCAATTGCTTATAGAATCGGCTTAAAGACGTGGGCAAATTGGATTGATTCAACTATAAATCCCAACAGGACACGTGTCTTCTTCACTACCATGTCCCCTACACATACAAAGTCTGTTTTCCTTCTAAAAGTATTACTCTACCGATCACTTTAATTCATGTGCTTTTTAACTCAACCCTCGTCTTGTTGTATGCAGAAGCATAGATTGGGGCAACGAGGACGGGATTAAATGTTTCAACGAAACAAAGCCGGTGACGAAGAAGAAGCATTGGGGAAGTGGTTCCGATAAAAAAATGATGAGCGTGGTTGCAGACGTAGTGAAAAAGATGAAAGTTCCCGTTACATTCCTCAACATTACTCAAATTTCAGAGTACCGAATCGATGCACACGCGTCGATTTACACGGAGGCCGGCGGCAAGCTATTGACGGAGGAGGAGAAAGCCGATCCTTTACACCATGCAGATTGCATACATTGGTGTTTGCCTGGAGTCCCTGATACCTGGAATCAAATATTTTTTGCTCATTTGTAGATTTGAAAATGCAACTTTATATTCAGCCTCTCCCAATGCCAACTGTCGAAGCTTGTTCATTTGTGTATCTACCAATCTCGAGTAAAGCAATGATTTTTGTCTCTCTTTTTTTTTTTTTTCTTGGAACTCACTTCAGTTAAATCTTTTAATTTTTCATTAATATTGTATTAGAAGTAGGATCCTTTACGTCTTGTTAATGGAAAAGAGAGCTAAGAAATAATTATTGTGTCGGTTTATTAAGCCGTTTCGGATACGAGAGCATTATATATAATTTGCGGATGGCTCACAAAAAGAGCTCAGCTCATCTTTTCACTAACGGTGTAACAAAACAGAGCAAGTGGCGTGATCAGAGACTGCTCAAAATGTAATGGGCTCGTACTTTCTCGAGTGAGAAATGGGCCCAAAGCAAAAATGGGCTGGTCGAAGCCCATCCCGAAAATCTGAAACAAACTGAATAAACTCCCAAGGCTCTCATATGAAAGTACAAAACTGGAGCCTGGAGTGGAGGCACCGAACTCGGTAGCCGCCTCTCAACTAAAATCTTCGACGCTTTGGGTAAGTTCCAGAAACTAGGTTGTCTACGTAGGCATCGTTTCTCAGGTAAAAAGCCACGAGCAAAGAAAGCTTCTCCAATAACTTCGCTATAACTTATCTATTTCAAGTGATCTTATCATCTATTTCTTTCAACTTCATTAATCTCGGATCCTATCTCTTATCCTCTAATTCCTTATTCGTTATTAAGAATAATAGAGGCACCCCTCTAGTGTTTCCGAAACGACGGTCGTTTATGCGCTTGAGGGTTTAGCTTCACCTAATTGGTTGCAATTTCTTTCTGCAGGTTAAAAGCTGCGCGTTGGTGCAGACAGACACGATCTATATCATGGCTGGGGGAAATTTCATGCATAGAGTGATATCTTACGTTGTTAACGAGGTTATCGTTAATGGTCTTGCCAACAGGTATATACATCTCCGAATGTAAATTTTTTTTTAATGAAAAAATTATATATTTAAGGCCTTTATTGTGTAATACAGTGTTGTTAGTTGACGGAAGCTTAGGCTTCTTTTTCTGACCATCAGGACTGATCTGTTCCTGATTGGTTTGCTCCCTGAAGCGAGATAATCTCAAAACTTACTCTTTCATGAGCAGTGCAAAACACCATACACTGTGTCTTGGTAAGTTTGAGAATATCTCATCAGGGTATACTGATAATTTCACCTCTTAAGGCTTTCTGAAATTTCACTTTGAGTTTATTGAACTTGAATAAGTTTTATGTGCCAATTGAATGACTTGTTTATTATTGAGCTAGGACAGGCATAGTTGGTTATATAGATGGATTATAAAGTCAGCTATGAATCTGTATTAGTTCCATCTTCGCTTTTGCCAAGGATGACTCTACGTAGGCTTGTACTGACTGCAGAATGACTGCAACAAGTTGCATCTAAGAGGCTGAGGCTTTGTTCTTTCCTTCTCTTCTTCCCAATCTTTGAATTGAGTTGATTTTAAAACTCCTGCATTCGTTTCATGAGCAATACAAAATACTTACTATTTGCTTTTTTTTTTGTTTAAATTTTTTTCCCCAAAGAATCGAGTCATAACATTTACTACTGATTTTATGCACTTCAATTCTTTCTTATTTTTTACATTAAGATCTGGCCACCCTTATTTCAACCCTTGTATTTTACTATGGACATACGTCTGTTGATTGACTATGGAAATTGGAAATGGTCTATGCCTATCTAGAGGAAAACATTCCACAAACGTGCGTCCATGGGAAGATTGATAATTTATTTTGTTGTCCACATCTGAAATCATTTGGGAATATGGTTTCCCAATTTGTGACATTATAGGATGTAGATGATTTGGCAGATGCTTAACAAGTGGGCTATATTGGTCTATGTGTGGCACTTTTTTTAGCGAGTGATGACTCATCATAGGCTTGTCCTGATTGCTTAAATGTTACAGCAATTTAGATATTAAGAGCTGAGGCCATGAAATTTATTCCCTGTGTTTTCGACGTTTTTAACTTGATTGGCTGATTGTACGTAGTGGTATCTGAATTATTTAAAGATCACTATTTTAGATTGATTATTGAGGAGTGTTGATGCCTGATGATCTGAATGTATCTTGTAAATTCTCTTGTCTGTATTAAGCATGATGGTACTATTTTTTGATTGAACTTAAAGAAATGAGGCCTGCATCTTTGTTGTTGTGATCTGTTGCATATGTCCCTTTGATAGCATCTAATCTCTGTTTCTGCTGTTCCATGGTCTTCTAATGTTAATTTTCTGATGGCGGTTCATCAGTCCTGCATTCCAAAGGTTTGCCGTGAGGACATCAAGGAGGATTGAAGATATTTCTAGTAAAGGTACGTCCTCATCTCTGGTCTGTGCATACGATGATTTTCTGTTTGCATAATGTATTCCATTAATACATAAACTAATTGAAAGGTTTTGTTGAGCCAATAGAATCTCACAAGTTAATTACTGTCTCCATGCAGCTGCTCAGAAGAGAGAGGAACTTGCTGAACAGATGAAAGATTTCTCCAAAAATTTTGACGTATGTAGCTGTTACTAAATTTGAGATCTTAACAGCATGTTATTTAAATCAAATAGTTTGTTCTAATTTGGGATGCCATATTTTGCAGCAGCAGTCTAAGAAGCAGTGAGTCATGCAACCATGGGTCTGGTAACGAAACTCTTGTGATTATTCTTAATAGTTCCCCTCCATGATGACGGGTGGAAGTCGGTTTTCTGGTTTTAGCATTAGAATTGAGGCCTGTAGTTATCTGCTTTGTGATGGATATTTCTGCAAGAGAGTTGGCTATCTACATGCATTTATAAAATTGTTAATTTGTTAATTTGTTATATATCTGTATGAATAAATGTCAATGTTGTTGGATCTCATTTCTGGAAAAAAATGGGTTAATATTTTAATTCTATTTGTATTTATTGTTAAATATAATCGTACTAGGATATAGACTTTATAAAATTAATGAATGGGTGCCAATAGTCCACTATAACAGAAAAATTGCTTACACAAGTCAACAGATGGTTACAACCCACAAGGCCACACGGTTATTGATCATATCGGGACCATCTTACAACCTGTTGTGATAAGTTAATTTTCTCTTTTTTAAAAGTACAGTGAATAATTTTCAGACAAACCTTCATTAGCATAGCAGTAGCAACGATCTGCAATCGTCATATTGATGCTAAAATACTACTTCAAATAAGGCCGGAATTTAAATATTACTTCACAGAGCATGGAAATTTATTCATGAGTAGCTGGAACTAAATTTCTTACTATAAAATTGGAGAAAGAATGTTAAAACTGAAAACCATCCACATGTTGATTGAAACTTCAGGAAAAAACTTAACAATTCTATAGATTTTGGCGTGAACAATATTCAAACTCGAGACTTCTTACCATGAGTTGAACTGTTGATGTCGAGAGTTGTATTCGGACAACAGGTATATACATCTCTGATGTAAACTTCTTCTTTTTTCAAATGAAAAAATTATATATTTTGTTAGTTGATGGAAGCTTAAGCTTCTTTCTCTGACCATCAGGACTGATTTGTTCCTGTTTGGTTCGTTCTTTTGAAGCAAAAGACAATTCAAATATTTCATATTTGAATAGCTGCAGTGGAACTACTAACAAGTTATGTGCTGCAGCTTCGAAAATTCGAGAATATTTGTCTGTTAAAGTATTCATTGTCTTTTTTATTTTTCTGGTTGGTGATATTTTTTGTTTGATTGATGTATGTGTTATTGGTTTTTGTCTTTGCTTTGAGAAATTCTTGAGTTGTGGCGGATGATTGGATTTATGTTTGTCTTGAAGTTCTTGTTGTAGGTGTCCAAAATGATAGAATAGCTAAAGTAAGTCTGTTTGCAGTTGAGTGGTGTAAAACTAAAGTTTCACTCATGGTTTCTGGGAGTATTAAATTTCCAGTTGGTTTGCTCACTGAACCGAAAACAATCTAAGAGGTCACTGAATTGGTTTTGCCTGCTATGCAATGTGTTAGACATTGCAGCTTTAGGATCTTAAGGAAATTTAATATTGAGTCGTTTTACATGTATACATTAATAAATAGACAGATGTGCTAACAGACACGGGTAAATTTACCCAGATGTCTAACATATATGGAAATATTTTGACTTGTCTTGTGGCATTTTTGCAACTCTATCATGATGTATTGAGTACAATATAGAGACTTATGTTTTAGTTAGTGTTTTAGTCAGTGGTTTGTATAATAGACAACTATTGTTGATTGAGGACATGTAATCTTTGAAGATGAAAGCTTCCTTTGGTAGGCCGTTAGGAAATCTATTCATGATTGGCTTGCTCCCTGAAGCGAGATAATCTCAAAACCTGCTCTTTCATGAGCAGTGCAAAACCCCATACACTGTGTCTTGGTAAGTTTGAGAATATTTCATCTGGATATACTGCTAATTTCACCTCATAAGGCTTTCTGAAATTTCACTTTGAGTTTATTGAACTTGAATAAGTTTTACAAGCCAATCTAATGACATTTTTATTATTGAGCTAGGATAGTCATAATTGGTTATATAGATGGATTATAAAGTCAGCTATGAATCTGTATTAGTTCCATCTTCACTGTTGCCGAGGATGACTCTACGGAGGCTTGTGCTGACTGCAGAATGACTGCAACAAGTTGCATCTAAGAGGCTGAGGCTTTGTTCTTTCCTTCTCTTCTTCCCAATCTTTGAATTGAGTTGATTTTAAAACTCCTGCATTTGTTTCATGAGCAATACAAAATACTTACTATTTGCTTCTTCTTTTTTAATTTTTTTCCCCAAAGAATCGAATCATAACATTTACTACTGATTTTATGCACTTCGATTCTTTCTTATTTTTAACATTAAGATCTGGCCACCCTTATTTCAACACTTGTATTTTACTATGGACATACGTCTGTTGATTGACTATGGAAATTGGAAATGGTCTATGCCAATCTAGAGGAAAACATTCCACGAAACGTGTCCATAGGAAGATTGATAATTTATTTTTGTGTCCACATCTGAAATCATTTGGGAATATGGTTTCCAAATTTGTGGCATTATAGGATGTAGTTGATTTGGCAGATGCTTAATAAGTGGGCTATATAGGTCTATGCGTGTCACTTTTTTGAGTCAGTGATGACTCATCGTAGGCTTGTCCTGATTGCTTAAATGTCACAGCAATTTAGATATTGAGAGCTGAGGCCATGAAATTTATTCCCTGTTTTTTTGACGTTTCTAACTTGATTGGCTGATTGTAAGTAGTGATGTTTAAATTATTTAAAGATCACTATTTTAGATTGATTATTGAGTGTTGATGCCTGATGATCTGAATGTATCTTGTAAATTCTCTTGTCCGTATTGAGCAGTATGGTTCTATTTTCATTGAACCTAAAGAAATAACGCTTACATCTTTGTTGTTGTGATTTGTTGCATATGTCCCTTTGATAGCATCTAATCTCTGTTTCTGCTGTTCCATGGGCTTCTAATGTTAATTTTCTGATGGTGGTTCATCAGCCCCGCATTCCAAAGGTTTGGAGATGAAGGAGGATTGGAGATGCTTCTAGTAACGGTACGTCCACAAGTCAACGGTCGGCCACAACCCACAAGTGTCGATCCTTCTTCATGTATCACTAAGAGACTGAGTGTATTGATCATCTCGGGACCAGCTTACAACCTGTTGTGATAAGTTGCTTTTTCTCTTTTTCGAAGGTGCAGAGGATCATTTTCAGACAAACCTTCATTAGCATAGCAGTAGCAATGATGATCGCTGATCATCATATTGACGCTAAAATACTACTTCAAATAAGGCAGAAATTTAAATATTACTTCAAATATAGCATGGAAATTTATTCACGAGAAGCATGAACTAAATTTCTTACTATAAAATTGGAGAAAGAATGTGAAAACTGAAAACCATCCACATGTTCATTGAATCTTCATAAAAATACTGCACAACTCTTATAGATTTTGGCGTGAACAATATTCAAACTCGAGACTTCCTACTAGAAGTTGAACCGTTGATGTCGAGAGTTGTTGCCTAACTTCTATACCTAAGGTTCAATTTATGGGCTGTGCACAATTTTTTTTTTTTTTGGTTCAAGAAATCAAAATCAATCAATCAAATTTATTGAGTGAAGTAGCCTAATGGTTGGTATGTTTACGAACTAGCAATTGGAATAGGAATTAGCAATTGGAATAGGAATCAGAGAATGAGAATGAATAATGTAAAATTTTAAAAAAAATCATTTTGCTGCTGCTACTATTGTTATCGTTGGAGGATGTCGATGATGAGGATGATGAATAATAATCATTATTGTTATTGTTATTATTGTTTGTTATTGTTGACTATTATCATTATTAACAATAATCTTTTTAACAATAAATTTTTTAATAATAATAATCACGATTACTATCACAAATAAAAATGATAATAATTATAACAACAATTAACTAAGGGTATTTTAATAATTTATAATAAATTATTTTGATTTTAAGATAAAGTAAACATATTAATAGTAATGTAATTCATTCTGTTTCTGATTCCAACAATGTAAAAAAATATTTTTTTTATTTTTATTTCTTATTTTGATTTTAACCCATTCTAATTTTAATTCATTTTGATTTCAACTCATTGATAGTGATAATTAGGACCTTTTTTAAAAAAAAATTGCCTTTATAATTTCATTAACGAGTTTCAAAGCAAATCAAATTACTAAAATATCTCAAATAATATTAGAAAGAATCCATCAATAACAAGGTATTATTATAAGTTGCTAACAACTCCTTAGTTAGCTACTTGAGTTAGTTTGCACTCTTTTTTTTTAGTAATGCCAAAGAGAGAGAAGGATGAGAGAATTTTGCTCTTTCTCTCTCTACCCAGCTTACTCTCTTTCTTTTTTTTCAACACATTTTCTCTCATCTTTCTCTTATCCTTCTCTCTCTTTATCATTTTCTTTTTTTTTTTATTTGTAAGGTGTAAGAAATTAGGAGTTTACTACCACATATTCTAATATTTAACTTTAGTTTTGAGTCCAAACTTCAGCTCCAATGGGGATCAATTTTTAATGTTCAATGTGATATTGCAGTTACAGACAACTTGTTGCTAGGGATGATAATTTGACCCAGTTCGAATTTTGGCCCGATTGACCTAGCCAAATTTTTTGGGCTTTGACTAGAATATTCGGGCTTTGGGCAAGTCTCAAGCTAAAATTTTTAGGCCCGATCAAATTTTGGGTCGAGTCGGGCTTAAGCTGACTTGACCTATACTAAACTCAAAAAAAGAAAAAATACTACACAAACAACCAATTAATTACATTGTATGTTTTTTATGTTGGATTTTGGAATTGAATTGTGTGTGGGGTTGAAATGGTTGTATAATTAGATTGTGTGTTTTTAATTTTATTGCATTGTATGTTTTTAATGTTGGATTGTGAAATTGAATTGTAAAAAATTATTTCTATTAATTGGTTGTTTTGTGAATTATTTTATAATTAATTGTATTGTATATTTTATCTTGTGTTGTTAATTATTTTAAATTAAAAAAATTATTATTTTATTTTATATTCATAGTATTGTAACTAATAAAAAAAATAAAATTAAATACGAAATCAATTTCGACCATTCCTACTTGTTGGGACTTAAATTATTGAAATTGACTTTGGCCATAAAAGACATTTATTGAGAATTTATTCAAGAAAGACATGCCCTTCTAAGCTGCAAAGGGTTTTGAAATCGGCTCACTACCTCACAGCCATGGCGACAGCTGTGGACAGTGAAATAGATTTTCCTTCAATGTGTCTGAAGTTAAAAATGTGGATTGTATTATAATATACTTGATTTAAGTTCTAATAATATTTTACAATTTTTAGGAAAAATTGTGAAGTGCAACAAGATATATATAAACGATGCCTGGTAAAATGTGCGGAATTTTTTTTTTAATAATTTCATACCAGTTAATTCTTTTAAAACTAAAATTCTCTCACTAACAATGAGTCTCGACTTTGGTTATTATATTTATAGACATTGTTAGATAATCATAGTTAGACCCAATGAGCTAATGTTGAAACTTTCGGATATAGTTGAAGGCATTGTTGTCTACTAGAAAGTAGAAGCAAGGGAAAGCAAGAAGAAATTTAGAGAAAGGGAGTGCAAGTCGGCAAATGGCACGGGCCATGAGTCATGACCAACAGCTATAAGTGGATGAACGGTGACAATCACAATTTTAATAAACAAAAGCGAGAAATGAATTTTGGACAAAAGTGGCTCCTTTTTGTTCTCTCATCAGTCATTTGCACAAGGAGGAAAAAGATAAAAAAATAAATAAAAAGAAAGAAAGTAGCATTTGTCCACGTCATAAATTATATGATGCGGTGTTTTTGGTTTTTGGATAATTCTCTTTTTGACCCGGTAACGGCCAGGAGATATGCCGCATATATATGCGCATCCAACGAGTATAAAATACTAGTTTATTTCTTACACTTCATTCAAGATTTTCCTAATCATAGAAGGAAAAGAAGAATTCTAAGCGCCAAACGGAAAGGAAAAATCTGAATAAGGGTGTTCACAGCCTAAGGAAATCGATGTATTTTGTTTTTCACTTCTCTCTTAAATCTTCTTTCTTCTAGATACATCATCAATGGTGGAAACACCAGGACGGCGCTTATCCTCCTATCCACGCTTCAAACGCTCGTTGCGATGTGTACTGTTCAGAAGTCTGTACTCATCGCTGCGTGACAGGATTGAGATGATTATGGAGTTGATTGGAAGTACTAAGTTGAAGGAATTAGATGAAAGATGCGCAAACTTTTATGCTAAAGCTGATATCTACCTGGACCAAATACACGATACCATGGCAAGCAAATAAAAATTTTCACTGATGCAATTGCGAACGTGAATATTCATCATCTTCTAAAGAAAAGGAAGTTGATCTTGATCTTGATCTCGAACAGTCCAAGTATCCAATCTTCGATGCGTCATTGAGCCGTGGAGGGTACCATGCGTCGATGCTTTCGCGTGACACTGCCAAGAAGGGTATCAGATTCGTCGGAAGCTCCAAAATCGCCGAGTTGGATGAAAGATGGCGAACGTTGAAACGAACGATTGTGGAGCAGATCAACCGGGATATGGAACCTTTACTTTTGGAGCAACACAAGATCATCTTCAAATAATTAGTTATTCGAATCTTGCTTTTAAGTTTTTGGGTGATGAATCATCAATTAAATAAACACCGCTGCATAAATTGATTCCTGATTCAATTACTTCTTTTCCCACGTCGTGCCTTCGACTTTGCGTAGCTGCAGTATCTTATTGAGATCGACCTTGATCGGCATAGCAGTAGCAATGATGATCTGCGATCATCATATCGACTAAAAAATACTACCTTAAACAAGGCAGAAATTTAAATATTACTTCAAATAACGTAAAAATTTGTTCATGACTAGTAGGAATTGAATTTCTTCCTACAAAATTGGAGAAAGAATGTGAAAACCATCCACATGCTGATTGAAAATTCAAAAAAACTTACAAATTCTATAGATTTTCGCGTGAACAGTATTCAAATTCGAGACTTATTATTATTATAAGTTGAACCATTGGTGTCGAGATTTGTTGCCTAATGTCTATACCTAAACTTCCAACTTATGGGCTATACCCAAATGATATATTTTTTTTAGGTCAAGAAATCAAAATCGATCATTCAAATTTGTTTAGTGAAGCAGCTGCTGGTTTTCTAACCAGCAATCGGAGGAATGAGAATCAGAAAATGAAAATAAATTATGTATTTACTTTTTTAAATAAAAGGCAAAATCAAAATCAAAATGGATCATCATCATCATCATTCACAACTAAGGATATTTTAATAACTTATAATAATCTATTTAGATTTTAAAACAAAGTAAACATATCAATAGTAATATAGTTTATTTCAATTTTGCTTCCCTCAACTTAATTAAACATTTTATTCTTATTCTCATTCCACACTCTAATTCTAGGCTATTTTAGTTTCAATTCATTTCGATTCCAGCACATTTGTATTACTAATTAAGATTTTTTTTTATATTTCCCTTTATTGTTATAATTTCATGAATAAGTTTCAAGGTCAAATAAAATTAAAATCATATTTAATCATACCCTTTCCCTTCAATTACATGTAATTATTAAAATAAGCAAATCAAATTACTAAAATATCTCAAATAATATTGGAAAGAATTTATCAATAAAAAGGTATTATTATTGGTTGCTAACAACTACTTAGTTAAGTACGTGAGTTAGTTGGTACTCTGTGTATTTATAAGATGTAAAAAGTTAGTAGATTAATATCACGGATTCCAATATTTAACTTCAAATTTGAGTTGGAACTTGACTTTCAACTGAGATTAACTTTTAATATTCAATGTGATATTGCACAAAGAAAAATGCTATTCGTCACAAGCTCTCAGAGAATGCTGAGAGAAACGATAGCTTGTGTTGCCGTTTGGCTCTCTCCCTCTTTGAGGGATTATGACGAGATTTAGTGTTAAAAAAATAAAAAAAAAAAGGTAGAAAATGACAAAGCAAGCAAAGAAAGTCACGTACAACACTTTTTATATTTTGGAAAATGACAAAAAATGACATATCACATGCATCACATTTTCTCTCTCTTGACAGTGAGGGTAAACTCAGGCCACTCACTTCTTTACTCATCCTCAATTTCTCTGCGGCCGCCACCACTACTAACATCACGTTTCATGTGAGATAATTGTATCCGGCTACCAAAACTCTACACTAATTCTCTTAAACACGAAAGCGCTGCCCAATCTAGATCCGGAAGCAGAACACCAAGCTGGAAATTACTTGATTATGAAAAATGATTTTTTATTTTGAATATTATTTTTTGTTATATCAGTAACAATAGAAATGTAGTTGATTTTTGTTTAATACTCCTAAAAGTAATTTACTAGTTAAATGATAATCATAACTGTGTTTGATTTAGAAATTTTTTAAATTTAAATTTTTAGAAATTTAATCCATTAAATTTTTGCTTAACCAAAATTTTGTAAATATTTATAATAATTTATTCTTAATACAAATATTAATTTTTTTTAGAAATGAAAAATTTGAAAAATGAGGCTGGAGTAAAAGATGTGCAATCAGAAAAATATAAGCCGACTTTTAGGATGTTATTTGATAGTCATGAGGAAATGTGGTATTTTACAAAACCTATAGTAAATAAGAAGGGTTTCTTGTGAAGAAGATAACTAGTAAAAAAGGGAGTGATAGAATTGTAAAATATACGACATTTACATGTGGTTGTAGAGGTAAGTCAGAAAGAAAATCTATTAATTTACTGAACTCGAAATCTATTGTGAAAACTAGTTGTAATGCTAGAATTGGAGGTTGTGTAAATGAAGATGGAAAATGGGTTCTTTAAACTTTAAACGTTCAAAACAATCATGAATTGAGTCTAGACAAAGTTATGTATTTTCTTTATAATTGTAGCATTAGTGCAAGTGCAAAAAAGTGTATTAAAATGAATGATTGTGCAGGAATTAACATTTCTTAGAATTTTAATTCTATTGTTGTCGAAGCTAGTGGATATGAAAATGTCTTATTTCTAGAAAAGGATTGTAGAAATCTTGTTGACAAAGTTAATAATTACAGCTTGGAGAAGGAGATGATGTGGCAATTCTAAAGTACTTCGAGAAAAAGCAAGTAAAATGCAATGGTTTTTTTTTTAAGCATTGATTTGGATAAGAAGATCGATTAAAAATGTATTTTAGGTAGATCCAAGAAGTAGGGTAACTTACAAATATTTTAGAGATATCATCACATTTAACACCACCTATTTTACCAACAAGTATGATATGTCATTTGCTCTTTTTATCGGAGTTAAGCATCATGGCCAGTCTATTTTGTTAGGACATGGATTGATTTCACACAAGAATACCAAGATAGTTATGTGGTTGTTTAAGGTGTGGCTATAATGCATGTTCGACTCTCCTCCCATTAGTATCATTACAGACCAAAACAAAACAATGCAAAAGACAATTGAGAATGTTTTTCCAATAACTAGACATCGATGGTGTTTGTGGGATATAATGAAGAAAGTGTCTAAGAAGTTAGAGGCTTTTAAAAAACATGTAGGTATTATTTCTTCGTTGCTTTCTATTGTTTATGATTCTTTGAGCCCTAATGTATTTGAGGAAGCTTTGCATGATATGATTACGATATATGATTTATGAGATAATGAATAGTTGAATGATTAATATAAAAAGCAGCTTCATTAGGTTTTATGATATTTGAAAGACTGTTTTTTTGCCAAGAATGTCAACAACTCAATGAAGTAAAAGTGTAGATGCATTTTTTTTTATAGATTTGTTAACTCAAAAATAAATTTGAAACAATTTATAAAGTAGTATGAAAATGTATTAAGAAGGAAAGCTGAATTAGAATAGCATACAAATGCCAAGTGTTTTAACAAAAAGACTATATGTGTAACAAGATATGAGATGGAGAAGCAAGTTGAAAATGTGTACATTATTTCTAAGTTTAAAGAATTCCAACAAGAATTAATTGCATTGATGTATTGTGATATAGTTAATTATGTGGAATCAATATATAAAATCAATAAATCATATGGGCAAGGTAAGAAAAGAAGCTTTGAGGTTGTTTTTGAAGAAGCTACATGTGAAGTTAATTATATCTATTTAAACTTTCAGTTTAGGGGGATTCTTTGTAGACATGCCCTTGCAGTATTGAATTACTTCCAGAAATGTACATTTTATCAAGGTAGAAAAAAGATGTGAAGAGATCCTACAGCAAGGTGAAAGTTAATTATGGTGTACAACATTTGTCTATTTAGCAAAAGAGATATGACAAAATGTGTATTGCTTTCAGTGAGGTTGCAAACAGAACTGCTGATGATGAAAATAGTTATAAATTTGTATTGGATTGGATTAATAAGGTACTGAAAGATCTGGCCAAGCAAATTCGGTGTGCAACCAACAACTATTACAGGTGAAGTAAGTTGCAGTAGCAACAATGTTGAACATGTAATCAATGATCCAATAGTCACATGTCGTAAAAGCCATCTTCCTTGTTTGAGGAAAGAATTTGTAATTAAGAAAAAAATCGACCCAAAAAAAGCAGACTGTAGAAATAAAAAGTTTGTTAAAATACACACATATGTTTTCTAATTGTATTCGATCTTCGTTTAATTGTTTGCCATAATTTTATAGGATTTACAAGAAGATACACTATCGTCTTATGAAATGTCTAATGAAATCTCTACACAACAAAGCAACATGGCCATTGTAACTATTTGTATATAACAATGTTGAATTACTTTCGAAAATTTATATTTTATCAAGGTGGAGGAAAGATGTGAAGAAATCCTACACCAAGGTGAAAGTTAATTATGGTGTGTAACATTTGTCTATTCAACAAGAGAGATGTGACAAAATGTGTACTGCATTCAAACCGTTGTAGACATAACTGCTGATGATGAAAATAGTTATAAATTTGTATTAGATTGGATTAGTAAGGCACTGAAAGATCTGGCCAAGCAAATTTAGTGTACAAGTGTCGAAATAAATGTTTCACCAACAATTGTTACAGGTGAAGTAAGTTGCTGCAGCAACAATGTTAAACATGTAATTAATAATCCAATAGTCACTTCGTAGAGGCCATCCTCCTTGTCTAAGGAAAAAATCTGTAATTAAGAAAAAAATCGACCCAAAAAAAGCAGACTGCAGAAATAAAAAATTTGTTAAAATACACACATATGTTTTCTAATTTTATTCAATTTTCGTTAAATTGTTTGCCATAATTTTATAGAATTTATAAGAAGATATGTCATCGTCTTATAAAGTGCGTAATGAAATCTTCACATAGCAGAGCAGCATGACCATGGTAAGTTTGTAAATTTTTATGTTAGACTTTTTTTTTTATTATTTTGAAGATACCTAACTAAGTATATTTTTTAAAATATATAAATGTTACAAGAAGGAAGTACTGTTAATGCAAATATCAACAATGCGGGATTTTATGCTTCTACAATGTAAGAATTAAATTTGTGAAGAGATTTTAATTTTAAATTTTTAATATGGATTTTACATTTATATATATTTTTATTTTCCTAAGTACCTATAAACCCAACCTAAGGTGGTGTACATAAATTTATTAGTCATTTCCTTTTAATTGGCACTAAATAAGTTCTAATCTTAAAATCACAATTTCTTACTGTATATTTATATTTTTAAATTTCTAAAATGTAATATGATATTTTAAGTTTTTGTGTATTATAGCAACTAGTTCTACTGTATATTTTTCAATAACATTATTCTTCTCATTCGATGACATATGAAAGATTTGAAAGTGAAAATTTCCAATAATTGCTACATCAACAATGTAATAAAGACAACAATTGATGTTATTGATGTTTGACTTATATTTTGTTCAGATTTTTTTTTTATCATTTCGCTTAAAACAATTAATTGTAGTGATGATTAATTGCACTATTATTATTTTTTTTGATAATTTTTGTTTGTTTGGTAGTTTTTTTTATAATTTTTTATGATATTTTTTTGACAATTTTCCATGGCATAAATCATTACAATTTCAATATGCTTGTACTCATTGTGTGCTATTTTGCATCCAATAAAGATTTTATAACAACAATTTGAATCTAATTTTAGACTTAATAAAGTGAAGCAATGCAGAGACTAATATTTAGAGGGCAAATACCATTATATGCCTACAAGTTCTTTCTGGTGGATAGTACAAAGTGAAACAACTTAAAAACTTGAATATAAAGCATAGTACAACAATCACAAGTATTATAATGAAATTGTGTCTTGGTGTATGTTTCATTTGAAGTTCATCGTCAAATAATCGTCTCTACACTTTACGTTGTTGCGTATGCTCAAGTTCTTTATGCAATAATTAAAATTTAATAGAAAAATACTCAATCTCCAATGTCAACTTTCTAACTTCCTCTACTAACAAGTTAATTTTCTCTTCGCTAGATCTACGGTCTTCTGCCCATTAAAAATTTTTACATTCTCTACATTTTTAAAAATTGTGATTTTTATTCTTTGTATTGTACGTGATGTGATGTTAACAATTTTGTTTGGTCACCACATTTGTTATATATTTGCAGTGAATTTTGACTTTCATTTGTGTTAGATAACATTGTCATTATTATACTACTTTAACTACCAAAAAAATAAAAAAGAGTTCAAACAAAATGTAGAGTTTGCAAATAGTAGACAAAGTATAAAGTAGAGTGTTGCTAGGTATCAAGAATTATTATTTTTTAATTACACGAAATTATTGCTTAGATTACAACTCAATTTACAAATGAGACAATTACTAGAACTAGAATTTACAAATTTGATATAATACTGCTTAGATTTTTAACTCTTTTTAATATTTGAGGGATATCTATTCTTCGAAAGGGAAAAAACTGCCTTCACTCAAATTGAAGAAGAAAATTTAAACATTGTGGGGCTTGAACTCATGCCCTCACAATTGTGAAAGCTGAGTTCTAACAACTCAGCCTTAATTTTGCTTATAATACATCAAACTCTGAAATACTAACTAGGCTTATCCAAGAGGGGGATGAATTGGATTCTTTAAAAAAATAAGCACATAACAATTAAAACTATTGTCTTGATTAAATTAAAAGTAATAAATTTAACAATACTCGAAATTAAAAAGATAAGGGAGGAAAGATCAAACACGAGATTTTTACGTGGTTTGGCCAACCGTGCCCTCGTCCACGCCTCCAAGCTCACCGGGCTTGAGAATTCCACTAAGCAAGCCTCTAAGGTTTCAACACCACTTACACTTGACTTCAAGGTGTCAATGGACTTTTACAATTAAGAGATTATTCATAATCTCTTAACCCAAGTGTATCCCAACACTTACAATCACTCAAAAACAAAGATTACAATCAACTAATCTCTCACACAATGTATATGATTACAATTGAAATCTCAATGTGTGAATCAATGAAATAAAACAATTTTAAAGCCCAATAATGTTTGTTTTCTCAGTAGTAAACTCAATAAAAACTCTTTGATCTCTTGTGATTTGAATTTGGTTGAGCTATTTTATAGTTGGAGCTGAAAACTAACCGTTGTTGACTTTCTGAGAATAATTGGATTGCTGTTTGTTGCTATTGGTTAACCGTTTTGACTTGTCCAAATAACCGTTGTGCTTAGAATTTAAATAAACAGTTTACCGTTTTCTGTTATCGGATCGCCGTTTATTTCCAGAAACCTGCAAAACAAACTTAGGTCTCCGTTTTTGCTAAACGGCTCAAGATTAGAAAATTTTCTCCTTTCTGTAAATTATCGGTTCGCTGTTAGTAATAAACGGTTCACCGTTAATTTTCAGTATGCTCTGAAACTTTTTTGTAAATAAACGGTTTGTCTTTTATAATAAACGGTTCAAGGATAATTTCCAGAATCTATATTTTGATAACTTTTTATAGAAAAATGATTTTCTAACTTAAGTTAACGGTCATTAAGATTCTTTAAACATGTTTATAGCTTTAAGAAATTCATTTTAATAACTCAAACATTTTAATCAAGAACATATAAGCTTTATTATCATCAAAATCAATATTATAAGATTAACAAACTCTTCTTTTGATCATAAAATGCATAGAAAAAAAATGCAACTGAAATAAGTATGCTTGTAATATGCTTTTAACATGTGTAATACATAAACTACTGGTGACGTGTGTAATACATAAAGTACTAGTGGCAGCCACTCGATTGAAGTGTCAAATTCAAGTTAGGGTTAGGATTGGCAAAACCCACGTTCGAGTTTGAGTGTTGTAATGCCCGAACCCGACCTAGATCCAATTTTTAAACACTCGAGCTGAGTTTTAATCCGGTTACCCGAATTTTATATATTTTTTAATATTATATATGTATATTTTTTTTTTTAATTTTATAAGTTTTAAATTTATTCCAATGAGATTTAATAGGAAAATATAAAGTTTAAATATTTAAAACTTTACATATGTATAATTAATGAGTTAAATAAATATGAATATTTAAAATATTATATAATTTATAATATTTTTTTAATAAAATCTGAGTTTCAAGTTGAATCCTAAGTTTATCAAGTGATGCCTAGGACCAACCCAACTTCATACTCGGACTGAGTATTCTGGGTGTGGTTTATGTCTAGATTGGATGGGTACTTTTGCCGCCTCTAGCTGGGTCATTGCCAATTGCACTAAATATTTTCATTTGCGTTCGTCTACCCCCAAAACTACTCACCATACAAAACATTAAAGATTAAAAATTCTACATATTGAATACCAAATTCAAAACTACATATTTACAACAACGACCCCAGCTTGAATTAGACATTTTCTTAATAGGTCAATAAAATTTTCACCCAACTCATATTTCTACATCACACTGAATTAAAAGCTAGTAATTTTTGTAGCAGTTTCACACAATTAAGACTCTAAATGAAAAATTCAGTAATTTTCACACACAATGAACCTCTTACAAAAAATCCAACAATTTTCAAAGCAATTCTCACACAATTAATATTCCAAACCAAAAATCCATCTTTATCATCAAATAATTACCACCAAAATCTTAAAAATTATCCATAAACGGGTGGATTTTTCATTTGTATTGCAATTAATACTCTAAATAGTAGTATAGTGATTTACAAAATTAATTTCCAAAAAGTTTAAAAATAATGCATACAAAACAAAAAAAATTTCATTTTCTTTAATCACTGACCATAAATAGCCAACAGGCGACGGAGAGTGAGGAAGACCAAAGAGAGTGAAGATGACTGGAGAGAGTGAGGAACTGAGGATAAGAGAAGTCGAGGCAGAAAGAGAGCGACAACAATCTGGAGCGATCTGCAGTGATGAGATAGTGAGAATAAAAGGAGTCAAGAGAGAGAGAGAGAGTGAGGACGATTTATCGTCGTGAGAGAGTAAAGATGAGGGAGGCTTGAGAGGAAGAGAGTGTTGTGTTGAGAGAGCGTGAGGTTTTTTTTTAGTTCTTTTAAATTTTTTTAATTTTTTTATAACGCTAACTTTTTTTATTTTTATTATTTATAACGCTAAGAGAGGAAAAGAGGTGAAAAGGCACACTGTCCTTTTTTTCAGCCTTCTCTTAACGTTCTAACTATTTAGCACTACTCTTACACAAACAATTTGTTGGCAGATCAATTCAGACTTAAATTATTGAAATTGACTTTAAGGACTTCTATAAAACAAATGTTTAAAAATTAGGTCGTTAATGAGAATTTATTCAAAAAATAGGGGTCCAACTGTTATTACAAAATCGAAAACCCCTTGTAGCCCGTAGGCTTGTACTTAGGCTGCACAGGGTTTAAGCCAAATGAAAGAAAGAGAAATCTCCATCGTGCAACCTCACAGCCATGGCAACAGCTATAGTCACAAGTGCAAAAAATCTTCGAAACCTCCATCAACGTTATTATTTTGATACTCTTCTTAGCAAATGCCGCCCGCCAATTCCGTCACCAATCGCCGATAATCTTCAGCATCGAGCTCTCCCTTTAATCCAACGGGTTCATTTCCTCATCATTTCTTTCTTCCCTATTAATTCACTGATACAAAAGATAAAATATTAAATTTCAAAAACTTCACTGTTTGCTGCGTTATTTGTTACAGGCTCTACCTTTTGGTATAGGATTTCAATCTTTGGCGGCTGATCGAAGATTTTTAAGCACCAGTACAACTGGCACCGTTCAATCATGTCCTTCAAAACCTGATTCTGAAGGAGGCGACAAGTCTGGAGACTCGAATCAGAGCAAAAGCGATACTGGGAAACCAATTCGCGGCGGGGTAAACTTTCTTTTTTCTTTTTTCTTTTTTAAATTTTAGTTTATAATTTTGAATTTTTGTAATATCAGTCTATTTATGTGTTTATTTATTGATTATTTATTTGAGAAGCCTGTATCGTGGTTGAGTTTTCTGTTGCTGGCTCTAACTGGAGCTGGAATAATATGGTACTATGACAAGGAAAAGAAGGAACATATTGAAGGTACATTTCTATGGTGAGTTTTGAATATTTATGGGATTTTGTTATAACATGAATTAGCTCGTGTAAATAATGGCAGGGAACTTAATCTAATAATTTCAGTTTTATTAGCTAATTGTGCCTATAGTGCAGCAAATGATCGGTTCTTTGTTTATCTTTAATTTTTCCTGTATTTTATTGACTGTAAGATTTTGTTGCTGCAGAGATAAATACTGCTTCCCAAGCAGTTAAACAAGGACCATCAGTGGGAAAAGCAGCCATCGGCGGGCCATTTAAACTTATAAACCATGACGGGAAGAATGTAACTGAGAAAGACTTTCTAGGGAAGTGGGCGGTTATATATTTTGGCTTCACTCATTGCCCCGATATCTGCCCTGATGAGTTACAAAAACTAGCTGCTGCAGTTGATAAAATAAGTGAGTTTCTAGCCTTCCTTTGTGAGAGTTGTGGCAATTGCGATTATTGTAGTAACACTCTTTTGTGCTCTATTATGCTGTTTCCAAATGTTGTATAGAAATATGTTTCCTGTATTTGAGTGAGTCATTGCCATACCTCAAGTTGTTTCTGGAGCTAGTTAAACTAGTAGTGTCTTTAATTTTTGAAGTGTTTCTACTTTATAGTGTTTGGTACACTTCAGAAGTCTAGGTAGGAATCTTCTATTTGAAATTTTTCCTTGTAAGGACTGTAACTCTTACATTAAATAATCTACACCTTGTATATCAATCTTGTAGTGATGGCTTGTTAGACCAATGAAAACTAATGGACTGTGACTCGGGGGCGTTTGAGGGTGAGACAGGACCTGGGTAGGCTGGATTTGGGCCAGAGCGAGGCAACTTTGGGTTTATACAAGGTGGATTTGGAGGTGATCGTCCAGAAGGGGGGATTTCTGGCGAGAGAGGGAGCGGATATGACCAAAATGCGGCTGGGCAAGCAGAATTTTGGGCTGGGTCTTTGGGATTTACGGAAATTGGGGTAGATTCGGGAGGTTGGAAACCTACGATGTTGCAAAATTGGGCAGGACAAACTCGATTTGGGGCGGATTCTAGGGTAAGGAAACTGAAAATGCTCATTTTCAAAGGCTAGGATGCCTATGGATGGGTGTATAGGGTAGAACGCTATTTCACCGTCAATGGACTCTCAGAAAGGGAAAAACTAATGGCGGTGGCATTATGTTTAGAGGGAAAGGCCCTTGCATGGTTTCAATGGCAAGAATGACAACCATTGAAGTCGTGAGGTGAATTTAAGGATCGATTGTTGGAGAGGTTTCGGGCCACTCAAGAGGGAGATTTGTATGAACAGTTTTTGCCTGGACTCAGGAGACGACAATCATGGAGAATAGGGAGAAGTTTTAGTTGCTATCGAGGTGTCTAGGGGGAATCCTGGAGGCGATATTGGAAAGGAATATTATGAAGGGACTGAAACTAGAAATCCGAGCCTCGCTACGATTGCTAAGGCCAAGAGGGCTATGGGAGACAATGGAGTTAGCACAGATGATTGAGGATAAGAACACAACAGAATGGGTTAATATGAGCAACTCAGCCAGTTTTTCATACCGAAATAGCACACCATTGGTAGGAAAAAAAACTCAGACCTTGGGGTTTTAGCGAGAGTTCCAAAGCACAGCATCGGGAGGCCAGAAAACCCAAATGATAGGGTTACAAAGAGATTCCCAAAGGGATCGGGTTAGTGGGGCGCGATTAGGGGTGACTTTCAAACGCCTCACGGAGACAGATTCAGGATAAGATGGCGAAAAGGTTGGGTTTCCGATGCAATGAGAAATTTTCACTGGGGCATTGAGGTAAGAACAAATCACTACAAGTTCTAATTGTGTGTGATGAGGAGGAAGGCGAGGAAGAAGCCGAAGAAGAAGAGGCAGCAGTTTCCTGGATTTCACCTTGAGGACAAGGTGACTTTTTGGGAGGGGAGTAATGTTAGACCAATGAAAACTTATGTCAGGCCCAAATATAAAAGGACAGGGGCAATTTAGTAATTTTAAGGGTAGGGGCAATTTAGTAATTTTATTTATTCAGTAATTAGGGTACAGGTATAAATAAGAGATTAAGGAGTCGTTTAGGTTTTATGCTGAGTTTTGTCTAGTATTAGGAGTAACTAGGAGTTTTGGGAGAGATTGACGTAACTCTCGAATTGTAGGTCAGAATTATTCTTTCTTTTGATTTAATCAATAAAAATCAGCCCTAATTTAGCCCTAAGTCCTATCATGGTTAAGTTGAAGGGTGTAAGAATCTTCTAGCTTGGCGTAAAAATAAAACCAAGTTGTGGCATTCATGTTATATGGAAGAAACTTGCATAAAACAGTTGCTGTGATTGTAACTAATTGTTTTTCTCTCTCGCCAGATTTGCAATTATGTAATAAATATTGTTTCTATTCTTGTAGAGGAGAAATCAGGGATTGACATTGTGCCTGCTTTCATCTCTGTTGATCCTGAGAGAGATACCATTGAGCAAGTGCGTGAATATGTCAAAGGTGCTTGTTAATGCTCAATATTAGTTTTGTTTGCATATACTGTGACCCAATGAATTTGAGCTGATTCCCTCACTTTGGGAAATATCAGAATTTCATCCAAAACTAATTGGATTAACTGGGAGCTCGGATGAGATAAGGAACGTCGCTCGCGCATACCGAGTTTACTATATGAAGACAGCAGAGGAAGACTCGGATTATCTTGTTGACCACTCCATAGTCATGTATGTATTAGCTTTCTGTGATCCCTGCTTTCTCCTCTATTTTAGTGGTTTATCACTCACAACCTTTCCCCGATGTTTGTTTACAATCTTTTGTGTGGACCAAGTTACACACTACCAAGTTCACTCCTGTTGTCAATTCTTATCTTCCCATCACCCTAAAAACATATAACAAAATAATTTCATAATCATGTGTTCCTGTTCAATGTACATTTTTCTGACCTCTTGATATCTGTGTGGGTTACGATTTTAGATAGTTGTGATGTTTTCTCTATGTTATGTCGTTGACTTGACTTTGGCAGGAGTGTTTGTTATTTTTTCAGACTAAGAAGAATAAAAGGAGAGAAGAAAATTGTCATTTTCTTTTCAAGTTTTAAATAGCAGAAAGAGAATGATCTCTCAACTCAAATCATGCCTGAGCCTGGCTGATAATATTTACATAATCTTGTGCAGGTACTTAATGAGTCCTAAGATGGAATTTGTAAAATTTTTTGGGAAGAATAATGATGTTGACTCGCTTGCTGATGGCATAATCAAAGAGATTAAGCAGTATAAAAGGTAGAAGTGCACGTGATATTCATTCTATGCAGATTTTAAACACCCATACCTTCAATTTCTGCGGATTTTATTTTTCATCATTCCCAGATCATGACTATTTTCCAGAAAGGTTAATCGTTGTAATTGGATTGGAGATTTGTAAGAGACATTCTAAGATGTTAGAGAATGTTGTTTGCTAAGATTATGATTTCATTATAAAAGCACAATACCATCAGGGTTATTTTTAATCTAATCTACAAGAAATGTGGCAATGGCTCCCTTGTACCGCTTTACATGCCCAGAGCAAATAGGGCAGATTTTAGTTATTTGCTCCTCGACACCCTTGGCTAAGATAGAGAGTTATATTGAGAGAGAATCACCGGCTTGTACTTCTGGGAGCTAAGAAGATTCCATTATTGAATTTACTAGCAATCATGAAGTAGAGAGAAACCAGTATATATGAAAAGCATCACTTGGTGTTAACATGTTCTTTATAATTCATGAGAAACCACCACTAAATCTTTGATGATAGATATTGCACGACAAAATTTGCAAGGGCAAGGCCACCCTTTTCGGTTTTCCCATTGCCCTGGGTAAGTCTTTCCTTAATAATAAATAAAGCTGCAATAATATAAAAATTCAGCCTAGGAGATGATATTATTGCTCTTTTAACTTCTACGTAGAAATAATACAGATGATCAATGTCGTTACTTGATCAGAGATACTGGACCAGCATCTAGTTGCTATGGGCTGTATTGACTGAAGCTCTATCGCATAGATCACGCAGACATCCCCACCCCATCATTTTATCATGTACATAGTCATCCTTAGGTTCTCAAACTTGTGTTTAGCTGCTAGCCGTTTCTTAATCTTCTTGGTCAACAACATGTGATCAAACTCCGTTTGATAGTGAATGTGCAGTTGGAATTGTATGTTCTTCACATCCTGCAACATATAGCAGAAATCCATATTTAACCATTTGGAATATAATAGTGGTAGTAGTAGTAGGAGGAGCAACAATAATAATATAACTTGATATTTACCACTAAAGACAAAAGCTATGGTCATTTTTTCACAGCAATTCCTCAGGGACGACGGCCTTGCCTAAATAAACCTGCTGCAACTCCTCTCTCCAAATCTACAGGCATTTGAATAACATGAATACTTTTTGTTAAGTATCACTAATTAAGCCCAAAGTAGAAAGGAGTAAGAATGCTACTGTAAAATTCATAAACTTCGGAATTTGGAAGAAATAACAGAAGAGAGACAGAATTGTGTGAGAAAGTGATCGAAGACAAGGGCTTGCCGTTTCTTGCATTTAAGGCCTTGCAAAAACTCTAATGCTCCAAAAACTATTTGAGGGCAAATAGAAAGACCATAAACGAGATAGGGATAGGAAGTTCCTACCGTATCACGGAATTCGACCCGGATGTGAGGCACATTGGTTTTGTGAATATCATTTCCATCTGGGCCTCTCTTGTAGTAATGTAATCCTATCCAATGCGACTGAAACAAATGTTTAAAAGCTTAGATCCAACATAAGCGGACAGGTCAGAAAGCATCAAAATGATGATCTATGAAATGTTACACGTCAAGCAATTTTGGTGACAGGTAAACAGCAAGGACTAGCATTCGTACCTTCAAAGCATGTGAGAAACCTGATTGGTAGACTGAATTACGAGCAATCTCACAAAGATCACACGCACTCAACTTCCACACCTATGACGAAAAAGCTTTAGTATATCATACAACATAGCAACAATGTTTTATTGAGGATGACAGAGAGAAACAGGAGAGGCAGAGAGCTCACAGAAGCAGCAATGCTATATTCTTCCACCAAAGGTTCTTTAGTTAGATGAATTTGGAGAGGATCATCCGTCGAGAGTGAAACATTGAGACCACGTAAGAAAAACATGGGTAAAGGATTTCGATGATAGTCCAAAAACAAAGAGTTGTTGCTTAGAGGAGACATAGCCAGACCGATCTGATAGCCAACACAGTCAATTAGGTTTGGAAAATAACCATTTTGATATGTTATTTTGAAAGAACACCCTTTTCCTACCTACCTGTGCCAAATAATAGAGATACTGCAGTACTGGAGATTTCCTCAAATTGATTCCATGTGCAATATTATGAGCTGTAAGAAATGTTGCAGCAAGGTGGTCGATGTCACCAGCCTGAAAAATCAGACATGAGACAAACTATAGTATAAATTCCTAGCAACGGAGAATAAAGATTCCAAGAATACCTCTCCTGCGTGCGGGCGGAATTTGATAGTTGTCATGCCCTTCGATTCACGGAGCTGAAAAATAACATCTAACAGGTTAGCAATTAAAGCACCAAAATCAAGGCATAGGCATATAGCTGGGATTATAGGAGCAAAGAAGTCAAAACTAGAGATAACAGAGAGACTTAAGAAAGAAGTTACCACCCCGTGATAAGGAAAAAAGGAAATCAACATTACACTTTCCCACTCAGTAGGGAGAAGGGCTGGTCAATAACCATAAATCTACTGAATATTAATGAACCTAAAACTTCTTTTTATTTTCGAGGAAGAAAAGGTCTTTGATGAGCATCTAGAAATGTTACTGGTATTGAAGTACAAGATTGCTGTTGCACACCTTGTTTAATGTGTAGAGATTAGCATAACAATAATACGCATAGTATGAAAATGCAGGATTGAACACATTGGTCCACTGAGCTGGTGTGGGCATGTGTTTTGTGGGGCGTCTTTCTGGCTTGCTTTCATCATCCACCAAATCCAACCCAACCACCTGAATAAAGGAAAAAGCAAGGACATAACATAGATAGAACATAGCATGAAGTTCTAATTGGAGAAACTTATCTGTGCAAGCCTAAAATATTAAAACATAATATTTTCCCAAAAAAATAAACTAACCTGCTTCAAGAAAACATGCAACTGAGGATGAGAATCAGGATCCACAGTAACCTCAAACAGTGGAATAAAAATATTGTCAAGAATGTTCTGGAAAGATGTCACAATCCCCATCTCCTTGTAAACGTTGTACAGCCGTGGAAGCTGGGGGACAAAAACAAAAATCATATGCAGCAATCAGCAATACAATCCTTAATCAAGTGCCATGGAGGAACAAAATTTTTTATGGAAAAGAGAATACAATTGCAAAAGCAGGTTTCCACTAGGAAGCAAAAGCGTCCTAGAAAGGGTTACCATAGTGGATGACAATCAATCAAAATTTATTAAATCATTTTGGCATATTTGTAGTGAACATCTTGATGAGAAAACATTCATGGAAGATTTTCTTTCCGCCTTAAAAGCGCAGCTATGAAAGAAAAGGGACGCATCAATCTAGTGGAATGCTGGTCCTGTGGATGAGACAAGAAAGAAAGTGGGATTTCTACCATATGTCCCTGATCCAACAGTCATCTGCACGTAAAGCCAAGGTCACCCAACAAGCCTAACGATTTCATGAGGAACATGGCTGTCTGGAGAAAAGCAATAAATAAATCAATCAAATTCCAGGAGGCTTCATGAAGTGCTCCTTTAGAAGTTAAACTCCCATTTGTCCATGTTTCTAGAAAAGGATCTCTCAAATTTCATTGCCATTCCCATAAGACTGAATACTATAATACACATTTCAGCATCTATAGGATAACAATTTTGTCTTGAAAGGTAAGGATCAATCAGACAAAAAGCAGATATTGATGCTTTGTTCAAGACGAATCTTCCAACGTAGTCATACTTTGATATCCTGGGACCAATGTTTATGCACAGACATAAAAAGCCTCTGATCCAAACAATTTATGGATCAATAAAAGAAACAATACATCTTTTTACAGATATGAGCACACCATATAAAGTGGAAAAGGCTACTGCTGATCTGAAAGAACTAGTTTCAACAAATATGCACACATATGAACACATGCATATAGAGATGGGATAGGAGAGGAAAGCAACCATTACATTTAATCCAGAACCAAAAATTCTAAATCACTAATATTTCATAACATCTATGGTGAGATTTCAGAAACATACTTATACATACCTGAATTAACCAAACAACATTCTCACTGTACAATTCATTGTTCACAATCCAACTTGCCAGTTGATCCCATTCACTTTGCTTCCTTCCATATATTGATATTCGATATTCAGCCATCTGCAGCAACCAAACTAAATATCAGGCATGATCAAAACAGTGTCTTTATATGTTAATAGAAAGAATGGAAAATCTTTCTTCTAAAGTTTAATGTTACACAAATATGTTGCTCAGCCAGGGTATAAGAAGGTAATAGATTTGCAATAAAATCCTTTCACACTTCCCCAGACACATCTTGAATTGAACTATCAAAGGAGAAAAGTTCATAAAAAGCAAATTACATGCAAATTCACTTAACAGAACCTGCTCTGGCAGGGTGACCCAAAATGCTGAACCTATTTTAAGTTCATTTGGGGATATCTATTTTAAGTTTTACACTTATGATCTATCTGTCACAAACCACAATCTGAATAACATATGAGGGACAATGAGAATTATAGAATCAGTTCCATTGTTGAAAAATATAATACACTATAAATCAGTTTTTAACATCACCGTAAAATTTAACCAAACTATGATTATTTATCTGATGCAACAATCTCTATAACATGCAAATACACACAGCTCCCCCAAATCCACCAGGCGACCCTCTCAACCACCATTTCATTCAAGATGATAACAATAGCCAGAAGAGTTATGCAAAATATATACAAACAAACAAAAAAATTGCACCTGATATTTACTTGCTTCGAGATCAGAAAAAACTTGCTTCGTCAGCTCAGCAAGAAAACGACCTGTTCAACAACAAACAAGTAACACCATTACTGAAGTAACAATTCACAGGAAAGAAAGTATGCTTCCGGATCAATCAAAACAAAATCATCGTCAGTAATCCCTAGCTATCTAGCAATAACAAAATATCACAGAATGCTAGTAAGAATCTGAACCCCCAAATAATCCAAAAAGCTAATGAAGAAAACCCCCTATTAGATGTTCAGACAAGGAAGTACATAATAAAAAACAATGAATATGCAATAAGGGCAGATTTCTATCAAGAAAACGGATTCCATTATAGCATAAGTTATAAAGGATGTTCAATCTGAATTAAGCATGAATCATATAAGTTACAAAGCTACAAAATCCTCCATTATAGCAGATTTCAATCAAGAAAATGGATTCCATTATAGCACAAGTTATCTGGATGTTCAATCTGAATTGAGCATGAATCATATAAGTTACAAAACTACAAAATCCCCATAAGTTTCGCACTAGTGCTTCAGCATCTAATTTTATGGCATGACACAATAAATAAGAAAACAAACAGGACATACCTTGGATTAGATTATCCTGCTTAAGAAAAATTTCCCTTAGCCTACTTTGACCACAGGGATTATACTTAAGATTGAACTTATCAAAGCGGTGAAATGTGCTCTTGTCTGCATGAACATCCAAAAGATCAACATTCAGGTCATACCTGTTCAAGCAAAATAAAAAAGATTGGAACATGCTATTACAATTTAAACATAAACATCTAAAAACTGAAATAACAAAAGTAAGAAAGAAAGAAAAAACTACATAAACATCTAAAAACAAATACCAGAAGAAAGAAAGGTGGGGGAAAAACTACCACGGGGGACAAGCAATATTGGTGAGAGAAGAGATAAAGATCAACAAAGGAAAATTTTGTTACCCTGTTAGGTCCAGACTTTCAAAAACTTCTTTTAGTGTCAAGTATGTCCCATCACGGAAAATTACAACCTGATTAGAAGAACTCAAAAGTCAGGTTGGTACTCAACCAATAGAGTGTACTTAATACCAAATAAATTAGAAGTAGCAAACAAAGTTAACCACCCCCCCCCCCCCCAACCCCCCCAATTGGTGAAGAATTGGGTCATTGCCAAAAGTAAAGAATTCAAAATCAAGTGTTAACAGGAATCCTTTGTCATTAGGAGAAGTAAAGAACCATTATTAAGAGAACTTGACAACACATCATAAAAAATATCCAAATTGTTACCTCATCCGGTTCTTTCCTCAACTTCGACTTTATAAACCTAAGAAGGTGTTTCTGGTTCATGCACGCAGAGTGATGCACATGTGTATCCACCTTCCTAACATTATAAAAGTCACGGTGTGGTGCACTTTTCTGAGCAAGAAATTCCTTATCCGCATTAAGCATCAAATGAAGATTGAATTTCTGCACAATGCCCATAAGAGCATAATGTTAAAGGTCGAACTGATTATTAAAAGGTACCTACAAACAAAGAAAAAAATTCAAGCATTTAAGTAACTGGTAATTATCCAGAGAAAAGTAGTTACTTGCTCCAGAAGAAGCAGCCGATGATGGCATAAAGTTCTCATATTTCCCAATGCAATAACTCGAAGAATGTGATGCAGGTCAGTGAAAAAGGTTGTAGCATCCGCAATAGGGTATAGCTCTTCTTTTGCTGGTTAGAGATAGAAAAATACAATAAATACTAAAGGGAAAAGAGGATAAATATACACTGAAATCCTAAAACAAGTAGAACTTTGTGAGTCATGACAAAGAAGAAAATCACAGAAAGGAAGTCTCTTACAATCTTTGTTTGGATAAACATGAATAACTCCATCTTGCATCTCAAAATAATGCTGCATAAAAATGAAGCATGTTTATGACTAGAAAAGAATGGTAAGTGACAACAGTCGGCCATTGCAGAGGCAAAGGATACGAATTTCATAGGTTTAAACTTACATCAGACTTTCCCACAGGAGCATAATAAAATGGATCTGGATTAGGCTTTGGAGTACTAGGATCAGAAATCATTTCTTTCTCCCATGGAGCAACTGCTTCTCTGAATAAATATCTTTTCCTCATTTCAAGGCATTCTTGAAGAACCACATAGGCCTCCACTTCATCAGGTGATGGCACCTCTGGAAGAAGTTAGAAATATAAGAAGTCAAAACTGAATTTAGCATTAATTTTTTCAAATGAAGAAATTACAAATCAATCAAATTTCATGATCAATAAATTTTTCAAAATGAAGAACATCCTACAAACTATTAATTTTATACACAATAAACCAGATCTTCCAGTATATACAATTTGTTCCCCAAGCTGTCCAAAAGTGTTTGTAACCATTTACAGGCTATTCAGAGTTTGTAAAATTGATAAAACTGGCATTATATCATCTTGCACGATTTCACCTAGAGTTCCATGTAGCATCAGCAACAATTAACCACTGCTCCAAAACGTATGGAATGGAATAGACCAAGACAAAACCTGCAGACATATACTTCTTCACTGGTATTCTAAGCAGGGCTCCTGTTTGAATGTGCATCAGAAAGAAATGGGATTAAGTCAACACCTTTAGGGGTAATCTGAAGTCGCGCAAAAGTTTCTTGCTCTGGCTCTTTCCTCAGAATATCTGCTGCAATAGGATCAGGCTGAACCCCATGCAGGTCACCAGATACACTATGAGATCGAATCATACTTGAAGCAGCTATAGCCTCTGCATTAACATTCATGTGGTCTGGCAAATTTGGGCCCTGCATGTTAGTTTCAGACTCAGCCCCAAAATCCTTCAACATTCTAGATTAACAAAAATGCAACACATGAAACGTGTATCAATCTACTAGGAAGTAGCAAGGAACTGGCTCATTCCGTAGCCACAATCCTCACCCTGACTAACTTGCACCACCCAACAGCACCATCCTTTTGGTTATATGTGCGGAAGAGAGAGAATGAGAAAACTAATGACAAGTAACTAATTATCTGAAGTAGAAATGCGCTTCACATGCTTCAAGAAAATTCTGTTTTTAATAGATAGTTCAACCGGTAACATTTCCTGGGGTAGTAAAAGAGGTTTCATATTCAAAATCCAGCTTACATCAGGAATGCATTGAGATTGTTTTACTATTTTACTATTAAAAGAAATGCTTGGAGAAACTCACAGCATTTCCATTGGTGAGCAGATATGTGGTGTCCAATTTTGAACTATCAGTCATATTATCCTCTTCATCTGATCCTTCTACACTCTCAAAGGCACTAGCACTAGCAACCGGGGACTTTGGGGAAGTTGGCCTGATAAGGTTTCCAGCCCGTTTGGTTGAACTTGCATGCCCAGAAGATTTCCCTGAAACAAAACAACGATGTGCTTAAACAAAAAGAATACAGAAAAGGGCAGGGACAACTGGACATTTTAGAGTCACTTTTGTTATAAGAGTGGAATCAGTTCCCTTCTTGCCTTCTTGTTGGCTTTTTTTTTATTTTTTTATTTTTTGGTTGTTGTTGGTGGTGGGGGATAAAAACCTTCTAGTTGGTTATGATCAACAAGCAGCATGTTTCCAGTCAGCAGAGATATGTTTAAGCAGCAGAGAATGTAATCCAAGTAAATGTGTTGGCGAACAATATGCTAATTAAGAGGATTAAGAATGGTGCAAGACCATAAAAGAAGAAGAAGAAGAAGAAAAGAAATCTTTCCAATTTATTGATGGAAAGCAATACCTTTACTTCTGATCATTTGGAAACAAATTCTAAAGGAAACTAACTGATTATACCTTGAAATACTTATAAACAACAATATGCCACTTATGCTTCCCCTCTCTTTAAACTATTAAATTTCAGATTTTTTTTTCCTCCAGTTTACAAGCAGTTCAATTTAAATTCCCCACTCTTTTCACTTCCAGGTCATAATGTCTTCCCACTTTCCATTTATACCTCCATTTTCTTTTTCTGGAAGAGGAAAAATTCTAAGCAGGACATAATTGCAAATGCAGAAGTCATTTGCCTTTCAGTTAGATTATCATCTAGAACTTTAACCATCTGTTCTCAAACTCATATGTCCACACGAGTCTCAAGCCAATAAACAAAAATTGCAGCGCCTATAGTATAAAAATGCATAAAAATAGACTATTTTCATTAATACAATCAGCAATCACACATATAAAACACTACATAACGCACACTATCACTTTACTATAACCACATTTCATCGACACATAACACTATAAGCTCAAACAGTCATGCAATAATCCCCATCAATTAAGCCGAGATAATCACTCCGGCGAGAAGTCCCTCAAATCCATACCTTCAGGCAACGTATGAAGCCTGGGCAGCCCGGCGGGAATTCCATCAACGTGAAGCGGACCGTTACGCCTCTCCTCACCATCAACCGCATGACCAGAAATGGCCGTTACGTCCGGCAACGAAGCCGAGCCGCGCCGGTAGTATCCGTTTCCCTTTCTCCTGGAAGAGCCCCGCCGAGCCGCCGCGCAGCCGTGCCTCTTAACATGCTGCGGCGATTCGGTGGCGTCGGAGATATCGTCTCGCTCTCTCTCCACTGATTTCGCAAACTCCAGTAACTGAGTTAGGGTTTTCCTGTGCATGTAATACGCCGATACGGCCACCACCGATGCTCCGACCAACGCCGCCATCGCCAGATGCAGTGTATACGCGTCCATTTTCTAGAAGTTTCGGCAAAAAAGATTAAAACAATAGAAAAGAAAATAAAAGTCACTACCAGTGAGTGAATATTATCGTTGTTATGTGTTATTTTTGAGCGGAGGGGAGGGCTGAGGAGAGAAACAGAGAGGGTTGGAGCTCTGTTTAATTTTCAGAACAAGGGTGGCGTTGCTTCGGTATTTATAGGCGAGGCAGCTGAGTGTGGGAAGTGCACATACATATTCGTATTCGCTCTTTCGCTCTTGCTTTTTAAAATTAACTACTTTCTCATTTTTACGCTCTACTTTTTGGTGGTGGCGAAAAATGTTGCTCGCCTTGTACCATCGCCGCCTGTCAGGTTTCACTATTTTTTTATTGTTAATTAGTCACTTAGTACTTTAGTTACGTGCTTATCAGGTTTTGTTAAATATGATTCACCGGAATTAAATTATTAAATAATTTAGACGAGTACTAAGCTGACACGTGCATCGTCAAGTGGGCTTTTTTCACTTGATCTATAGTCTATACTTTTGGCGTAAGGATATATATGCAAATGGAAGCATGGGCAGTGCTTTTGTCAATATATGATGGTGGTCTTAATTGCATAATTTGATATAATATTAATTATAATATTTAATGTAATGTCAGTAATAATTTATAGATAATATAATTTTAAAAAATAAAAATAAGAATCAAGTAAAATATAATTTTAAATATATTTTAAAAATCTGCATCAAATTGGAGACATAATATCCATTTTTTAATATTTCGCTGAGGGAAACAACATGCATACTACAAACTTAAAATGAGTAAATTGTATTTTCTGGCCCATAAAATATAATTGTTAATTTTTTTATTTTTTTTTTGTGTTCTTAATGGACAGAATTTTAATGTCAGCTTTGAAAGGGGCCCATAAAATATAATTGTTAATTTTTTTTTTGGTGTTCTTAATGGACAGAATTTTAATGTCAGCTTTGAAAGTAGACTGTTGTACAAAGGTTTTGAATATAAACTTTTGCGTAAAGACTCTTGCACATACGACATTTTTCAAATAGTTCTCATTGTATTCTTTTCAAAAAATATTTTCCATATAAAAATTTTGTAAAAATTTACCAAATACTTTTCAAACACGAGATTTTCTATAATATTATTCCAGTTTTTTTTTCAAAGAATTTATGAAATTTCTAACTTATTAAAATTTACATACCATCACAAGAATAAGAAAATAATAAATTGTAAATAGTAAATAGCAATGAGCAATGCCGGTTATTTTTTAATGCTTAATTAAGGTACGTTGACGGTGGGGCCTGGTTATGGCTGGCGTGGAGGTAATGGGGTTCCTGTAATTAAAGGCGCGGATTGCGAGTCATTTTCATTATCCAAAAGAGTATATGAAATATGCCACGGATATGTGACGCGCTTGTTAAAGTAGGCATTTTCATTTACTATTTACGTTAGAAATTACAATATGCACATGTAGCAATTTTTTCAGTTTAAGCTCATCTGTGCCAATTTTAGTATAAAAGAATTCGAATTTTAATTGATACCATAGCGTGAGATTCCCGCTTTTATTTTGTGGTTCCACTTTGGTTCATTTTTTTTTTCATAATTTTAATTGTTTGTTTTAATTTTTAATAATTTTTCTAAGTATGAAAAATTAACTAGATGAACATTGAACAATTCGACCGGATTTATATAACAATAATGAAATACAGCTGGCAAAATTGATTTGCGAAGAGTGCTAGCAACAATCAAGTTTGATGTTGTCCCCTTATCATGTAGCAATTAGTGATGGAAGGGATTTCAAAAATTAATTAATCCTTTCTTACCGAAGGGTAACTCCCGTTTTGAAATTCATTAAGAAATAAATGAACGCATAAACCCTTAGCTTGCTACCAACTAGAGCGAATTTATTCGAAGCAATAATTTTGGATGAGACGGTTATAATAATTATCATAACATTTCTATGTTCCGTTAAACATTTGTTCATTTAATTAATCTGAGGTGTTCATAATAAATTGACAGGTTACGATATTTATTTTGCTTGTTTTGAAATTTTTGAATAGAGCAACAACAACATCACGAAGTAATTAATTTATAAGATAAAAAGAAAAAGTGCCAAATTCATCTTACAAATTGTAATGAATGGTTAACAATTTAGGGTAACAAAGAAGCAAAAGTGTCGCTTAATAATTATTACAAGATGTTTATTAAAAAAGAAAAAAAAAATATACTACTAGATGAATGAGACGTGAAGAATTGAGCTAAGAATATGCGTTTAAGTGGAAATCGCGTGGGATCTCTTTGTGGCATATATTTTGACATGTTTACTTTGGCCGAGTTTAAATAGAACTTAGAACCTCGTATGCAATCAATTGCATGAGCGTGACGATGCACAAATCAACTTATTGGATTGGTGCATATGTCAAAACAAAGAATTTTGTGAACAATTAAACACCATAAGAAAATAATGCATGTGCTTTTCGAAAGCATTTTATCTTTTATTCTACAATTTGGTCCATCATTTCTCCAATTTCCTTTTTGACATGAAGTGTATGTTACGTTGTGGAATATTCGATTCAAACTAGTTGATCCAAAATTAGCATAGGTGCATAAGCTTAAACGTATGAAGCAAACTAAAAGACTAATAATCAAATCAATTTGATTAAGGAGTTTTATGTTTTTCGTTTTTGATTGAATGAGGTTATTCACTTGTTTTTTCTTAAATATTACCATCACACGTGGTCATATCACACAACGTATTATTTCTGTTAGTGACAGTACAATGGTCCATTTACATAAAAAAATAAAATAAATTAAAATGTATCTTAACACTAAAATTCATTAAATTTTTCGTCATATTTTTTTCAACCGAAACTGACTTGTGTTACATATAACACAAACTATGTTTCTTGCACAAAACTATCCAATCCTTTAATTATATTTTACATTGCTTCACTCCAATGAAAAATTTCTTATATAATTAAATTTGAGTTTGAATTGGAACTTCATTATAATAAGCTGAAAAAAAAAAAAAACAAGGAACTAAGATAAGCTCGTGAGCTGTGACTCATCATTTGCATATAAGGCTGGTCCCTATAAACAAAGACGGTGAAATCTCACCGCATATTGTCAATAATTTAATGTGTGTGTGTGTGTAAAAGACTCCTAAAATTGTACAACCCAACACATGGCATCTGCAACAGCTGGATTCTGTACTTCAAAATTCGAATGGATTACTGGACCAATGTCGATATTTTTAAAACATACAAAAGGAAAAGACAAGAAATTTTGCAATATCTTATGTACGATTTTTACGACAAAATGTGATGTGTTTTCCACTTTACATTAACTCAGTTTTGGCGTTTTACATTTGAAACTTTTTGATGTTGTTTCAACTGAGAAAGGGACTTCAGAAGCTGACCAACTGTTAAATTGTATTTTATATTGAATTCTTAGGTGCAATGACACAGATAGTACAAATAATTTAGTGGGTGCGGAAAAAAGTTATTAATGGGAAGATTTGACGTCCTTTTGAGCCCTGCTCACAATATTATTGATATAGTCGAGCAATATAATGTATGCTTTACCGGGCTGAGACGTCGTATATTTTTTTTGGGCATAATATGAGCTTTTGTTTGTCATGTGATACTAATACCTTATGTTATATAAATTTTGAGCCTAAAGTAAATTGCATAGGGGAAGAGTTTGATTTATTAGAGATTTTGAGAGACACCTAAGAGTGGAAATGAGTGTAGTGGATGAATGTTATTTTTATTATTGAATAATTTTTTACCTATTCTTTAATGAATTGATAATTTACACCCCGCATCTAATAAAATGAACTCATTTGCATTGTTCTCTCAATTTCGTTATTTTCTTAGTTAAGTCTAACGGTGCAGGGGTAAAATTGAAACTTCATGCCTTAAATCAATTTTAATAGAAATTTTCTTTGTTTGTCTCTTTTTTATTTCGCCCTTTACTGTTTCATTTCTTTTTCTTTTTCTTTTTTCTGTTTCTTCTCGTTCGTCTTCTCCATTTCTTTTTCTTCTTCTTTTCTGTTTCTTCTCTATTATTTCTCTACTTCTTCTTCTTCTTCTTCATCACCGTTTCTTCTTAATCTTCATATTACCAAATGAAGAGCATCAACTATTGTGATTGCCACCACGCCACTCTCGAGTGTCATCTGCTTCCTGTTATGGCCACTAGGATTGGCCAAAAGCGGGCTTGGACCGGGCTGTTTTAAGCCCAATGCCAAGCCCACTTTCAGATGAGCATAAGGTTTGGGCTCAAGTACGGCCCACTACAGGCCTGAGCAGGGCTCCAGCTTTCATTTATTTTCTTAATTTTTTTTAAATCGTTATAAATTTGAAATGAATTAATAATCAATAATAAATTAAAAAAATAAATATGTCAAAGTAAAATAATAAATAAAGAAAATAAAACAAATAAAAAATTAAAATTTTAATTTTTTAATAGTGGATTCTTTAATTCATGCAATCTCTTAATTAATTAGCACATAAGAGAGAGTTTAGTATTATAATTTTAACTTTTTGGAATCAATATTGATTTATAAATTAGGAATTTAAGTTTTTTTTTAATTTTCTATTATTTTTTTAATTTTAATTTATTATTCTAATTTATAATTTTTTTAAAAAAAAAATGGGCCTAGGGATGGCCTAGGTTTTTTTTTTCTCAAGTCCTTGTCGAGGCCCTCCCAAGCCAAAGCTCACATGCCTGGGCCGGGCTCTCTCGGACTTTTTTTGCCACCCTAGCTGCCACCTCTTAGTTCCTTTTAGGTTTAGTATTATGGATTTAGGGTTTCATTAGTTATTTGGGTTTGTTTTCAATTATGATTAAGGAGTTTGTATTTTGAAATCCTAAATCAAGTAACCAAAATCAGATGCGTCAAATAATGATTTATGGGCTAATTTTGCATGGTGAGTTAAAGACCATGGTGGTGGATAAGGATTTTGTGGTGATGAAAATGGTTATGGAAGGGATTGAATTTAATTGTGAATCAAATTACGTTGAATGTGTTGTGGTTTTTCTAAATTTTTTACATTTATTTATTATTCTTTGTCTCTAGATTTCTCTGTGAATAACAATATCTTCCCCTGTCAAATTTTTTTTTTTGGTGGGCGTGCATTTATAAGTTGATAAGTTTTTTTTTTTGGTGGGGGGGGGGGGGGGGAATGATAATGGTGACAATGTACGTGTAACAATAAATTTTTTTTGGTCGCAATTAAAATAAAATCCTTTAAAAAAAATTGATGGCTAAGCTCATTAGAAATAGAGAAGAAGAAAGGGCATTTTTGTGTAATTGAGCATATTTGAATTCAAATAGGTATTTTTATCATTAAATCGAAATTCAAACAGAGTCATTAGAAATAACTAAAAAAATAATGAAATTGGGGGTGTGGTGCAACGAGTCAACTTAATTGGGTGTGGGATGCAAAATGTCAATTCCTTTGGGGGGTCATTATTTCATATCTGTTTTAGGGTATTTTTGACATTTCTCATTGCCTTTAGGATGCATAAGTAATTGTGCAACTATGGGATTACAAGCAAATAAATATGATACTGATGAAACATATATAATTGAATTAGAGTAGTATTATATATCTCAAATGAATAATGATAGATATCTCAAATTTTTTATTTTAAATTTTATCTCAAATAATATATTATTTATTGATTGGTTGGTAATTATTTAGAAGATTTAAGTTAATTGATTATATTATTCTCGTCAATTAATTGGTTAATGTCATATCATAAATCAATTAATGATTTTATAAATAAATAAAGTATCTTTACATAAATGTTTTATTCGATATGTGATACCTTTTTTTTTTCCTCCTGGTAGACAATTTGATTTGTGTTAGAGGAATGGGGATAAGGTTTCTGATTTATCCAGCCATTTTGTGCCTGTATGATTCATTCAACTTGTGTCATCATAACAGAAGATATGCGCAGCTAAATTTCTTTTGAATTCCCATAAAATTCCTCTTTTAAAATTGTTTCTGACATTAATAGTTCCACTTTCACAGAAGCATAAATGAACGACGTCACCGGAGCATGTGGCTCCAGAATCACATTCCACGAATCACTGTAGGCATATTCAGGAATGTTGGCAGAAAGATTGCGATGGAGAATGGGGAATATTTGTTTGGCTTCATAAAAAAAAAATGGAATTTCAATAATTATACATCCATAAATTGTTGCATAAATTTTATTGTTACAATCTGAGGTGAGGTGGCGGATTAAAGCTCATTTTATTTTTCTTAGCTGCATGTCTTCGCTTAGGAGAATGTGACTGTGTTTTCATTATTATTATTATTAGTGGGTGTGGTTTAATTGGGATGATAAATTTTATTGGGTTGAAAATAAGAGATTTAAGGTTTAAATTCTTCTTATATTAGTGTGGAGGAAATTAACTAAAATTAAGTAAATTAAGTCATTAAGATTAAAAATAATAATTCATTAAGATATCAATAAAACTTAGGTTAATGTCACAAGAGTTACACTTGTTTCGATATTTATAAAAAAGGTGATGAATGTTTTAAAAATAGATGTACATGTGATACTCCGTTAGGTTTGCTGTTAAAATCAATAAATTTGAGTACTAAAAATTCAATAGATATTTTTACCCTCTATTATTTGATTTATAATTTTTATAGAGAAATAATTTTTATATACAAGTTTTATTTCAACAATACCCACCAGATTTATAAAGAAGATGGAAGTTTTAGATTTGTTTGAGATGACAGCGAAAGCTTTCACAAAATATTTATTTTATTTTGCGGGGAAATTTTCTTGGTTCTGCCTAGATTTATTGATAATTAAATTTAATTTTAGAATTTTGTTTAGAAAAAGACAATTGTTGTCGCCTTTTCTCAACAAAACTTGTATATAAAAGTTATTTCTCTATAAAAATTATAAATCAACTAATGGGAATTAAAATCGTTAATTTAATTTTCCATACTCATACCTATTGATTTCAATAATAAACTTAACGGAACGTCACTTATATGTCTATTTTTAAAATATTTATTACTTCTTTGATAAATATTGAAACAAATGACACCCGAGTGACATTATCTCATAAAACCTTTCATTATTATAAATTAAAGATACTCTCAATGATTTGTACGTAGTTCTTGTCATATCCCACTGTGAATTGTCTGTAGTTTATTACCTGTCGAAAATTGATGCCAAATTCATATTTCTAACAATATACTTTGAATTAATGCCAAGTTCTCACTTCTTCAAGAATTGCGTTAATAGAAATGAGCTTTGGCTGTGAGGGACCTTTCAAAATCCTGTGAGACCATCAACTCAGATTATTACAACTTGTGAAAGTTGAAAGATTGATGCCCAAATTCACTTTCTTCTCTTGGATTCTCTTTTGCGCAATGACCCAAATTTGGTAACTCATGTCGACTCATTATCAATCCAACATAATAAATTCCAATAAATTAAGTTAAAAAGTTGTGGCAATGATACAAAGTTATGTGTGTATGGATCACTTAATAAATTAGACAGAAGTTGGATCTTGCTTTGAATCCCGACGGGATTTAGAAATTCTTAATTTAATGCGCAACTAATTGTATAATGTCTCATCAGCTTATTCTTTATTTATTGTTGGTCATAAAATCCAAAACGCCTCTGTGGAGGAAGGATTTCATTAACGCATGGGATGTCTAGTGGAAGGTCAAATCACAAGCTGCTTTCTCGAAGTATAATTCTTGGCTATTTGCGCTCCTAGAAAAGTTTTCATAAAGGTCGATCAAAATATTAAATTACTGCTCGTAAAAAATCAAAACTTTTATGTTCTTTGGTCGTGAATTTTATTTTAGACTGGCTTTTTGAATTTATATTAATATATTTTAAATTTGTTTTTTTAATATAATTCTTGGCTATTTGCGCTCCTAGAAAAGTTTTCATAAAGGTCGATCAAAATATTAAATTACTGCTCGTAAAAAATCAAAACTTTTATGTTCTTTGGTCGTGAATTTTATTTTAGACTGGCTTTTTGAATTTATATTAATATATTTTAAATTTGTTTTTTTGAAAAAAAAATTTATATCAGAAAAATATTCTAGTGTAAAATTATAAAACCATCCTTTTTTTTATTTTCTAATCTCCCTTGTACTCTTTGCTGTATGTACATTGTTTTTTTTCTCGTTAAATTGATTTTAGTCAAGATAAAAGAATGTTTATAATCTATTAATAGCTGATTCAACCGTACACGCTACCAAAATTATTTCTCATAAAACAATCACTTTGCACGTGAACTACTTCTTTTTTTTATTTTAATAAAAAAAATTTCTGATTTTATAAATAGTTGTAATTGATAAATTCATTAACTTTTCTGTCGGGGTCAAAAAAAAAATCAAAATCATTGGCTTTATCGGTTATATGCATTATTGCAGTTGAGAAGATATTTATTACTTTTCGGAGTTTGATTTAGGACGAGTCTTTGTTTTGCACTCCAAGACCAAAAGCATTAGAATTTTAAATAAAGTTCTCGCCTTGGCTTTTTTTGTTGCAATTTCAGTTTTTGTTTACAGTTACGTGGAAGCGTCTTGGAAGCGGAAGCGTCAGAAAGTAAGGGATTAGTTTTGGAATGTAAAAGGCTTCGTTGAGTAAGATAAACATTTCTAATTTTAGTGATGTATGTATAAAGAAAATGATTTTAAAGCGTAAAAATTTATATTCAAATAGGCACTTCCTTTTATTTTATACGGTAAAAATTATTTTTGAGTGATGATATTGAACCACCTTAATTTATCTCACTAGTTCTCATTTTTTAATAATGATATTTCTTTAAGTTATTTTAGAATTTCCGTTATTGAAATTTTTTTTTAAAAAAAAATCACTCTCAATAAATTAACTTGTCGTCTCTCTCATTTTTTCAAATTGAAATTTCTATACAGTCAGCATCAAATATTAATTCCTAATCAAATTCTAAACTAAAATTAATAAAATCTTAACCTCACACACAAGTGAAACCAATATCATTTATAACAACAAAACTTGCTACTTGTTCATAAAATTTAATAAAGCACAATGTTGAAGCTCATAATATGTTAGTGGAGGTGATAGATTGGTAATGAAGAAATTAAGTAGTGGTGGTGGTAGTGATAATAATGATAAACTTGTTGATGAAATAGTGGCAGTGACGGTGGAGAGGGGGGGAGAGATAGGAAAAGAAGAATAAAATTAAATTAAAAATAATTTTTTATTTTTAATAAAGATAGTTTTAGAAAATAATAAGAAAAATTGAGAACGGAGTCTGATAAAATAATTTTTCGGGCCGAATATCATTTACTCAATCTTTTGTTTGTTTATTTATTTTTTAAAGCAAGTTCCCGAGCCTTGTAGCCACACACACAAAAAGCAATAAGCCACTAGATCGGGCCTGGCTTGGCTGAATCTGCTTTTAAGGTTAACGCTTAAAGAAAGATGGGAGTGCTTAGCAGCCCCGAAATAAATTCTTGTAAAACCCCTAAATTCTGTTTTTACATTTTTAACCTTAATTAAATTATATAAAAAATATACATTCCAATATTTATAATCAGCGCAAATCTCTGTTTTCCCCCAAAAAAAAAAAAAAATTTGACAGATTTCATATCAATCGTCTCTTTAATTCTCTATGGGCTTCTAATTTTTTGTAAGTGAAGATCATTCCATACGACACTAAAAAGGTTATTTTAATTTCATTCTTTAAAATCTTGAACTTTTATAAAAGATTGTTTTCCTCTTCTGTGGAGGGGCTTTTTCTCTTGAATTGACTAACTAATTAAAAATTTACTTATTGCTTTCTATCTTTTGATTGAAGCATGCAGGATGATGGACTTGAAACATTTCGATTTTTTATTTTCTCGCGACAAATCTTTTTCTTTCAATTTTATTTTTTTTCATTGTACAGTATTTATGGTAAATAAAGAGGACAAAGTCAGTTATGGAATTCAAGTGAGAGTACTTAGAATGGTAGTAATTTTATTTTATGTTTTGATATATCTAGAAAAGGGGTATAAAGGGACGTTAGCAGCTCCACTCTTAAGTAAATTGGCCTTCAATTTTTACTCGCACTTGTGTGAGAAGTGGTGCTATTAACATCATTTTATTTTCCTTGTAAGACCCTACTTTCTAATTAACGGTGTGTTTACTTTTATGAATTGGGGAATTGAAATTATTAATACGTTTAATTAATAAAACAGAGTTGGGAATCGCAATCAAAATTGAAATTAAAATTATGAGACCCATCTTCAATTTGAGAATGAGAAATGAGAGGGTGGATCAGTTTTCCATTTCTATAACTAATCATTTTACCTCAAATTAAATTAAAAATACATATTTTATCCTCAGTAAAAAGAAAAAAGAGAAATTCGATTAGACTTTGACAGGATCGGTTTGTAGCCAACGAAAAAGTGGAGGCCATGATCTATTGCATGGTGGTTGTCAAACGCAATAGAGCCAGTTGTCGCGCATCACCATTGCACGCATCACGCTATATAGATCATCAGGCTCGCTCCATTGATTGTTGCTGATCGTCAACAGTACCCGTCGATCATTGTTGTCACTCTCCAAACTTCGCTGCTACTTGGTGATAAAAAAAGCTGCCACCATTGCTTGTTGGAGATTTGTTGTTTTGTTGTTATTATAATTATTGTTAATAATGACGAGGACGACGACAACAACAATGATAACAATAAAATTTTATTTTATTAATATAATAATAATAATAATAATAATAATAATAATAATAATAATAATAATATTATAAATAATAATAATAATAACAACAATAATTAAATAAAGATATTTTAGTAATTTAAAATAATTCATACTGATTTTAAAATAAAGTAAACACATTAATGACAATTCAGTTTCTTTCAATTTTAATATTTTAAGTAAATAACTTATTTTGATTCACATTTCCTATTCTTATTCAACACGTTCCAATTTCTTCTTATTCTAATTTCTGTTTAGTAAATACACCATAAAATTCTTTTAATTTAATTAAATTTTTATAGATTTTTTAATACCCCACTTTACAATCGAATTAAACATGTATCCAGCTTACAAATATCAATGTCATACTTTTAAGATAAGATATTTATTATTTCTATAAGAAATTTAAAGTTTTCTTCTTAATTTTAATTGAGATGTGTTATGTATTTAAGTTGACAGCAATACATTTTTTTTTCTAAAACAATTTTCTCTCTCTCATTTTTCTTGACAGGTTGTAAAGTATAATAAAGATAAAAATTTTCTAATATTCTGTAAAATCCATGAAAATTTTAAAATTAGCTTGCTAAAAAAATGAAAATTGATAAATTCACAATGGATTTGGAGTAAGTCTAAATCTTTATTTATTTATTTTTATGGATTTGGATATGGAACAAAAATCATAGACTCGTGATGAATTTAAAATAGATACAAATTTCTCTCTTTCTCTTTTTTTTTTGGGTCACGAATCTAAATATAGAGCATTGTAGACCCAACTTAGGGTGTTTTTGAGATTGAGGTGATGTATTATTTAAGCAACAATTACTATGAAAAAAGAAGTTGTAGTTATAAAACAAAAGTTAGTAATATGAAGTAAATATAAATTTTAAATAATTATTTTGATAAAATTATTAAAGATATAATAAATTTTTTATAATACAAATGAATATAATAAATTTTTCATAATACAAATGAAAAATTATATTAGTATAGTTTTTAAGTTACAATAAATAGTATTTAACAAATATTTTAGTACTATAACTTTTAAGATATAGTTATCCAATCATAATTATAAACGCACCCCAATATATGCCTCATTGCCATTCCTACTGCTTTAAATTTTGGAAACCCCGATAATTGAAAACATTAGAATTGGATTAGAATTGGATTCATAATTAAAATATTGAGGCCCAATTGTACTGACATATATTTTTCCAAAAAGGGAATCTAGGGCTCGATGTTCGGATTAGACAGCATCCTTACAATTTTTCCCTTGTAAAAAATCCAGTAATGGGCAGGTTTTGACTTCGAGACTTGAAGTACACAAGCGCAATAGGGCATCATCATTACTGGTCCCACAACCCAGAACTCCCAACCGTTTCATGCCACGTATCAATTCAAAACCCTTAAAACTACATCCACACACACCGGAACATATCTCCTCTCCCCTCCGCCTATTCTCCCCCACTACGAGGCATTTTAGCTGCCCCTTGTACTGGAACTGAGATAAATAAACTTATCTCCCTTACTTTCACAATTCATTCCACTTGATTTCCATTAGCGTCAACGCTCCGGCTTCACTTCAGTTGCCACTACAAACGAGAAAGAAAAAAGTTAAAATTTCAAATGTCGTCTGTTTTGAACACGGTTTTATCCACAAGATTATCCAACGTCAAATCCACCAACCGAGTTCGAACCCCGCCAGTTATATCACCCGTTTCGGTTTCATTTTCCAGTGAGTTATTTTTTTTTTCATTTCTTATTTTTTAATGCTCTGTTTTGGTTGCTGAGTTGATAAACTGAAGCAATTAAGAATATGCGGTTAGTAATTTCAACTTTGCGCTTGCTTACTTTTTTGGTATTATTTTTATATATGAATTAATTTATTTAATTTCAGGGCGGAGACTGACGGTGAGAGCACAGGAGCCTAATGCAAATGAAGGTCTTGTGAGCTAAACTTTGCTTTGTTAATTGAACTGTTAAGATTGGAATTCAGTGTTAGAGATTTTTTGAAGAGGAGTGATTTTGTACTGGTTATTGATTGTTGCTTCGTTCATTTGTCTATTTTAGTTAAACCACAAGCACCCGACAAAGCCCCGGCTGCTAGTGGCTCGAGTTTCAATCAGCTTCTTGGCATTAAGGGAGCTGCACAAGAAACTGTGAGTCTGATTACAATCATATGTCTATCAAAAGGCCATTTTTGAAATGTATAATGTAGTTGTTTTAAACAATTAAGCTGCAGTAATATTTAGTCATGGAAAACAATTCGTAAGAACTTATTGATTTTTAAGAGAAGATTGAATTTGTTTTGGGCATGGCATTCCAGAATTTAAGTATTTCTCCAATTATAAATGATTTATACAGCACTTGATCTTTTTAGTTATATAACAGGTTGGTTGAAAATCTTTTATTTAATGTAGAGGGGGTTGGATTTGGTTTTACAGAATAAATGGAAGATTCGTCTTCAACTAACAAAGCCTGTTACCTGGCCTCCGTTGATTTGGGGAATAGTTTGTGGTGCTGCTGCTTCTGGTACTCTTCTTTGCATAATATGAGGATGACATCATCTATTTTCATGAAATTTAAATACCTCTTCCTTCTTGTTAAAGCTATTTTGATGCACATTTCATATGTCAACCTCTGGCACTTGTGCCTGTATATGGATGCTTAGAGCCTTCAAGATTTTTGCCTCATAGTGACATTTGGTGTACAGTGAAAGTTTCTCCATTTTTTGTATCGTCTTCTCGATATGTCCTTATGAAGTGACATTTTCCCTAGAGTAACAGTTTACACTATGAATAGACAACCTACTTGGTAGTGAACTTAATTAATCTGCTTAACTTATCAGTGATAAACTGTAATTTAATGGAGAATAAACTGTATATTACTTCCCCCGGACTTGTTTGTTGCTTTTGAGTTGATTTGATTCACATTGTAGGAAACTTTCACTGGAATTTGGAGGATGTTGCTAAATCAATTGTTTGTATGATCATGTCTGGCCCGTGTCTCACCGGCTACACACAGGTAGTTCTATATTGAATTTAGAGAAAGGTCTTGTTTGCTGAATGAGAACTTGAAACTATGATAACATAAATTTCTTGCCTTTGACTTCATAGACGATTAATGATTGGTATGATCGAGAGATTGATGCAATTAATGAACCCTATCGTCCAATTCCTTCAGGCGCAATATCTGAGAATGAGGTATGTGATCTGTCATTTTTCTCACTTTCTTTCTATCATTTGGAACATTTAACCTCCAGCATTCATTTCCTTCTTCCTTTTGGTTTTCCCCACAAAATTCAATCAGGTCATTACCCAGATCTGGGTTTTACTGCTAGCAGGCCTTGGATTAGCTGGTTTATTAGACGTGTGGGTAGGTAATTGACATTGGTAAATACATGTGTTTTCCCATTTTATATACGGGGTAATTTCTGTATCATAAACCCTTCTCCTTTACAGGCAGGGCATGACTTCCCAACGGTATTTTGTCTCGCTGTGGGTGGATCCTTGCTATCATACATATACTCTGCCCCACCTTTGAAGGTAGTTTTCTTCCTTCCTCTAATTAAGTTACTTCAAGTTGAAATCTACTAAAGCCCTGACCAAGCTTGAAAATGTTGTTGCAGCTGAAGCAAAATGGATGGATTGGAAATTTTGCTCTGGGAGCAAGCTATATAAGTTTGCCATGGTGCCATTTCCCTCTTAAATTTTCCTTGATAAATTTTGTTGATAACTTCTGAACCATGTCCAAGGGTCTTCACCAACATGACCTAGCTTACGTGCTTAAATGTTTCTATTCTGACTCACTGTCACAAGCAATCATGTTATCAGTCCTTATTTCTTTCTCCTACTAAAGCAGAACACATTTGATGATTGTCCATTGAGTATGCCCAAGTAATCTAATAAATTGGGCGGTAACTGTAATTGCTTCTTTCTGGTGTCAGATACTTTGGGAGAAAAGACTATCAAGTTTGTGTGTTAAATCCTCTGTTCTATTTGCTAGTATGTCATGTAATATGCATAGACACTTCCAGGCCGTAGAACCCTCTTTTTTGAATTATGAAGTGGAAGGGGCTCTGTTATGGAATTTTACTTTGTTCATAACTGGTATATTTTCATTTTTTTTGTTTCTCTTTTCCATATAGGTGGGCAGGCCAAGCTTTGTTTGGGACGGTTACGCCTGACATAATAGTTCTAACACTCTTGTACAGTATAGCTGGGGTATGTTTTTCACATTGGTGCATATCATTTATATCATGATCTAGTGAATACTAATTTATTGTACACTTGTCATATTTCAGTTAGGTATTGCAATTGTAAATGACTTTAAGAGTGTTGAAGGAGATAGAGCAATGGGACTTCAGGTTTCCTCCATGCTCCTTTAGTCTATATATAATGTGTCATATAAGTGTCTTTCCATATAAATTGTCAAACATTTCTGAAGAGGTATATCTTATAACCTTCTGCCTGAATGGTGCCCGAACAGTCACTTCCAGTAGTTTTTGGTAATGAAACTGCTAAATGGATTTGTGTTGGCGCAATTGACATAACTCAGATATCTGTGGCTGGTAAGTAATTTTAATTATCTTCACTACAGTATTTCATCAGAAATAAATTATTATCAGATCGAGCTGATTCACACCATTTTGAACAATGAGATCACTGTTGAAATTTGAGTGATTATTTGACATCAGACTAGAGCCTTCTAAGAGTGATTTGTATAATGAACCATTAATTACTTGTTAGCAAGCTTACCGACTCAAATAAGGATTAAGCACAAAAGATTCTAGACGTCTTACAAGTCACATTCATCAATTACCTTGTTTCGCTAAAGTCCTCTGGACTGACTATTCAAGAAATGCATACAATGGTCTTAACTTATTCATGTATCTTCTTCCCTAATCAAAATTTATTATTTGATCTACTTCACTTATCGGAATTATTTGAACTTTTCAGTTCAAATGTTTCTGAGGCATAAATTTAGTCCCGATAAACTCTGCTTCTGAGCATGATCTTGTATGGGTGGTGCCTGGGAACTACATACCTCTTTTGACTGGGTGAAAGAGATCAAATTTTACTCAAAATTTAGGCAACAACATTGATATCCAAAGAACAAAATCTTATGGCCTGTTTGGTATCGAGGTTAAACAATTATAACCTAAAAAGTTACAGCACTAAAATGCTTAATTAAGACGACTTAAAAACTAAATTAGTTTAATCTCGCAGTCATATGATGAAAAACCTACAATATATTTATTATTTTTATAAAAGCTATCATTAAAAATCATACTTATTATAAATTATTAATTTTTATTTTATAGTTACAGAAATTGTGACTCAAAAACTACATTATCTCAATGACTCAAAAACTACAAATAGGACCTTCTGACAACTCTCTGCTGTTTTTTAACTCATGGTTCATCTTGCAGGTTATTTACTGGGGGCTGGTAAACCATATTATGCCCTAGCGCTACTAGCCTTGATAGTTCCGCAAATCGTCTTCCAGGTAAAGCACTTTCCTAAAGTCTGTAATTTATCAGCAGCTGTTCTAGAAAATGCCTTTCTGCCAAGGCCATTCTGATTCCACAGTTTGTGTACTACAGTTCCAGTACTTTCTCAAAGACCCTATAAAGTACGACGTTAAATATCAGGTACTTTTTTTCTTCTGTTATCTTTTGAAAATATTCCACAAAATACATACTGCTGAAGGTCTGTACTTTTAATTTGTGCTTCAGGCAAGTGCCCAGCCGTTTTTGATACTTGGCTTGCTTGTGACTGCTCTAGCAACAAGCCACTGATATTCTAAAGCAGTCTCCTTGTATGCAACACGTGGAAGCAAAACGAAGCAGGGAGATACAGGAAGATTGGGGTAATTATGCAACAATTTTGATTGCTTTGTAACGGAATAGCTTTTGCGAGAAGTAGCAAGTTTATCTCGGTTGGTTGTAATGTATTGGTGTGGTACATACTCGCTGAATTTTTTTTTTTTTTAGAAGGATAATCAAACCATTTTGGGATTATCGGGTACGTTTGAAGACCTGATTTCTGACTCCCCTTCAACTTTGTCACCGATTATAAGTTACAAAGCACGGCGCAAGATTGATTTTTTATTCGTAGGCATTGGGACCTGACGAAAGCTGGAAAACAATTTATTGCTTGCAGCTCTGTGTATCTCAGAAAAATCTAAAACACCAGAAAGTCCACATAGACAATTTTGCTAGCCAGTGGAGACATTCATCAAGATCATCTGCCGAAGGGTCTACTCCACCTGCAGCATGCCTGCCCATGTCCTCACGCCCTTGAGTTTGCAGCTGCTCCTTACAACGCGCATCTCGAAATCTTTCCTCTCCTCCTGCTCTTCTGCGCCTAAATGCTCTCCCTTCGTCCGCCCTCGGCGGTGCACTGCACGCGACAGAACGCAATCTAATATTATTTAAATGAAAACCATTGAACCTAAACAAAGTTTATCATACGATATATATATGAGTGTAAAAAGAGACAAATTAAAGGAACCCTTAGCAAGACGCTCCAGGCCGTTGTCACGATTTCCGCCTGGGACGGTAGTCACTTCCGGCCTTTCTCCGGAATCTTTTTCATCTCCTTGCTGCCCCGAATCCAAGCTCTTGATCCTTTCCTTTTTTTTTTTTGTCCCCCTTGCTTTCAGCCCTTAATTTCAAACGAAACTCGAACCAGGTATTTAAACGAACAGACCTTCATTGTCACGGCTGCACGATTTCAATTCTTTATATAAAGAACGGGACCAAAAAACGGCGGACAGCCACGTAGGGAAAGGAAAGAGCAGTGAGGCTATTCTACTCATTCTGTAATGACACCGCAGCTGCTCCGTGACACGAGTCCGCCATGCATGCATGCATGCACCGCCTTAATACCTAGCATCTTTCACCTCTGTCCTGACCGCGGCCTGTCTTATACGTCCAATTTTCTTTTTTGGCCTTCTCTAACCTTTTCCATGTTTTTCCTCTCAAAGTTAGGATTATTTATTTACTGTAAGATAGAAATAAAAATTATAATAGTATTTTGTGGAAGCTGGGTGTCCTTGACTTTTATTTTTTGGTTAAATTCATGTTTTATCTATTAGGTTCATTTAATTTAATGGTATATGATCTACTTAAATGTTATGTTAATATAAATTTACATAAAGAAAAAAGTTTATGATGTCATAAAAAAATAAATTTTATCAATTACAAGTAAGACTAATAAATGAAATGTAAAATAAATAAATTAATATAAAATTATTAATTATTAAAACAATTAACATTGTTTCTATAGAATTTTATAGAAAAAATAAATGTATTCATTTTACTTTATTTAAATAAAAAATGATCACTCATCAATTGAAAATAAAAAAGAAAACAATTAGTGGAATAATTTTCATTGAATTTGTTAAACCAAAAATTCTATATTCATTTTTGGACATTTATAAACTTTTGTTTTTCCAGTCTCTATCATATTATTTGTTTATTACAAAAGTTAATAAAGTGAAATTATTTATCTTGATATGGATCAAGACGAAACAAAATAAAAAGATATTTTTATATTATTAGATAAGAGCTGACTTTAAAGTATTGACTCCTTAGGTGATTTTTTTATTTAATGAGATCTCATTTTATTGAACAAATTCAAGACTCAAAGAAATATATAAGAGCCCATAATTCATATTCCATCTTTAATTAGACCTTGAATTTCAACAATAATGAAGAAGCTAGAACCTAAAAAATTTCAATAACAAATTAAAAAAAAAAATACTCAAGAAGATATTTTAATACTTCCGCCAAAACCATTACAAAATAAATAAATAACAATACTAATTTTAAGTAGAATATTTTGAATAATATCACTTTAGAAAGTTAAGATGATGAGTTGATCATCAAATGATGGCTGTGCACTTTGTTTTTCAAGAACTTTTTTTAAGTGTCTCAATGAATATATATATTTTTTAAAAAGGTAAGGGAGTGAACAAGTCCAAATATAATTTTTTATCCCCCTACCACCTCTAAGGATTGAACCCAAGCTTGTAAGGTGATAGTTTTACTGTCAACCAACCCAACCACACCCTTGGGGCTCTCAATGAATACAATAATTTTCCTTGTAGAGAAAAAAAGTAAGAAATTTTTTCATCTATTGATTTATGAGATTATAAGTTTTTAATATAAATTAAAAAAATACTAAAAATAAAAAATTTTCACATTAAATAATTAATTTTTTGTAGGAAATTGAAAATGTAAAGATTTTATTTTATTTTTCAGAAAAAGACTAACAATGAATGAGATAGACAATATTATAATTATATTTTCTTAACATTAAGGTTATCAAATATAGATTTTTTAATAAAAAAACTTAATTGATGGATAATTATTAATTAGAGAGATGTGAAAAAAGAGACTTTCGTACAATGGATAACTTAAAATATTATTAATTGTAGTATTATTAAGAAATACTCAAAAGTTCAACCTTCCTAAAACATGAAGCCTTAAGCAATTGTCAAGTCAGCTTATAATTAAAAGTCGACTCTACTAAACACATATATTATATATCAATATATCAAACTAGTTAAATATAATATTGAGCCTTATACATATTTTATATAGTTTTAAAATTTACTCCTTACTTATACTTATAGATCATTTGAGGCTGCTATTAAGGAGGTTTAGAAGAATGCAAAACCGCCTTATATTACAACAGTTTTGGAAAACATTAAAAGAATAATTTTTGAAATTCTAATTTTAGGAATCACATGTATTACATAAATCCAAAATTAGCATTGTTCAATTTAAAAATAATTTTACAATTTATGTCTTATTTTACACTTAATTTCTATTTACTAATTTTGAGTTATATTTGTAAATTTTTTATTTTTGTTTACTAGTGACACATCAATTTACCAGTTTTACAATTATTTATATTTTTTAACTTCTATCTGTAAGTTTAAATTTAATTTTTATTTTACACTTAATGTTAATTTACTAATTTTATACTATATTTATAAGTTTTTATTGTGTTTACTAGCAAATAAATCAATTTACTACTTTTATATTACTTCACTTATTTTGTGTATAACTTATTTTTTACTTCACGCTTAACATTAATCTACAAATTGTATATTACACTTATAAGTTTTTATTTTATTTACTAATAACACACTAGTTAACTATTCTTGTATTAATTTATTTGTTTTACCTTTCATTTACAGGTTCTATATTTCATTTAGATAATTTATATTTTATCTTACATTTAATGTTAAATTATAAATTTTATGTTTTATTTATATATATTTTGTAAATATTTTTTTATAAAATGAAAGGTCTAGTAACGAGCAGAATTCTTCATGTCGCGAACCTGTATAAAGCGGATATCAGGACATTATTTTGTCTCAATTGTATAATATAAACTCTGCTGTTATTGACTCAATTCTTGTACTCATTCCTTATATAAGTCTTCTAGCATAAATCATCAAATTATTTTATATTTACGAACAATTTCAATTGACTCGTGTTATGTGATTAATACTATCTCAATGAATTTAATTTCACTACATTCCATGTAGTAATATTTTTAAAACAGTATAACCTTGACTCGTGTATATATACTTTAACACTGTTCTAAGTCAGTGTAGAGTAAAGCTCTCATCTCTGTCAACAGCCTTGTTTCTTACAACAAGTTGAAGCTAGATTTGAAGCAAACAACACTTGTAGAAATTAGCAGCAACACAACGGCATCACAAGGTAAATAAAATATGTTGTCCATATTATACGTGTGTTTGAGTTTAAGACGAAAGATCATCGATTTTTTATGCTGTAAATAATATATGGCATGAACTGCATAATCGATTGGATCAACAAAGTCAGCGCGATGTATGTGCTTCTTTTTGTTAAGTTCGATTGGTTACTAGGGTCTCCAACTGTATAACAAATCCATTAGCAAGTATATTGAAAAAGATTGCAATGCGCAATTGCAACAATACTCGATATATTTTTGTCTTTGTTCTAAACGTTGCAGTGATGCATACCTTAATAATATTGTGTACATTCACCTTTCTTTATTAATAATCAATCGTGCACCAACAGTTATTAATATTATTTAAGGATGAAGTATTTTTTAATTTATTTTTAGATCTCTAAGCTGTATTTTATTAACAACTAATCTCTAACATATATTGCACTTGTACATGTCAAAATCTTGCTTATCATTGAAATGTTATAGTTTTTAAGTTACGGCTGCTACGGTAAAAAAATTGTAACTGTATAATAAAAATTAATAATATATAGTAAAGATAATTTTTAAATAATAATTTTGATAAGATTAGTAAAGATGAGATAAATTTTTCATCATACAAATATAAAATTAAATTGACCTATCTTTTAAATTATAACAACCAATTTTTACTAAACACTTTAATGTTATAGCTAAGTTACCGTTGTTTAACCTTAATACCAAATAGAGCCTAAGAGATTGAAAAGATGATTCTTTTATTCACAAGTTAGATATACATTTATTTAGACAACATGATCCCTTGTAATAGGGTTTACAAAGCAAAAATAAACTTTCACACTACGTCATTCCTTGTAATTATGTTGTTATTCAAATCTACAGGATACACTAAGATGATTGGGGAGAAAATTAAGATCATTGGAGAAGAACAAAAATGACCACTTACAGATGTTTTGACCAACATATACGTATACATATACATTAATTATTTCTCAAACACATACATATTTGGTAGGAGTCCACGAAGGCACTAATTAAGTAGGCATTATCAATATGCTTTCCCTTGGATTGAATGGGCTAGAATGGTACCACAAGAATGGCGAAATAGAACCAATCACCATTGAGTGGATTGAATGACACTCAATTGAATGAGATAAAATAGTACCATAAAAAAAATGAAATAGAACCGATCCCATTTTGTGTACTCAAAATAAAGATTTAATTTATAAAAGAAATAGATTAACTTATTGCGAAAGACAACATTTTCTTGAAATAGACTTATTATGTAATCAAAAATCAAATTTTAAAAACACTACAGATAAAGTTTTATCATATAAATCAATTAATTATAAAGACAAGAAAAACCTGTATATTAATACACACACAAATACATACATACATACATACACATATACATATATATTAGGATTTTAGACAATAACACACCAGAATGTACTTTTGAATTGCATGTTGATAGTATCTCTAATTCAAGGAATTTTAAAACACATTAATACGTGCGTTAGTTGAAACCAATTCTAACTGATGTGTATGATATGGGTAACATGATAATTTTTTCTAGTTCAACATGATATGAGTACTTAAATCTATTCTAGATCCAACCAACCAATATGATATGGGTACCTGAATTTGAATTTAATATAACAGGACAGTAAAATAAACGCAGATAAACCATAACATGATGTAGCTCTAAAATTTATGCTCCAATTTCTCTATCCACTCCTTGTTTCCGATTAACAGCAACGTCATATTGTTATAGACACTTTTATAGGTCTTGATCAGTAACGTGATAGCACGGGAACTTGGAACCCACCCAACACTTGGGATCAGTTTTCATATTGTATATTTCGCCGCATTTTTCACTCGGGAATGATCGACCTTATTCAAGGACGTATAGGTAATATAACTTCCAATCAACATTCAGCCGCATAAAAAACATATTCATCATTGGAACTAATTAGGACTTTAAATAACAATGCATTACTTGAAGAAACAGCATAATTAATTTCGAAAAGATTAATATTACAATAGGATTGACAAAGCTGCAGGGCACAGATCAGAAAAGAGGCGCCTGGCGCCACCCCAAAACAAGGCCAAGACCTAACATGCCAAAATTACGTAAGCCCTTCCAGAGTAAAAAGAAAATTTTAAAAAACAAAAAAACAACAGACAACTAAACATCGAACCTACAGACACTTCACACACAGTACTGTCCAGCTAAGAAGTCGTGGACAAACGTCACAAACCTTAGACAGTTGGCTATTTTTATTTTATTCTATTTTTTCCACATTGAGACGTAGACTTCTGGTATTACTAATTGTTACTGCATGTACAAACAGAACAGGGATTGATCCCGAGCTAGAGAGCTTGTTACTGCATGCATGCGGGATGCATTTATTAGCTGCGAGGTTTGTACTTGGACTCGTCGATTTCGATCCCTTCCTCGGCAGCTCGTTCTCCTCCAGACTTGTCAAGGGTGCTGAGGCCTCCTTTGCGACCCATCTCTTGATACCATTCACTCCCAATCTGCTCCCTCCTGGTCTGCCCTCCCCGGCTCCTCCCCTCATATTAATCATCACAACCACCACATTAACTAATTAATAAATTAATTGCCCCTAAGGGCGTAGTCGAGTTGGTTGGCAGTATAATCTGTCGCCGCTCACTTGTGTGGACTTGGATTCGAGTCTTGGGAATGAGAGGGGAATAAAAATTAATTTGGACTTGCCCCTCCCCTTTCCTTTTAAAAAAAAAACTAATTAATTAATTAATCATCAGACAATAACAAATTCGGCAAATCAACAATGAAGAAATTAAAGCATATCAAGCATGCATGTAGTAATTGTAAGGTTGATTAATATTAATTACCCTCGGCGAGGTGCTCTCGGGCTTCGAGGCTCTTGCCACCACTACCGCCAGGAACGACGGTCTCTCCTTGCCTTGCTGTAATGCCAAGCTCTTGTCTTTCCAGCTGCGATGCCATTTGAGGATCTTTTTATGGCAGTTTAATTTCAACTCTTTGCAAGCTTATATAATTGTTTCTTTCACTAGTACGTGGAGATCAGAGCGACGGTGACTGTGGGAGGGGAAATGACACGTAAGGTCATAGAAGCGGCGATGGAGGAGCTCTGAAGCCATGCAGCAACGGCACGCACTTGCTTAGTCGGTATAATTTGGGTCTTTGAATCGAATGAAATGGCACGTGTACCTTTGCTACAGTAAAAAGATATCAACCTCCGATGATTTCGGCCTTGCACCCAGTTATTATATATAGAGGCTTGTGGTACTCGCCTCTTCCGAGAGGCCGTGGTAACAATTTAGGCTAATAGGTCGAAATAGGCCCTTAAGTTCAAAGCTCTCGGGCTAAACGATAAGAGGGCTTGAGCTTGGGCTTTTTATGACGGCTCATATCCTTTCACCATTAACCCATTTGCATATTTTTACACAGTCTCCTTCCAAGAATTAAAAAGAAAATGCTTAATAATTCAAAAATATTTCACTAACAAGAAAAATCAAATTCATTAAAATATGGATTTTTTTTATGTATTTGCTTTACTTTTAATTGGGACTGAAATTTCACCATCCCAAGTGTCATAAGTATCGGCTTCTTCTTGATTGAAATAAGAATGAAAGTGGTTGGAAATTTGAGTTTAACAGTATGTGATTCATCTGATTCTGTTGCGTGGTCTGGAAGTAAGGTTTAAAAGCATATTTAGACATATGTAGTCGAAATAAGCTCCTGTTAATACCCAAAGATCGTGCCTTTCTTGTCAGTGTTCATGTAGGAACCTCAAACCTTTTCGGAAGCCGTGGGCCAGCTTTGCTGGCAACAAACTATGAGTGATTCACTTAACCCTTAGAGAAAAATGGTACTAACTATGGTTGTTGATCAACAGTAAAAAGTATTCATTTAATCAAGATTAAAATTATTATTATTTTCATTTACTTAATTGATTAATGCTCTCATAACTTATGAATTATCTTAATGCCCCATATTATAATTTTATGTGAAATTATATTTTAATGTGTTAATTTTACCTTAATTTTTATATTATAGATATAGTTTAAAAATAAAGAAGAAATTGAAGCCAAAAGCGGGAGACAATAAAGATAGATGGATTGCATTCATATAAAATGAAGTGGAGCCATTTGAAATTATATATATATACCCTCAAGCAGCCAAGCTTTGAGAGGATTGAAAAACAGGTTAAGGATTGGGTGATTATAGTATAATATGAGGAATCCAATGATTCAGCCATATTTTGCTGCATATGAGCAGGCCAAAAGGGACATTGAAATCAAGAAAAAAAAGAAAAAAAAAAGGCAACAAGGATCAGAAACGAGCAGCCAGAGGAGCTCAGGCGAAAGGAGAAACAATGCGAGAAGAGCACGGGACCTGTCAGAAAACAATGACGAGAAAGGAGGGTAAACGTTTGCTTAGATTGCATTTAGTATTAAATTTGTTGTTGCTGCTGCATACCAGCTTTGCTCCTCGAAGGCGGGACCTGATGAAATGGTTATTGAAACAAGGAAGCACCATTACCATCACGGCCATGACACAGACTGACCGGCATGCAGCAGCAGCAAACTCAATACCAAATGCAATCTAAGCAAACATTTACCCTAAACTCTTAAAAAGAGGTATATATATAATAAAAATAATAATAAAGCGCAAGTCAAACGTGGCAACCCACTTTCCACAGCCGCTTCTTTCTTTATTTCTTTATCAATAAATAAAAAATAAAAAATAAAAATAAAATAAGAAAAGGTGAAGACGCTAGCTGCCTTATAAATTGGAGGAGAATCTGAGGTTCGGCCAAAGAAAGGAATTGTAGGAAAGGAACCGAAGACGGAAGTTTAAAAAATAATTTTTTTTCTCTTTCTTCTGCATTTAATTTTTTAATAATATATTTTGAAAATTTATTAAATAAAATGATTGTTTTATTTGTTAACTAATTTTTTAAACTAAAGTGAAAGGTGAAGCTCATATTGAAATTATATAATTAATTATTTTCTTAAGTAAGTTTATAGTTTATTATTTTAGTTATATTTTTACAAGTTATATTTTTTTTCATTAATTATTTTCATTTCATTTCAATCTGCAAATCTAAATTCATTTTGAATCCATATGGTATTTAGATATAAAGACGACACACTAATATGGTTGTAGTACATTGTGTACTCTTATCTCCCATATTTATCCATGAGTGATTAGTTAATAATTATTTCATTTAATAATTAAATTTGTAAAATAAATATAAAATATAATTATGAGAGAGTATTATGATCATAATTTAAATATCAATAATGGATCCTGTAACCTTATCACTTTTTAAATAAATAATTTCTTTTTCTACAATAAATTTTATTTAATAATTAACTACTTAATTTTTAGATTTCTTATGATTCAACCCCATACGCGCAAAGTTATATTATAATTAATCACTATTATACTTACAAATAATAAACACTTTTGAGATGATAGTGCAGAAGTATCATGATCGCTGTCGACCACTACAAGTACATAACCTTTATCGACACAACAACTGATTACAAAACTCATGAAGCTACCGTCTCTTGATCAAGCATATCATGAAGTTATAGAAAAATCCAAAGAATATAGTGAGCGATCGAGACCCTCGATTCATGTGCACAAGGCATGCACATGACGCTCGGGACGTAGAGTAAAAAACTTGACTTCTGCACATTTGTAGAAAGTCATTCTTCTTCTTTTGGAAGAAGATGGGTGCATTGAATGGAGGCTTGGACAATGGATGTAGCCAACTTCTAATAAATCAATAAGCTATTTTCACAGCTCTTCGAGTTTGGGTGGTACAATGCGGTAGGGCGCTACTATGGGAGATTTGGTGCCTTGTTCCAACTTGACATTGTTGCTAGAGAAATTTCTAAATTTGGTGTCAATTTCATTTATTTTTATTGTACTTTTATATTATTTTTATTTTGACCTTTTTGTCGATTTCATGCTTTCGTCATTTTTTTTTAATTTTCCTTCGCAAAATTTTAGTGAGCGCCCTTCCTTTTCTTAAAAATACAGTATTTTTTGTAAAACTTGTAAAAACTACATTTTGACTCAAAACTCTGTCAAATCAGTTCCTAAACTGAATCAAAACTTGGATATTTGAATTATGACTTATTTTTTAGACTTTTAGATTTTTGTGGACAAAATGAACGTGCACTTTGGACTTTTGAAATTACAATTAAAACTTGAAATTTAAATTGATTACCTAATTAGCCGGTAACTTTCAAAAGTTGCATAAAAAAAAAAAAAGAATAAGTTGCACATTTCGAGGTAATTATGTCTTTATTTTATTTTTTCCTATAATTTCATTTTTCTTTAGTTCCATTTTTTTTACATTTTATTTTTTTTTTACATTTTATTTTTTTGCATTCATTTTATGCTTTATTATTGTGTCGTTAATTTATATGGCTGATTTTATAATATTGTCTAAATTGTTTATATTTTGTTAATATATTATCTATTATTATGTTTTATTTAATTAATTTATTATAAGACTGATTTAACCACCTATTAAGTTATTTTGATTTAATTAATTAGTTTTCAGTCTATTTATTTTTTTCTACAATTTTTATTTAGTGTTTCATGCGTTGCTCATGTGTTTGTACACCATTTTCTTAACTTAATTTGAGATACATCATCAGTCTTATATAGAATGTCGGTCTTGTAAGATAGTGCAAATTAATTAGATCATCTTCATTATCACATGGCTAATATCGAAGCTGATAACTTTTTAGAATAGGGAGAAAACTAAGCTCTACAAAATTTTCACAACCAGCTTAGGACATTTAAATATTTCTTACATCCTACTAGAGAATAAGAGCACCGTCGTGCATTGTTTTTTCTTCTCATGCCTCACATTTTAATTTCAAATTAGATATCATTCAACTTGTATATACTTTTCATAATTTTGAGTTTGAAAATCCCTACCTACATCTAAGAGAATTTGAGGAAGACTATAAAACTTGTACTGACTAAAATTGTAATAGAAATATACTCAAACTGAGGTTTTTCTCTTTCTTGCTAAAAGAAAAAGCTAAAAGTCAACAGCAAAATCTTATGTCAGGATGCATCAAAACTTGAGATGTTTAGAGGGTTCCCATTGGCTCAACTTTCTTCAAATCTGCTAGGGAAGATATTCGACATATGGTTGTGTGCTTCAACTCTCATTCCACTAGTATTCCTGTCCAATTTGATGAGGATTTTCATTCTAATGGAAGCTCGATGGCTGATAATTATTTGTTTTCTGAGCTTGAGAGTACCAAGGGCTTGACCTTACCTTACTTTTAGTATTGCTGGCCTAAGTGCCTCTGACTCAAAGAAGAGTTTCGCATTAGTCACCAGTTACAAGTATCATAAACGACGCTCTAGCCATTATCTCACTTTCCTATGGTTTCATTTGTTCGACTTTAACTTGGTTTATTCGATTTAGGTTGTTTTTTTTATTCTTTTTGTGCTATCTCTTTTGTTAGTCATGTTTATTCTTTGGCTTAGAGGTTTTGGTTTATTTCTTCCTCTAAATATATTTTTTTTTATTTTATTTAATCTACAAACAAGAGATATTGCCTAATCCCCACCTCAAGGTGGTTTTTAATTAAACAAAAAAATTATATAATTCTCTTTATAATTAATTATTTTTATAGTATAATTAATAATAATTATTTTAAAAATTACAGCATTATTATAAAAAGTCCTAAAGCTCATTAGATGCTTTACCTAGTGATGGACAGTCGAGGGCAAATATGAATTTAGAATTTACTCGAGATTCAAATATTTTGTCTCCTAGAATGTGAATAAGGATCAAATTTATACTGTAATTACCGTACATTGCATAACAAATTGAAAATAAATAAATAAACAACCATCTTTTTGTATTTAAAAAGCGAAAATACACGACCACCGTTCATTTTCTGGTTAACCCAGTGAAAGAAAGCGACAAAAACAAGTCCACCCAACATGACGTCAGCCAGTCCCAGTACTCGCACTCGAACGGTCGAACCACACAAAACTTGTCACCTCACGTGGGGCCGGCGTAAAGCGGAAGAAACTGAAACATCTTCGAAAAATAATCAAACGCTCACGAGGGAAGCAAGAAGAAGAGAGGCAATACCCAGAAGCACTTCTCTTCTTCTTCCCCAACTTCCCACTGTAAGCTTTTGAACACTTGTTTTCTATGGATAATAAGCTAGAGCAAAACCCGAACCCGGTTCCGAAGAATACGATCCCACCGTACATGAAGGCGGTGTCGGGTTCTCTCGGAGGGATCGTGGAGGCGTGTTGCTTGCAGCCAATCGACGTCATCAAGACGAGGTTACAGCTGGACACAACTGGGACTTACAAGGGAATTGTCCACTGCGGCGCGACCGTCACGCGTACCGAAGGTGTGCGGGCTCTGTGGAAAGGACTGACGCCGTTTGCCACCCACTTGACCTTAAAGTACACGCTTCGAATGGGATCGAATGCCGTGTTTCAATCGGCGTTTAAGGATTCTAAAACGGGGAAGATTAGCAATCACGGTCGGCTAATGGCTGGCTTTGGCGCTGGTGTGCTTGAAGCTCTCGCTATTGTTACTCCCTTTGAGGTTTCTTTTTGTGATCCCTTTATTATTATTATTATTATTTATAATTGGTGGGATTGTGAACTTTTTTCTTGGGAAATTGTTTTTACTTTTGGATTTTGGGGGAATTTGTTTTGCGTTTGTTTGAATTCGGTGGCCAGGGTTGTGCTATTTTTCTATGTTTTATATGGTTTACAATTTGTATAGGTGTCATTGGAATTGGAATATAGGTTATGTTTGTGGCTATGGTACTTCTGCTTAATTTCGATCCAGTAGCTATGGATTATAAGCCATATCATCTCAGTCCCCAGCTCACCCGTAATGGTTTTGTTCTATTAATAAATTTTCAATTATGTTGCAAAGTAGGTATTGTGGTTTGAATAATGAAGGAAACCGTAGTGTTTATGCTCCATAGTTGAGTGAGAATGTTTTTCTATTACATGTATTGTTTTATCTAGACTTCCTTGGCTTTGATTGTTTGGTAGTCATCTCTTGAAAACGAAAGGAAACAATGGTAATTTGTAATTGGCATTTTTCTTAGAATGAAAGTGCTTTACGCTGGTGAGGCTGGAAACTGAATATGATGTGTGTGTATGTAGTCATAGCTGCATTGGCGATTGCTGCTTCAGAACGCTGTTCAAATTAATATATTAGAAATGTTAGGCTGCAGGGTTAGCTCTGAGGTCCTGGTCTGCTAAGAATAACCTGAATTTTAGGCAATGCAGATTAAGCTCCGTCAGTGGCAGTTTTAAGATAGAAATAGATGGTCATTTCCTTGTTAAGGATGTCACATGAAAAAAACACTAGACAGCGATTTTCTAGTCCTCAGTAAAGTTGAGAATTTGATTGTATTGGTTATGTGACATGCTTAACTTCCTTAGATTGGTGAAGATTTCAAGATCATCTATAAATTTGAGTTTAATGGAGATCGAGTGCAACATAAGGCTTACATCAGATTGAGCAGCCTTGCAGATGTTCAATTTGCAAAAGGTTTAGATTACTCAATGCGCTGTCCTCTACATGCTAGCTTGTGTCTGCCAGACCATGTAATGAATAACACCACTTACCTGATGAGATTCTCAGTTTCCTTCTGTTACATCACTCTCTTCCATGGATGATCTCATATTGTCTTTTTTTTTTTTTTGATGATGTCGTGTTTTCTTTGATATGAGGATAATGGTTTGTAGTGTCTACATTGGAATGACAGTGCTCTAAAAGAGAATATGGAATTACCAACAATAAACAAAAACTGCACGTTACACTAATGTGTTCTTCAATTTTCGTGGTTGTGTATAAATTTCAAGACACAGTCATGTCATTTAACTGCTTTTTTCTTAATCTACCCTGTTTTTATACGTTAGTATAATAAAGTTGCTTATAAGTTGGACTGCTTCTGGAATGGTGCAGGTAGTGAAAATTAGGCTGCAACAGCAGAGAGGGTTGAGTCCAGAGCTTCTAAAGTACAAGGGTCCTATACACTGTGCTCGTATGATCATCCGTGAGGAAGGACTCTTTGGACTCTGGGCAGGGGCTGCCCCAACTGTTATGCGCAATGGGACAAACCAAGCTGCCATGTTTACAGCCAAAAATGCTTTTGATGTACTTTTGTGGAAGAAACATGAAGGTGATGGGAAGGTCCTCCAACCGTGGCAGTCCATGATATCGGGATTTCTAGCAGGAACAGCAGGTCCAGTATGCACTGGCCCTTTTGATGTTGTTAAGACAAGGCTGATGGCACAGAGTCGAGGTGGCGGTGAGTTAAAGTACAAAGGCATGGTCCATGCAATCAGAACAATATATGCTGAGGAGGGGCTTCTTGCCTTGTGGAAAGGACTGCTGCCCCGTCTCATGAGGATCCCGCCAGGCCAGGCCATTATGTGGGCTGTGGCTGACCAAGTGACTGGTTTTTATGAGGGGAGGTATCTTCGCAATGCACCCTTATAGGTACCATTTCATTGTTTTGCCTATTCTACATTATAGTTACCTACTTCCATTGCTAGCACGAAGCTATGAATTGCTTCAGCATTTCTTTTTTAGTTCTTAAGGATTCTTTGATTGAACACCAGTTTTTGTAGACCGAATCAGTAATTCACTATGCCTGGGCAAGAGAAAATGTAGGTAGTTGCGAGATTTTCTCAGCCATTATCTATCGCCATTTTCAGAGAACCTATGAGCAAATGCCTATTGTTTTTTCATATTATTATTTAATGAGGATCGAACAAAGAAATAGAATATGGATTTGCAAATGCTTAAAAAAGATGGATGTTGTTTTTCTTATAATCTTTTGTGAGGATCTTCATCCAGTTGCCAGCAACACAATTTGTTCATTGGACTTGGTCTAGTGTTTTTTGCTTTTTCCACTACTACCATGAAAGCTTCTAGAAGTATACAAAGTGGAGTTACAATTGATGTAAAGAGGATGTGGCATAGCATGATCCTATCAGCACCCATTTATTTGTAGCTTAGGGCTCTAGTTCCTATTTCAATTTGCCCAGATGACAGGCGTGTTCGTACGTACGGCAGCTACCCTCACAGTGGGCAGTGCACGCAGAGAACAATTTTCAGGCAATTTTGTTTCACATGCAATTCCATTAAGTCCTTTGCTCGGGGCACAATTAATGAGTGAGCACTTTCAGCAGGATGCTTTACAGAAACCAAAACCCTGAAAAAACCAAGCCATGCAGGCGCCAGGCTTTGCCCTGATATGACGTGCAAGAACTAGCAAACTACATCACTGGATTCGTTTAATACTGGCATATTAGTTTGCTGTTAACTAAGCTTGAGAAGTTTAATTAAACTAATTCGGGCAACTCACTCCGGTCTTATTTTATTGAACTCCAAACAAAAGTTGCTCCATTGAGCTTGCATGCCGCATTCTACCACTTCTGATAAACAACGCTGAACAGATTTAAATCTTCAGTACAATGCTAAAAGAGACTATATATATCAAGCAGAACTTAACTATATAACCCTCCTCAAGCTCTATCAGTACAACAGAATGATAATCAGATACTGTAATATAATGCATTACTAATTGAAAACAGTATGGATCAAAAATACATCTCCATCACCATGAAGCACCTTCGTCTGACCATAAATCAACAAAATTTCCGAACATCTATATCTAAAGATCTCTCCTCCCAAATGTATTAGGCTATTAGGTACAGAACCTGCACAGCAAAGCAAAAAAGGGATGGTTAAAACTGCAGGAAAGGAATTGGCTTTTTGTTCAGATAAACCAATTCTACCATGGAAGAACACAAGAATTGATAATTTAAAGAGATACCTGAAAAATCCCATTGCAAAGTTTATCAGTTTCCCATCTTAGCAGCATCATAAGTTAAACCCAATAAAATTAATTCGCACTTTTCTTGCTTCTGAAGTCCTCCTTCAACAACGCCAATTTTTTCTTGCACTGAATTACTGTCTTCCCAGGAACAGCAGCTGCAACTCGCTCCCATCGCTGACTGGTTTCTTTTGGGAAGGTTTTTAGAGCTTGAACCAGTGCTCTTTCTTGTACAGCAGACCAAACATCTTGATCTGAACTAGAAGAAACTCCATTTGCAGCAGCCACATCAGCAGGTTTCTGACTAGTTGAGCTTGAAGACTCTTCTGAGGCATCTGTCCTTGCACCACTGTTTTGAACTACTTGAGGGGTTGATGCCCCCACTACTTCCTCCCTAGTTGTAAGGGGAGATGCAATGGACTGTGCAGGTTTCCTCTTCTCAAGAAATGAATCAAAAGCTTTGGCACCATCGGGCTTCTGCAGGAGAACTGTTTTGGTTGCCTTCAGAATTTCTTCGACAGATCTTCCTGTACCAATGTACTCTGAAATAACCTCCCACCTTCGCGATGTTCCTTTGGGGTATTTCTGCATTCCTTTTCTCAAGAGCTCAATCTCTTCCTTGCTCCAAGGTTTCTCCTTTTTCTCAAAGCTTTTTAAGAGTGTACTTCCATTAGCCTCCACAGAACCATTATGCTGTACATTCTTCTTTTCATCTTGTTTCTTGGCATCAGATTCATCAGCATGCCCAACTGCATTCCTGATGAGTTTTGCTCGTTCCAGCCCTTCACTTTTTTCCATCTTATCACACAAATTCCTCAACTGCTCCATATCAAATGACATGCATAAACTTTCCACATCCTCCGTGGAGACATCAAGCAAATGCTGGGATATAACAGATGCTGAAAGTGTTCGAAGACGAGTCCGCTCTTTTCGCAAAAGCTTCTTCTCTTTTTCCTTTACCTTCTTCTGTTGTGACGCAACTTCAGCAGCTCGTTTCTCCTCCTCTACTTTCCGGCGTCTCTCCTCTTCAGCAGCCCTGGCAGCTTCTTCCTCCTGCAACTTCTTTGCCAAATACTTGGCCTCCTTTTTCTTCTGCTTCTCTGCTTTCTCTGCTTCTTTTCTCTTCAGAATCCTTGGGTCTCTCTTATAGGCATTGTCAACCAGTGTGCGTATTCTTGCATATTCTTCTTTCCTAGCCTTTTCTGAAAGTTTTGAATTCTGCCTCTCCATCCATCTCTTATGATCTCGAGACTCAGCTTGTTCAAGGTCAAACTCATCTGCATGTGGGAACTCCCGCCAGCTTTTAAAGCTGTACCAAAAATTGTAAAAATTATCTACTTCCTTTAAAGGAGTATTCTCATCGCCTAATGGTGGTACTGGTTGGATAACAGACCACCTTCCATTCCTCGTAAATGCTGGACCAAACACCTTGTAGAAGTCTTGTGGGGCACAATCAGCTGGGATTGCATCATCAAACTCATCGGTGGAGTCATAAATTCTTCTCTTCACAGGGTCAATTAAAACCTCATAAGCTTCTTGGACAGCCTTAAAGTGGCTTTCTATCTCATCCTTCTTTGCTTGCTTAGCAGCTTCAGTTTCCTCAGCAAGAAGAAGTGCAGCCTGCTTGTCAGGATGATACTTCAAAGCTGTCTCACGGTAAGATTTTCTAATCTGATCCTCGGTAGCAAGATATCTTAAATGGCTCAATCCCAATAATGCATAGTGATCTTGTTGATTGCTTCCTTCACCGGACTTCTTTTTACCTTTGCTGCTATATGACTCGTATGACGGCAAAGACGTTTGTTCCTTATCAGTTGACACTTTCTGCTCATCAACTTCAGCATCTTCCTCACAACCAAGGAGTTTAAGAGCAGCAGCATGAAAAGAATGACCAGCAGGTTCATATTTAGAAGCCTTTAAAGGAAGGCAATTAGAAGAAACATAAATTGGCTGTCCGTCTACAAGCTCGTCCGAATAGGAAATTAGTTGAAAGCTTGCATGGACTACCATGATGCTTAGAAACGACAAACTACAATCAATTACCTCTATATGTATGAACCCTTCAGTCTTCCAATCTGCAATTACTACCAAGCTTTAATCAGCAAGCCACGTCAAAATAATACAAAAAATGCCAAAATTAACAGTTTTGAAGTCAAAAAGGAATTTTCAATAACAAGAGAATCAATTTACACTCAAACAAACACATCAAAGACAAGAATATACAATCTCAATAAATGTTCATAATATAGATCCCAAATGCATGACGAAAGGCATTAGAAGTTCATTTCCAATAATATATACACCAGTAAACTACTATATACCACAAAATGATTAATTGAACCAGTAAAAACTTGCACTTGTCAAACACTCACCGAAAAGAACTTGAAATAGAAAGAAAATTAAAAAACTAGCATTCATTTAAATCAGCTACTGCAAACAAATGATCCTCGATTTCATACATCTACAGGCAATTTATCACGATGAAATTAAACTACTAACAGAATAAAACACGAATTATTGATTAATGATTGCAGGTAGCTTAAGAATCAATCAGGGTTAAGGTTTTATGTTACTGAAAAATAAAAAAACAAATATATAACTATGAACCAAATCAAAAGATGGAAGCTATTGTACAAGCAGATTATAGAAAAAATAATAATCATGAACAGACTCGAAATTATGTATAAAAACTAAAAAAAAAAGAATGTAAAGATTATGAGAGGCGATGAAACGGACCTTTGATTGTGCGGTGGCGGCAGAAGAGCTGAAGAGAGAAAGCAAGAGAGGCCGAGGCGGAGAGTCTCGAGGAAAGAAAACTCAGAGAGGTGGAGCTTATGAATCGATTAGGGTTATAACTTACAAGGTTGGCCCTTTTCTCAGCTATATATATCTTACCTGTTCGATTATTTTGTTACCATACGGAAAAAAAAGAAAAGAAAATAGTCATAAGATCGTGTAAATGCGTAAATGTTAATGTTTTTATTTATACCAAAAAAAAATTATTTATATATTATTATCAGTTAATTATTGTTGTCTACTTATTTGAAAAAGGAAATGCAATTTATTTATTTCAAACTTTTCTAACCTGCTAGTGATTTATTATTGATTAACTAATTTTAATAAACAAAAAAATGGGTTTGTTTGTTAGACATGTGAAGTTTGATATTAAGAAATTTTATTAATTTCAGATTTTTTAAATTTATTTATTTATTTTTTTATAACTTATGTTTGATTGTTTGATTTTCAAATATTTATATCTAAATAAAAAATTTTTTGTAACTTTTGTCTGAATAAAAAAATATTTGAATGATAAGTAAATATTCTTTTCTAAAAATAACTTTATAAAATAATTTATTTTCTAAATTATAAAATCTAATCTTTTTTTACTTTATAAAATAATTTATTTTCTAAATTATAAAATCTAATCTTTTTTTACACGGACATAATTATTAAATAACTATATTTAAAATATTTTTTATTAAAAAAAACAAGATGATACTTATATTCATATATTAAAAAAATAAATATACATTTAGATATTTATTTTCAGACTTTATAAAATTTCATACTTATTCATATTTTAGACAAAAAGAACAACCTTGCCATTTTCCAAGTTGTGTTAGATTTCATCGTAATTAATACGTAATCCACCCATCGTATTAAATTTTTTATAATTGAAAATTTTACTTAGTCAATCCACTGTACATTTAATGAATAGATGTTGTATATTTAAAATAAAATGTCTTGGGTGAAGATGTTTGGGATTTGAATTTTAAAATATTTTTATTGTGCAGACAAAATAAGTTGTTAATGAAATAATTATCATAGTAGTTAGTAAAATGTGTTGCTGCAAAGTACATTCTTTTGATAAATTTTATTATAAAAAGCATTATTATTATTATTAGTTAATGATTAAAATAAATATAAATTTATACAATCTTTTATTTATATATTATGTTTTATAGGAAAATAAGATTCAGCTTAATGTTTTTGTTAAAAAATTAAGATTAATAAGAACTTTGAAAATGTATAATGACTTACTTAAAAATATTAAGATTAATAAGAACTTTAAAAATGTATAATGACTTACTTAATAAGAAGTTTATAAAAAAAATAACTTCTTATATATTTTTAAAAAACTATCGTTAAAATAAAAAAACTCATCAAATAAGTAGATTTTTAAAATTTTATCATACACTATTTTTGTTAAAACTTATGAAATAAACAATTTATAATGTTTCAAACTCGATCTCAAAGTGTGACCTTTATATACAAGAGGAAGAGATTGAAAAACAAATGTGGCATTACTATCAAGTACAAGAGCCTACGTGACACATGTAATTGACGTAAATTATGATAATTGTGGTACATTACGATTATACTCGATAAAGTGTGGTTAATGAATAAAAATGAGGTACTTTTGTCTTTTATTGAAATAATAAAGTTATAATATTATTTCACTGACAAAATGCAAATATAAGTATCAATATTGAAGAGAGGGAAAATCTGTTTTTTTTTTATGTCATTTTTTAAAAGGATAATTTCGTGTCAAATGAATATGAAAAAGCTATAAGCAATGGAAAAGCACTTTTGTATTTGCATTTCCTGAAAATACACGGAGAACCAAACAAGGCTTAGCCAAACACTGTTTCTGTAATCTGTTACTGTGCGGACTCTCGCATTCACCTTACCCACGGAGAACCAAGTAGAAGCTGAAAAAATAACAGCCAATAATTATAATAATAAGGGTGGAAAAAGGAAAAAAATAAAAAATAAAAAGGAAACACAAAAACCCTAGCCCGAGTATGTACAAATTTCCTATATAAGCCAACGCTGCGGTAAGAACCAAACCCTAGCTGTGTCTCTCTATCGAGCCACCTCTTCATTCTTCACTCTCTTTCTCTCTATCTCGTATTCTATTTTTTATCTCTGCAATACTCTAGCTCACCGTCGTCACCGTCAGTTTATCGCCGTGAGTTCCCTGCCTTAATGTAACAACTTGCTTAATCTTAATTCCGATTAGACTTTAAACAGAACTCTCATTTCCCCCTTTTTTTACAGATTGTTTGGTAGATTTTTTTTCTACAAAAATCAAAACGATGTCGGACGATGAAAGGGAGGAGAAGGAGTTGGATCTCACTTCTCCTGAAGTCGTCACTAAATACAAAAGCGCTGCTGAGATCGCCAATAGTTAATACTCTTTCACTCCAGCAATTATGTATTGTGATTAATTTTTTTTTTTTGGAAAAAAAATTGCAAACAGATTGTGAATTTAGTGAGTGCTTGTAATGCTATATATTTATGTACGTATGTATTTAAAAAGATTGATTTTTGTTACATATTTTGATTGAAGCTGAGAATTTGCCGAGGCTTTGCAGTATTAATAAACGTATATGAAATGTTCAAAATTTTCAGAGGCGTTGCAGTTGGTAGTATCAGAATGCAAACCTGGTGTTAAGATTGTTGACCTTTGTGAGAAGGGAGATTCATTTATTAGAGAGTAAGTTATTGTTATCCCGGCCAACAAAAATTTGTTTGGAAAACTCTATTGTACATAGAATAGTTCTGTTAATTGGTTTTTGTTGTTCATGTTTAAGACAAACCGGCAACATGTACAAGAATGTAAAGAAGAAGATCGAGAGGGGTGTCGCATTCCCAACTTGTGTTTCTGTTAACAACACTGTCTGTCATTTTTCACCACTTGCAAGTGATGAGACAGTCTTGCAAGAAGGTGACATGATCAAGATGTAAGCATTTTGTACGCATGGTTATTTATGTACTTGAGATGCACATGCATTACACAGTGGGACAAATTTGTGTCTGGAGGGAGGATTAATTGTGGGTTTTTAATTGATGCAGTGATATGGGATGTCACATAGATGGGTTTATTGCTGTAGTTGCACATACTCATGTCCTCCAGGATGGGCCTGTAACAGGCAGGGCAGCTGATGTTATTGCTGCAGCGAATACTGCTGCTGAGGTTGCCTTGAGGCTTGTAAGGCCTGGAAAGAAGGTAATTTCTTTGTGATAATGCAGTTTTTCTTTTGTTCCTCAAGCCTGTTATCTGTTTTTGTTGGGTTATTAATTGTTTGAAAAATAAGCAGCTTTTATATAGTTTTGTTCTCTTAATGTTTTAATAGTGATTTGAGGATTTTATGTGCTTTTATGTGCTTGTTGTCATAGATCAAGCGGTTCTTCATATATGCTTCTGTTCTGTAGTTGCATAATACTAGCTGCAGCTTTAAATTGACTTGTTTGGACTGTTGCCATTCCTTCCTTTCCAGTAAATACTAAACATTTAATTTAATTTTGAATTTTTGCAGTGTGTGTTTTCTTTATTTTGTATCCCCTAAATGATGAATCTTTGTTATGAGCTATGGGCAAACATCCAAATGAAGCTCTTTTTGTCATAGTTACTCTGATAGGGGAATTTTGTCACTTCCATCCCAAGGAGGACATCGATGAACTTTTTATTAATAGTTATAAGTAGATGTCATTTGACAGTTTGAAAAGCAGGCAACTTTGCCGAGGTGATTAATTGCATGTTGATTTCCTCTTTTCCCTGTTGCCAATATTATCTGTGGCTTTAATAGGGCTGCTTTTGGTTGATACCTCCACTTCAGTTGATACCTGTTGCCATGTGAGCCAACATCTTTTTAAATTTCTTTCAAATCCTCTAGGTTTTGAAATGATCTCTACATGACAAGAACTGCGAAGATGATGGATGAAGCTCCAATGAAGCCTTTTCTAGTCATAGATGCACTGATACAGTAACATTCGCTTCTTCTTTTTTCCCTCTTCTTGTAATAAGCCCAATCACAATTGCTTCTAATCTCTAAAGAAGTTTTTTTTTGTCCAAGCACGTGCCTCGTTGTTTTGTCTCATCATGTCTCTGACATCTAATATTCCCTTATGATGAATCTTATTTGAAGCTACGGGCTAATACCCAAATGTGGCTCTTGTCATAGTTACTCTGATAGGGTACTTTGTGTTTACTTCTCTTAGGGTGAAATTTAAGGTATTCTGGTGTTGGCGTAAATAGTCCGTTTCAAAGGTAGCTTTGCTGAGGAGATCATTTTGTTATTGATTTCCTCGTTTCCCTGTTTGCTATACTAAAATTGGCTGCATTTTGTTTGATGGGAATTGATGTGCAGATGTTGTTGGTGCAATTCATCGGATTATAGCCTAAATATTTTTTTTTCCTTTTGGACACATAAGGGTACAAGACAGAAGGTTTTGCCTATTTTTGATATTATTTGATATCTCTACATGCATAGATGCTATGTTTGATTCATTTTTCTGATAAAATATGCCTTTACATAAGTATTGTTATTTTGTTTCTTCTATCACTGTGTTTAGTATCTATCCTCTTATGTGGCAGAACAAAGATGTAACAGAAGCCATTCAGAAGGTAGCTGCTGCATATGATTGCAAGATTGTTGAAGGTGTTCTGAGCCACCAGCTGAAGCAGTTTGTGATTGATGGAAACAAAGTTGTACTGAGTGTCTCCAATCCAGATACCAGAGTTGATGATGCAGAATTTGAGGAGAATGAAGTTTATGCTGTAGATATAGTTACAAGCACTGCTGATGGAAAGGTAATCATGGTGTCAGTATGAAGTCACACACCGTTGCTGTGCATTGTTTATGTAATCAAGACATTTTCTGGAGAAAGATTCCAATTTGTATCCTCAAGTTTCTGTAAATTGTACCTTGCAGCCTAAGCTGTTGGATGAGAAGCAGACGACTATTTACAAGAGAGCTGTGGACAAAAACTATCACTTGAAAATGAAAGCTTCTAGATTTATCTTTAGTGAAATTAATCAGAAATTTCCAATCATGCCATTCACAGCAAGGTTTGTTGTGTTTGCACTTTCATTTGCTTTTAATTTTGTTAGTGCAATGGTATCTTTAATCATTTTTCACTGTATAGGGCTTTGGAAGAAAAAAGGGCTAGGCTAGGATTAGTGGAATGTGTGAATCATGAGCTTCTGCAGCCATATCCTGTCCTTCATGAGAAGCCTGGTAATAATTCGCTTGAATAAGTTTTCTGCTCTCACCATGATTTTTGTTGATCACTACTAACTTTGTTTTATGGTGTTACAGGTGATTATGTCGCTCATATCAAATTCACAGTTTTACTGATGCCGAATGGGTCAGATCGGATCACATCTCATGCTCTGCAGGAGATTCAGCCCACCAAAACAATCGATGATCCTGAAATTAAGGCCTGGTTAGCCTTGGGCGTCAAGACTAAGAAGAAAGGTGGTGGAAAGAAGAAGAAAGGTATCTAGAAAGCAGATGGGCAAATGATTGGTACTCTCTAACTGTTGTTCTTATGCCCAAAATAATATCTATATTTGACAATTGCAGGTAAGAAGGGTGACAAAGCTGAGGAATCAACAGAAGCCGAGCCCATGGATGCAACAAATGGAGCTGCAACTCAAGAATGAATGTTTACTTATTTATTTTCCTTTCTTTCCCCCAATTTTGATGCTTTGTTCACTTGTATCTGATTGGTTACAGTTTAATATAGTGTTTAGACAATGATTCTAACTGTGTTATCCACCAAATCATATATCTTCATCCTTCCGCCTCTGAACTGTATCTTTTTTGTTTTAATAGCCGTATTGACTATTTATTGAAACATAGATCAATAAACCCCGCAGCATGATATGATAGATATAATTTTGGCGCTGCATTCAGATCAAGGTTTCAAATGTCAAATGATTTGTGCATTGATGTTAGATTTCTCGACGATAAAATGGAATTGTTAAATGGTGCTTGTGGGTAAGACTCATTTGATGTTCCTCTTGTCCGTAACTCAGTATGGTTATAGCCAGTGCAGATTGTTGGTGAATTTCAAAGAAAAATATTAGTTTTGTTAATCATGTTTAGAAAACGATTGATTGGCGTCGGAAATTGATATGGAAGTCTAGTTAAAAGGACATCATCTTTGAAGAAGATGAAGATCATCATCTATTTTGTGGGTGGGAAGCTAGGAATTTCTCCGTAAGTTATACGCGATTAATTTTGGTTTCATTTCTTCTTTATTTAAACAAAATTTTTTGAGAATCAATGAAGAATTCTTTATAAGAAAATGAAGAATTTTTAATTATACTTTCATGTAGCATGATGTTAATATATTATAGATAAAGTTCCGGTTTGGGAAAACATGCTGGGAATTTAAAGTATGCGATGGGATTTTCTTGAATGTTCTGTTGATACCTTTGTGCTTGGGTCTTTTCATATGAACTACTTGATCGAGGACATCATTTGTACGTTGGAGCTCAAAATTTACGCAAAGAATTTGACTCAATTGCTGGACTGTTGGGGGCAACAACTCTCGAGTCTTCCCTGTAGTGATAGAGGGCTGAGATATTTTAGAGTACATAAAAAATATTAGACTCAATTAAATTAATTAATAATGTATGTCATGCTTGGATCAATTAAATATAACTAATTAATATAAAATTATTGAAAATAACTAACAATTATATCATAATTTTTTAAATAAACATACGTGACATACATGCAGGCATTAATTGAATGTAATGCCTCCATTATACTTTTATCATCGATCTATACGATCTTGGCCGTGTAATTTTTGTAATTTAACGTGCAGGTTCATACTGAAAATGATAAATCATGCGTATGGCACAGCACTATCCTTGCGGATAAGCTGGAGTTGTTCTGTATTAGATTTGTTAGATTAAGACCGAGAGTGACAGTCCTCATAATTTCATATTATCATCATTTTTGTAATTTAACGTGCAGTTCAATTAAAGGGTGCCCGGCGGGCGGAACAAAATCAATGGTAGTTGATCACCGGATCACTTTTGGTGGAAATTGGAAAATGATCCCTTTAATGAGAATAGGACACCTAAAAGCTATACTTGTTAATACAGAATATGAAGTGAGATACTCCTTTGGATGAAGTATACATGTGCAGTTCAATTGAAAGCTTAAATTATTCTTGGAAAAATTTTACATCGTTCGCACAAGTACCTTGGAACCGTGTAAAGTTACAGAAAATCAAGTTAAAAAAAGATTATTTCCTATTTCCTAGCTCCAGAGACTACTTTTCCACCAAAATGATCATTAGCAACATTGCTACATTCTTTTACCTCACCGGGAAGCCTTATAAAATTCTGCTAGATATCTAAACCCCAACCTGGCAACTTGAAACAACAGTAAAGGTAGGCTTAATCTACCCTACCAAACAGGTCAGCTTTTGAAGAACAGCAGAATCAATTCTTTGAGTGCGGTCAGAAAGTGCCGTACACATCTCTTTCTTTTTATCCCCCCTCTATAAAGTTTTCATTTCATTTTCATGAGTATTAACAAACCTATAAAAAAACTCGATGCTGTCATCCTTGTTTGCCTTGGAAATGCAGACAAGAATAGACCAGCAATCTATTTACAAGGTTTTCCGTGCCAGAAAGGTATATAGAAATGAAAATTTCAAATATGAATGAACTCACACTCAGCTCAGCTAGGGAAAATTACAAAAAAGAAAAAAGAAAAATGTCGAAACCGCCAATTCAAGTCAAAATCACCTGTGAAAAGACATATAGCAGTCCATTAGATGGGCAATCCAATAAAGGGGCATTGAATAATAATCAGAAACTCATAATCGTAACTACTTCACATAGAAAAGTTCAATGAAAGACAATAATTCTGTTTCAAATGGCATCCCATTGCAGGAATATCTTATCAAATTCTAGAAGAGAATAGAAATGAAGCGCTAAATGTAAACACTAGCATAATCAAACAGGATAGAACTTACTGCAAACTCTCGATGTGTGGGAATAATGAAAAATTTAAATGCTCCGGACATGAGACCAAATAATAAGATAGACATTATCACCAAGCCTACTGCATCTTCAATGCCTGCTTCAATTGCATTAATGCGGAAGAATGCATTCTATTCATGGTCGAATTAAAAGAATCCCCATGAAAGGTCGCACAAATTTGAAGATTCTCCCTCACTGAGTTTTCTAATGACAACTGATTGACTGGATCTGAAAACTTGATCTGGAAAACCAACAAAAGAAATCATCATAATGAAGTTATTGCAGTCTATTTAGTCAGTGTTTGACATTTGGAATCTTCAGTACATTCCAAGAATGTTCACCTGTCTCCTTCTTAACTCTTTACTTGGAATAGTGCCTTCACCATGATATTTGCTGGAACTCATATTGTCACCACTGCCATTCATCATAACAATGACATACAGATAACTGCCACCTCTAAAATAATCCTTGCTAAATAAGTAAAATATGTGAACATAAATCCATAGGGCATCTAACCTGGACTCTTCCTCAGCCAAGTCATCGTTTCCTCCCAAAATTACACTTGTACATATGCTGCATAGAAATATAAAAGAATCATCAATACAGGTATGAAACCAATACTCTGATTGCAACTACTGCATAAATATTAAATACTGAAATCACACCTAAGGATCTGATCAAGTTTGTCAAGAACTTGAGGTAGTCTCATTGTCAAAATTATAGAAAGGGCCAAGGCAAATATCTTCTTCTGGACTGAAGATACATTGTCCACCTGTTTACAGGCATCAATAACAATAATTATTAGTCCCACCATAATCATGAGTCTAGCTCAATTCCAAGGCAACCAGACCAAAGCTTAAACAGATAACTGTCAAGTTCCAGTTAAAACATTTTGAAAACCAAATGCCGAGTCAATTTGTAAAGGGGAGGAGAGGAATGCTCAATGCCAGCTGTGAGTCCCAATTTTTCCCTCTCATGAATAATAAATCACCTAAATTAACAACAATGCATAAAGCACTAAAAGATAATAACAGGAGGACCGTATGCAACTTTTTCCAGAATCTCAGAAACTCGTGGAGACCAATAAAAATTGATTTTCGAATAAGTCCACAGGTAGAGAGACCTACATTTAAACACTTAGATTTTAAATCAACCCAAACTGTAACATAATTCAGCTTTTGATGTTTCAAAACATATGCAAATGAGTCAAACATGCTAAAACATGAAAATACAGGAACTTCAATAATCTCCAGAAAGTCCTTCGTGATGCATGCTCCACTAGTCCACTGACCTTGTCAAGCCATATGTCAACCAGACAAAGAAGTATATTTTCTTCAATTGGAATACCCGCCTGCTGCAGTAGTAATGATAGTGATGGATCAGATGTTAATTGTGCAAGGTAATTGGTATTCATCACCAAAATCCTCGCCAGAATAGCAGCTGAAGACGCTTTAACAGTTGTTTTAGAAGGTTCATGGTCGTCTCCTCCACTCAAACATATAACAATCAGTTTCTAGCAACATTGAAGCAGCAAATGATTGTTAAAAACCACCAACAGAAAAACAGATCAGAAATTGCAAAACTAAAATCATCAAAGATTTGCACATTGGATACAAGAAGGATCAACCAATCAGGCTTCTTTATGTTGTGCAAGAAGTCTTGGGATCATATCCCATTCACACTTGAACCTCGTTTGGGGCTGCAGCACTGGGGCAACGCACCTGCCCCAAACCTATAATTTGGTTGAGATTCTATCCTTAATTAAAGGTTTGGGGCGGCTGTGCTGTTCCCAAACGGGCTCTTTGTCTGACGTGGAGTTTGGTTAGTATTATATGAAAAGAAAATCATGTATTTGCACAGGCAAAGAACTCCACTTACTTGTAAACTCCAGCTTATTAATGGGGGCACTTGAACAGGAAAACACTGCAAAACAGCAGAAACAAACAGTTATGAGATTTAATTGATTCATACAACAAATCTAAACCTCAATGATCATCATAAGCACATTCTGAAGGCAAATGGAGATCAAATGACTTGGAATTTCTTTCCCCTTAGCAACCAAAAGTGTAAATTGATTGTATGGATATATCATCATAAAACATGTAAATTTTAAACGGCTATGCACAGGTATAAATTTAAGGTTTATAAAATGGAGAGAAATCAATGCCAACAGACGTTGGCAGTAGAACATAAAATTATGGATTTGCATCCATAAACATACAACATCTCCACTTATGAATCAATCATTCCCAGTAAAAAATTGGGAGCCTGAATTCTCAAATCTCAATTATTTTTGGATCTATCTATAACTTTGGCACTTGTAATAAAATCAAATCTCAATTAAACAAACTGTACTAGCTTCAAGAAATTCAAATATCTAAAGAAAGCTGATTCGCTTTCAAGTTGTATGTACCTGTATTAGCATATCAATGACCGGAAGAACTATAAGCAGCCCTTTGTCGTTAACATTTCCGACAACCAGATCAAGAAGTTTAGCAACACAGGAAGCGTGCATGTTTAAAAATTCAGTTCCACCCAGAATAATGTAACCCTCAATAATATTGACAGCAACCTGGAATTATATTTCAAGTCAAAAAAAAAATTGCAGAAGTTGAAATATGGATGAACATAAATTATATGTTGATAACAACAAATGGTAGAGCAAACAAGCACTGAAAGAAGAAAATTCAAAATTGTTTCGATGGTTTTATAAAACCTATTCTTATTCTCTCCAACAAACACACTCCCACCGACACCCCCTCCAGCCACCCTATGAAACTGGAAATATCTTTATATATTTTTACCACAACCTACCCCATTCCTTCAGAGGCACACACACAAATTAAATATAACCTCGTTTTAAGGTTAAGCATGAGAGGGATTCAATCCCTCAGACCTCTTGCTTCACTGCAAGAAATCTAACCAACAAGGCCATCCCTCAACAGACAAGGAAGGAAACTGAAACCAAGTACATATAATAGAAAGTTGCAATAGAAAAATAAGCCATTCAAACATGAGCTCCCAGAGATATCAGATGAAGGAGAACCTTTTCTAATTACTTTTCCAATTAACAAGTTCTAGTTATAAGACTTTCGTCTAAATGTAATTTTTTTTTCTCTAGTTCAGCATTTAGTAACAGTTCATTGGGAGACAGACAGTTCAAAATGTTATATGATCACTAATAAAGTCTGACCTGCAAGTGATCAAAACTTCTTTCCATGATTTCCACTAGACATGGAAAGTATGCTAATAGTTGAGGCACCATCACAGGAGCATGAGAAATAGTAGCTTCCCACAACTGCAGGATTATGGAAATAGCATTTAGCAAACATGTAAGAATAAAGCAGCCAACTAACATATATATATATTTGTAATCTAACCAGCATGCTATCCTCAAGAAGATTCAGCTCATCTGGACTATTTATATCAATTCCCCTTCGCAGAATGGGCAGCAGCATGCTGTAGCAATTAGGTGACTGATAGCCAAGAGCAACAACAAAGTTCCGCAGAGCAATAAGAAGCTGAATCTGAAGAAGGCTTTCACCAGAAGATTCCTCCCAGACCTTCCCAAGATAAAGGAAAACATCAAAAGAAGAATTTATTTTTGCCCAGGAGTGGCTTTCAGCCTTTTTGTTTGGCTAGCCACCCAAATACAACTCCTAGGAGATGCAGGGGGTTAGAAAATCATATTTGAGCTCTGCCCACCCCCACCATTTAAGAAAACAGAAGAAAAATGAACGTGGCAGGTAAGATACTTTTAACAAGTTTACTGCATGACCAATGTTAAACAAACCGTCTACCACCAGCAGATTCAGTTTAGCTTATATATTTCATGTCACAAATAAATAAATAAATGATTTATGCAGGTAGGCTTAGTATTGGTGAAGACAATACTTTTTTAGTTTTCCCAGCGTGTTCTTGTTTCATGGAAATCTTTTCTCTTTCTACCAAAGATGAGCCCCCATTAACAAAAGGAGGGGAGAAGGATAAAGATAAAGATGAAGATAAAACGACTACATACCTTCTGAAAAAACTGCACCAACTTATTTGCATAAGGAATGACTTCACTAACATGTCCGATAAGAATAGAGATCAAATTTAAAACCTGAACCTGAAGGAAGATAAACAAAAATACGAAATTCAGTAATATTCTCAAGGAAAAAAGCATCAGAGAGAAGTTAGAATGAAGTAAAGTTTAACATTATCCAAAAGTGGAATTTTTTATTGTAAAATTGAAAAGCAAGAAACTTATAAAACCAGAAATCAATCCTTTCCACAATGAATAAAATTCAATTTCTACTTTACCACACTATAAATTATCTATGTACCTTTGAGTCAAACTCTTGAACTTCGTCAACCACTTTAAAACAGGAATCCCAACAAATAGGAAGTAGATCAGTAAAATCTCTTTCGGAAAAGTTAGCATCTTCAATATGAGAGCACAAAGACCGACAGGCTGCCAGCTAAAACATAAAATTAAAAAATTTCTTAGATGAACAAAATGCAACAAAAAATTATGAGCAGGACACTTATTTAAAATAATGATCTCAAAGGGAGAGAATTTAAAAAAAAAGGGCAAATTAATGGACAATTCATACCCTGACTGATAGATCTTTATCCATTAGTAATTTAATCAAAGCACAGTATACCGCTCGTTTTGTGTCATCTTTAATCTGCCAAATGCAAACATTAGAAATACAGAAGGTCTTCTGTGATTACACTGGATAAAACTTGAAATCAGAAGGAGCATAGTTTAAAGGTGACGAAATAAGTTTTTGATAGATCTCAATTCACGACCCTTTGACAAAGATATGAGAAACAACGGTTTCTTGATTCTTATGAGGCACTAATACTATACAAAGGACTAACAGTTCAAGCACCCATCTAAGAACTTTAGCACACTTTTTAAACAATGATTGTAACAAGTTGACTCTGAAAAACTTCTGCCTTAATTTTTTTATTTTATTTTATTTTTTGAGGATTGCTTGGGCAATAAATTAGCATTCACACTGAATAGACCGAAAAAATGTAAAATAAAACAAAATAAATGCAGACAGCACAATGTTTATGGTAACAGTGGTATAGATACGATAATCTGGCCTAGATTTTGTTGTAGACTGGTCATAAAGCCATTATTGCAAGCACTGGATATTTACTCCAAAGGGTGAGAAAGAGGGGAAAAAAAACTAATAATCGTAATAGTTCACATACTGTCCAGTTCATAAAACTGTTACCTCAGAAACCCACTGTCCCAATATTATTGCAACTTTTCGATGGATGATATGCATATTTGGATGATCATTTGAAAGATCAAGGGATAAAGCACCATTAAACCTGTAATTAGTAGTACAGAAGCATTATTTTAAAAAAAAAAGCAAAAGAGCACATATTTATTCATTATCAAAAGGATTTGCAACTTATTATCATAATAAAAAAAGTGTTTGCAACTTGTGATAGTGTAACATATGTACTTATGGGGGCTTAAAAATGAACACACTTATGCCAGTTCCAAATCAAAAGTTTTTCTTGCAAGCATTTCCATTTTAATTGCAAAAAGAAAATACCATAGGTAGAACAGCCAAAATAACAAACCAGTCTTTAAAGCTCAAGTAATTTGAGAGCTCATAGTAAACATATGCTGCAGCACCATAAGCAGCATCTTTTAGTAGCAAGCCTGGTGTGATCTCAGTCACTGAAGTTGAGCAACCATTCATTGCCTCTTGAAGGATGGATACCACAACAGGACCTAGCAGCTGTAAATAGAAATCAAAGTAAAATAAACCCCCCATTGAATCCTAAAATCCGCAGAAATTGTGATAAAAGGACAAAAGAATACAAAAAATTATACGAAACTTGAAGGTGACCTACTTGGCTATGATTTTCAAACAATACAATGTATAAAGCTTCGGCACAAGGTCTAAGTTTTTCTGTCCACTGAACCATATCCTGCTCATGATGAAAAGCCTCAGGGTTCTGGTACCATTCCTCTAAGTCACTTGCCGTTAGAACAAAATACCTGTTGAAATAAGCAAAACACTTTCTAATTGGAAATACAACAGCAAAAAAACAGAATTATTAATAGTGTAACAAATTTTAATTGAACACTGAATTTTTTTTTTTGGTTAGAATGCAAACACAAGTCAGATGTATGATGGAATAGTTAGTGCCACATGTTGATACATAGATGTTTTCAGAAAAGTTTGCCAAGGCTAGAAGAGCAGTCAAGTTTATCTCCTATAAGCGCACCTTAAACAAATTACAGATTATACTTGAAAATGAAAACCTGGATTCCCATAGAGTATTATGTGACAGATATGCAACAGTGAAATGTTCTATATACGATTACTCTAGGATCTCAACAATAAACAAACTTAAAGATACACAATTTTAACACTTCACTAATCTTACATAACCAAAAGTGGAACAGATTAATCATGCACAACTTCAAAGCTTATATATAACTTATACATATATGTGTGTGTGTGTGTGTGTGTGTTCATTCAAATAAATGCATGCATGCATTTACACCTCAAAATTTTGTACTATAAACACCAATTTGACAGGCAACAAGCAGAAGTAAGAGTATCAATACCTTCTTATCAATACGTTACACAAAAGAATTATCCGTTCTTTAGGCAGAAGGGAACTCACGACACTGCCAAGAACATTGGAAATGTTTTTCTTCATCTGCTCGAGCGTAACCCCATTATCATCCATCACTCGCCCAGTAAGACTTGGCTTGTATTCTTTACATTCCAGAACAGATTTCACCAGTACCATACACTGAATCAAGAATTGCTCAAATGAAAATATATCTGGCTCCGGGGCCGTTATCTTATTTAAACAGAAATCCACGACTGGTGGAAGGACACATTTATCACCAAATGTATAAGGATGCCTGCCCTGAATTGCAACCAAAACTTTCATCAATTTAGTACATGCCCTCTTCGTGAACTCCCAAAATTTAAGATGTCCCTTCTGAAAAGATGAATCTGTAGAAGACAGTAACACATGTGAATGAGTTATTTACAACTGAAGTTATAGCAAACAAACACGACTACATATATAATGGATTTAGCTTTGTGTCCCTAAAGATAACATATATGAATTATGAATATCAGATTGTTTAGAATAAAATGGTCCTACATGTTACCAGAGGAGGAAATATGAGGTTCATTTTCAGCCCAGGTCAATGAAGTCAACTCCCCACTTGGTCTCCACATTTTAAAAATTTTCTCATGGATAAATTTTCTGTAATCTTTTTAAAGCCAATAAATTGAACAAATATGAAATCGACATTGTATTTATGTATTATTTAGCTGCTTAACCAAAATCTGGGAACGCATCTCATGCATTAAAAAACAAACATATATTTATCTACAAGCAACTGGTATCAGAAGAACAAATGAGAAATCTTACAGTAGGGAAGAAATGATTGGATGGCATTCAGAAGCAAAGGAGAGACCTCCTTGACTGGTCGCACTTCCTAAAGGATAAAAATAAGCAAGTTGAAACAATTGTATGCTGCCAAGTTAAGAGAAAAAAACTGGGGAAGAAAAAACAAAAATAGAACTAGATAGCACCTGTATACATTTTGCATCACTTGGAAAACCTGAGATTATCAATTGCCGTATTATCTTTAAACACAATAACCATCTCTCACATGTTAAATAAAGTTCATCGTGATCCTGGTCCAAAGCATTTGAATTATAGGTTGGGCCAACTGTAGAGAAACCATGTAATATGGTCTGCACATCACTTTGCCAAAGGTGCCAGCTATAATCAAAGAGATGAGACGATATCTGCCAAAGATAATGTGTGAATAGAAGGGTATTATCATTCCACCAAGAATAGAACTACTAGCTGCAAATTGAAGACCCCAATCTCAAAATAGGTTATCTAATGTTGTAAAAGGTAGGTTATAAAAGCAAATATTGAACATTGAAAAACACAATTCTCCTGCCAATCTAAGGTGCTGTCTGTCTAATAGGCAGTAATACAATGTATTTGGTTAATGTCATGAAGTAATATCTTGTCAGGGCATCTAGACTTGAGAGCACGCGCTATACTCATTTTTATAACATACAAAAGATGCATGTAATTAAACCATTAAAAACAGAAAGAAGTTTGACAACTGAAAAAAGTGTAGCAGAGGTGAACCACTGTAAAGAGCAAATCCACACCCTAGACCAAAATACTAGAAAACCAAAAAAAAAAAAAAAACCTGCAGTTACACCCAGCTATTCAGAATATGGTGCTCCCCAAAAATATTTGGACAGCAGAAACCAACAACTGCCTAGAATCTGCCTCCTTATCATATCTACACTTCCCAACCAGAGGAGGGAGATACATTACGATTTACCCGAGTGAAATAAACCCATTGAAGGGGAGCCTGATCACCTCAACCAATCACTGATGACCATGATACCCTTTTCTAGACAGACAGCTCCACTGCTATCTAAGCAGGCTTTAGGAAAAAATCTGCCACAAGAGCACAAGATAATCACTCAGAATAATCTTCAAGTGAGCTACCTTGAAACTTTTTGACAGAACAAAATTAAGGTTTCAAAAGCTGTCAACTTCCATTAGTCGGCCTAATCTTATGCATGTCTTATATTGACACTTATTTGTGAAGCATTTCCTGCCATAGAAACTGCCTACACTATATACAGCACACAGCGCCTCACATCCAGTAAGCTAATTTGAGAAAATAAAACTTAGAAAAGTTCTCTATACTCAACTCCTGCAGGATGATACAACCTTGAGCAAACTGACCAGATTTAGACAGAACTGTAATACTCATGCAAAAGATCTTCAGATTGTAAAGAACACGCTTGAGTCCGCATGAACAACATTAAGGAAATGTAATAGTGTAGAGATACCACATAGAGAAAAAAAATAAAATAAAATAATGTAACACAATTGTCATGTTGAAAATATTTAGGATATTTGCTCTTACAAATCAGCCACAGAAAGCTAGCATGTTTAAAATGTATTGGTGGGATTATGATAAGATATCAGTGGCAATACAGTAGGAATCTCATGAAGCTACATTACATCTATTACTCTTGTCATCAATTACCCTTGAATATAGGAATCCCATGTTTGTGGGTAAAGAAAACTAATAAATAATTACAATAGATAATGCAGCAGCCTATACCTCTGCAAAGTTCCTCTGGTCTGCAGTAAGACGTTTAGTGGATAATTCCTTTAAAGTTCGGAATAGAATCATAAAAATTCTGTGGGAAGTAAGAACATCTGCTGCTTGAAGCTGCTGTGCTAAAACAGAAAAGAGCTGCGGCCTAAACAAATCATTACATATTTTGTATCAACACATAAAATTACCTCAATGAAATACTTGGAAAAAGAGACTCTATGTATAGTAATCAATTAAAACAACATGATTTACCAGTTATTAGGAAAAAAAAAAGTTCAAATTTTAAATGCACAGTTCATTTTCAGTTCATGTTCTGTTTTTGGTAACATAAATATAAGCCACTATAAATCATCATTAAAGCAGATAAGAGCAAAAAGCATACCATTCTCTCGGATAATCAAAGCGAGCAATCTTGGAAATCAGCACAGCTAGCATTTGAGCTACCTGCGAAGAAACATATTCATAATAACAAAATTAGCAAACACAGTATCCAAACTCAAATAATCCAACCAAATCATATTACATGGAGACCTACTATATGTGAATAACAAAAGCTGGCGAACAGCCGACGAATGATTATAGAATGAAATATAAGACTTAAACGCCACCTGATTGTTTTCTTCTCTTAAGTGAGACAACAATTTTTGTCTTAAATGTACTTTCTCCTCATTGCTTATTCCCCTGAAAAGAAATTCTTACGTTACATTTTACACTACAATCAATAAAAATACATCTCTTGGGCCAGCAGAGTCGCACAAATTCTTACAAATGAGCCTTATAAAAAGTATAAAACAATCGATAGCTTACGTAGAATCACGCCTATTCCTCCAATAACGGTTGATACTATTCTTGAAGTACACTGACGCCATCAATCGTACATCCACTTGAGAAGCTAAATCCTTGGCAGTAATCACTTCCTGCATTTTAATTTAATTCATTTCAAAAGTTATGAAGCCTGACGAGAAACTAGAATAAAAGAACTAAACTAAACTAAAACCCTAAAAATGGAGGAATCGGAGGCACAGACCATAAGACAAGAGCAGAAGCCAGGTCTACTTTCCGACTGAGAAAGCGCCGCCTCAGCCGGTTTGCGGATGCTCTCATCGCGGCTCATTGAATTAGCAAGCAGCGTGTATATCGCAGGCAAATCAGAAGCTGAGAGTGCCATAGCTATTGATAATCAAAGGCTCCTTTTGCTCACAGTCAGGGAGTAGTACAGAGAAGTACACTTCGACCGAGTTAGAGAGTTGGATCGGACGAGTCTCCTGAATAATGAGAATGATATTTATTTATTTATTTTATTTATGTGATAAGAGATTACATGAATCTTGAGGTATTGTTGTTGTGTGAGAGTTTGTTATGATTGCGATTTACCTGAAGGAATAAAATGAAAAAAATGAAAATGGACTAGAAGATGGTCTTTGTTTGAGGTTTTGTCTGCCATTATTATACATGGTGGTGTTCCTACACTAGCTTAGGAAGTGTCCTGGGGAATATCTTGTATGCGAAGATAAGTAGGTCCTTTACCGTGCGCACGCGATCGAATGGTGTCATTTTTTTATACTACTTATGATCTTTCAATGGTATCCGTCCGATGATCATTGTCTTTCTGTGATGTTGACATTTCGACATTGAAAGTTGACTGAGAGAATACAACCAAACAACCTCGCTGCTCTTAAAGTCTTACCTGTCTAGCTTACACACCAATATATTTTATCAATGAGGCTTGGGCGAGCGTGGTATTTTTTATATTTTATTTTTACTTTTAGAATTGTGTGTTTGAATTTGTCATTTTAAAATGAATATTAGTTATTTTGATTTTTATTTTGTGGATTAACAAATGATTTAGTAGCATGTTTGGAAAACCGTAATATGAAAATAAAAATAATAAAAAGGTAGAATTGTTTGTGACAATTGTTATTAATAAATTGCATTTTATAAGACGTATTACACAACTCTTACAATTAAATTTATTTAATTATTGTAAATCTCTATTTAATATGTAATTATTTTAAAAAATAAAAACAAATTGTATGTGTGCCATTTATAAGTTTCTAGAAAACATTCTTTTATTGTTTCCGTTTTCTTTTTATGAAACACCTCAACCAAACAAATTTTTTTGTCGTTTTTAATTTATAAAAAATAGAAAATAACAGATTTAAGGGGAGAAAAAGATAGAGGTATCTAAATATAACTTTTAACTCTTAAAGTCGAACTCAAGTGGATAATTAAACAAAAATGTTAAAAATCACTTAGTCACTCCTCTTTGAGGAAAATTAAAAAAAAAAAGTTAATCACCTTTAAAAGATGATCCAAAAAATTCGTGCGTTGTTAATTTTCAGTTCAATTAAAGGTGTGATATAGAGGTTGGTATTTTAAATTAAAGGTCATGTTATATTAAATCAGCGTAAAATAATATACTTGACCAGCATCAATTGGACCTATTAATTAGGTCTCATGAGTTTGCACACTAATTGTACACAAAGATGGTTGGTTTAACTAATTTACCTTATACAAATTTTTAAACCTACTTAACATATTATGTACAAACAAATTCATGTTATAAACGAGTTAACACAATAAGATTACTTAAAAAGCTATTAGGTATTATTCAATCGATAAATTGATTTATGTTTGAATCATAAATCCAAGTCACATGTTCATGACTCTTGGTCATACAAATAGCCGATTGTTGACAACATTTAAGAGTTCCTTTTTTTTCCCTTCTTTTTTCTAGTAATGATATTAGATATTCCAATATTTAACTTCCAACTTAATATGTAGTTAAGTTTTTTTTTTTGTGTAATAATATTAGGAAACCTAATATTTAAGCCTCAACTTAAGTTTCAATATTATTTATTGATTTATTTATTAAATGATATATTTTATAGTTGATAAAATTTCTCAGTCATTATCTAATAGATGAGTGTCATATTAATTAAAACTTAAATTATAACTTAGCTGTTGGGATGTTTAACATTTTTCTTTTTTGCAATGAATGTTTACATTCTTAGTTAAAAATTTATTGTGATTTTAAATTTATATTTTAATAGCATTACTCATGGATCTATCAAGCACAGCTTGGCATTATCTATCCATCTATATACGAATATAGAGAGAGAGATAGATATACTCATTTTAAGAAATTTTGCAACAATTAAATGTGAAATATTCTCTCACTCTATTAAAGAAAATTTGCCCCATCTTTGGCTTGAGAAGGTTCATTCAAGCGAGAGAGCCCACTTAAAAAGTGATTTTGACATGCCATTAGGAATATATTCTCTCAGAAGAATCTCTCATAATAAAATAAAAATCTAATTTTTTTAATATATATGTTTTAATGATCATTTGATTAAATAAATAAAAAAAATCAAATTATTAAACCGCAAATTACTACCTGTCGTAATATTTGTGTGAAATATTGGATTTTTTTGTTAAGAGGGTGAATTATTGAAATTTCGCTATCATAAAACAAAGCTCAATCCAACTGCTACATGCGGATCATGCATTTGATGTATATTAATATATTTAAGCCTCCTTGTGTAAGTCTATATATTTGTGTAACAAATTGTCTCTTAACTGTAGTAAATAAAAGCTTATAAAAAACTTGGTTCATAGTTTAAATACTTTTCTTTTTTAGGTTTTTTTATAACCAATAACTTCAATGTAAGGTAAAGCATTCGAATTGTTATAGTAAAAAATGATATAATGAGTAAATTTATCTATTATTTGGCGAACAATTGCACACGTGATGTGATTATGTAATATACCTCGAGTGCTATTAAAAATATGGTTCAATAAAGCATTGTCATATGATATATTGTAATAACGTGAGTAATATCTCCTATTATACATTATTATATCAATAATATTAAAGATTTTAATATTTGAGTTCCAATTTAAGTCATAATATTACGTATCACTCATCTATGTAATAATAAATGTGAATTTATTTATTATTCTATTTTATTATTTAATTGATGAATACTATATTAGTTTGGATCAAACGTTAAGATGTTTAATATTACTTTTGTCATACGTACATATCACGTAGACATGCAGTTAATTAAAAGTCAAACTATTTTCAATTGTCTGTACTCTGCAAGGTTGTGTAGTATCGATTAAATAAAAGAGTCGTTATATTGGCACACCTCTCATATCTTATTAAAACCCATGTTATTTTTGTTTACAAAGTTTACCCTCAAGTAATATTTACCTCCGCACGCCCACATGCAGCATAAAGTCCCAGAACATGTTTGAATGCCGCAATTACAGTTGCAGTCTTATATGTACGTATATGTGTGTGTATGTGCATGTATATTCTTCTCAAAATTTTGAAGAGTACTCAAGAGTTGTCTTTGAGAGCGGCAGCAGTAATTTACATTCATTAAAATAAATATATTATTTTGCGTCGATCTAAAATTGTTCTTAATTATCTCAAAAAATGGCTTTCTTAAATAGAATAATGATGACGACTAAAAAAATTAATCTTCAATTTATTTTTATTTTTTAAAAAGTTAGTGTTTTATAGTTTTGTAAAAAAAGAAGTTTGAAGAAATTCCCAATATTAATTACTGTACAAGAATTTTAAGAGCGAGAAAATTATTGAAATATTTATAAATGAAAGGAATATTTATTTATTAAAAAAAATTTTTAGGTATTAAGTGGATTGTAAAAATAAAAAAAAATAAGGTTTTAACAGTATTTCGGAGGGGTGACAACAGTCCAAACTCTGAATAAGATGACGTAAAAAGTGGGCCAACTACAAGAGAAAACGCGGAAGAGCTATGGGCCACATGTAGTCCAATTCATAGCCCAAAATAAATTGGATCAACAAGACCAGAACGTGTAGAGCAGACAGGTGGGCGGCGAAGCTTTCCCAGAATTATGTGCAGATAATCTGTTTCCCAAAATCCTATTGGTCGGTGTGCGTGGGATATCCTGATGGTTCCACGTCACCCAAGGGTTGTAGGTCCAGAAGAGTCTGGACTTTCTCGCCCTGGGAACCTATAAAAACAGTCACTCTTCGATTTCAACTCTCCCTTGTCGCTGTTATTATTAATTTTATCTTTTTCATAACAAACGACGCACTTCGCTCACATTTAATAATAAACCTCTAAAATCTGTAGTGAGATGCGAGGTTCAAAAATGAAGGTTCGGTTTGCACCATCGATTTTTCTATTTTCAACGCTATTGATCTTAAACGCGAAAGCCAAAACTGTCGATCCGTACAAGGTAATTATTTTTATTTTTATTTTTTTCTGCTTTTATCCACTTGCTTTTTGCCTTTGGTTGTTTAAGTTTCCTTAATGTGGATAATTGTTGAGTTTTAATGCTTTTATGATATGATTTTTTTAAAGTTTTGGTAGCAGTTTGTTTTCACAATGTATTACTGTATACATGATTTTCATAACAACAGTTTTTCAGTTTTGAGAGAAAAATTGCAAAATTGATGATTTGATGAAAGCTAAGCTCAGTGGAATTTGTTGTTATTTAATGTTTGCTTTAGAAAAATCACCAATTGTTTTAATTGGAGCTAATGTCGGTTGTTGATGTCGAGTGAGTTGGTGCTGTGAGAATTTGGCTGAAACAACATGAAATTGTCACATAATTGGCAATTAATTGTCACGTCTAGGTCTAAATTAAACTAGAACATGGTTGTGTGCAAATTTAATTCAAATTCAATGAAAAATAATTTTCTCTGTTGTTTTCTGTTCAAGAAGATGGCATTATTTAGTCTAACTTTCATTTCATTGGATAGCTTGCTTACAAATAAGATTCATTAGCAGGTTCTTGGTGTTGAGCGGAATGCAAGCCAACGTGAGATTCAGAAAGCTTTCCACAAGTATGTCATTATCATGTCCCTAATTCATTGAAGCCGTTCTTGATTATTTGATGATTTTGCGTTCCTTGTGGCTCACTCTCTGTCATGGCATAAGAAAAACTTAAAGGATTTTACTTGATGTATAGAGTTTATGATTGATAACTTGATTAGAATTAGCAATAGATGAAAATTGAGCGATCAAATTATTGCTTTATTCAAATCTGGGAGAGCTGATGAAGAGTAGGCCTCATGAGACTGACCAATTGTGGTGCTAGAGAGTGGCTTGATTTTCTGTTAATAAATCAGGGCAGTGCACATGGTGCTGCTATGGTGGTCGTGAGAAGTGTAGACTTCTTGTGCATGCTTACTGGTGTATATTTGTACTGATATAGTATTGATATTTGTTTTCTGTTTTTCTATTTAAACTTTTTTGACCTATAGTTGGCAGTTTTAAACTAATAAATACAGATTTGACAATTTAAATTGTAGTTGATGACTTTGCTATGTTGAATGAAGTGCATTTGACTCATTCGGTGCTGCTGAATTACTTTAATTTTTCATGTTTGTTCTATATGATTTCAAAATAATTGTCATTCTGACAAAGGCCATATAGGTTGATTAACAGAAGTATGTTAGATTCTTAATATCGTTGAATTCCTATGTAGGTATACATATCTTTAGTTGCAATCATGATATTACACATTATAGTAAATGCACATGAAAATACCTCAGAAAATTGCTTTGCTATCTGGTTACTCATGGTTTCTTTGAACGTCTGTTGTAGGCTCTCTCTTCAATATCACCCGGACAAGAACAAAAATAAGGCCGCTCAGGAGAAGTTTGCTGAGATTAATAATGGTAAAAAAAAAGGACTTATTTTTTTATTTGTTTTTAGATGCAGGCTTCTTAGTTTCCAAATTTATGAAGTTGAAACGACAAACTTTCAACCATCAGATGAAGAGAATTAATGATATTGCGATATTTTTTTAAACTTTCGTTCTTGTTTTCAAACCATTCACTGTAGACAATGTTGATTTATTTCTTCTTGTTTCATCAGCATATGATATTTTATCCAATGAAGAGAAGAGGAAAAATTATGATTTGTATGGGGATGAGAAGGGCAGTCCTGGATTTGATGCTGGGTATCCTGGGGGTCAAGGTGGGAATACATACTTCACCAGTGGTGGACCAGGACAAAGCCGGTTTACCTCTGGATCTGGTGAATGGCAGAATATGGGGGGGCAGGGAAGTTCCCGGAGCTTTTCGTTTTCCTTTGGCGGCACTGGTGGATCAAGTTCATTTGGTTTTGGTCTTGATGATATCTTCTCTGACTTTTTTGGCAGTAATTTTGGAGGAGGACACCAATTCGGTGGTTTTAGTGGTTCAACTGGTTCTCAGTCTCAATCTAGGAGTTCCTCTGGAAGCATCAGAGCCATAAGTTCACAGCTCTTCAAGAAAGAAATAGTGAAGAAAGGGATGACTTGGCTTCTGTTATTTTATTCACCCTCCTGGAACAGGGACAGCTATGAATCTGTGATTGAGGAAGTTGCCAACTCAATGGAAGGAGCTTTAAAGGTACTTGACTACTGGTCCATTTTGGTGTGGTCTCCCTATTTGATCTTCTGTTGATTGCTGCAAATCTTACCATCCTTTTGCTGTGACAGGTGGGAAGCATAAACTGTCAAACAGAAGCGTCTTTGTGTAAGGAACTAGGTGTTCATCTCCTCAGATCCCCCAAGATTTTTGTGTATTCATATAAGGCTGGTGAAAATGGTTCTTTAGTCGAGTACAATGAGAATTTGGTTGCAAAAAATTTAAAAAGCTTTTGTCGAGACCACCTTCCTAGATTTTCAAAACGGATCAACCTCAATCGTTTTGAGTTTACTTTTGATACTAAGGCAAGCTTGCCAAGGGTGTTGCTTCTTTCCACCAAAAAGGAGACGCCCATCATTTGGCGTGTTCTCGGTGGCATGTATCATGAACAGTTGAATTTCTATGACACAGAGGTATATTATGGTGCTCACTGACTAGGTTTATTCTTTACTTAGTAAGAAACCCTCCTGTTTAACAATGTTTTTGGCCTTGTCATTCTGAAATCTTGGAATTATCAGATTCATTGTTTCTTCAATTATGGATGTATTTATAATTGCTATTGTTATGTTTATCTAGGTTCATGATGTTTCTGATCCAGCAGTAAAGAAGCTAGGAGTTGATGCCCTTCCAGCTATTGTTGGTTGGTTATCAAATGGGGAGAAGGACGTTCTAAAAACAGGGATATCAGTGAAAGATCAGAAATCTTCAATTCATGAGCTGAGTAAGTTACTTGATGGTTTTGTAAAAAAGAACAAAAAGGCAGCTTCTACACGGGCTAGCAAATCACATAGTGATTCAGTGGAGAAGCAGATGCCTCTGTTGACAGGATCAAAGTTTGATACTATATGTGGGGAGGCAATTCCTGTTTGCATTATAGGTGCTTTCAGGTCTTCAAATGCAAGGGGGGAGCTGGAATCCTTATTATTAGATGTAAGTAATATCATCTCTAGTTAATGAATTTTAGCAGAAGTTGGAAATCAGAAGCAGAATTATCATTATACTTTAATTTGGAGATGAACATGGCAGATAGTCATGTTTCTTAAGCATCAGTCAGAATCTTCATGTCAATTACTTTTTATTATTTTATTACAGCAATTGCATGAGGGGGGATCTTAAAGAGTTAAAAAGAATTCAAGTGTACTAGTTGACACATAAGAAAGTAAGTGCTATAGGACTTCTTAATTGGTAAAATACATGCAATTCCAGAATATTGTTGGTGCCATTGGTTAGATTTCTTGTGATGGTATAAGAATTTTGAGGATTGGGGGAAACAGACAAAGGGAAAGACAAAAATAATAAAACACACCCATTTTTTAGTGAGTTTGGGTTGAGGTTTATTTTATGTATTTTGTTCTTTTAACTATGAAATCATGTTTAGTTGAAAAATTAAGCATCTGGTCTGTAAACATCCTCACTTACCAAATTTGCAAATTGATCTATAATTTTAGTTGTTCCTTAATTTAAGTATCTACATGTCTATAGAAGTTATCTTTCTTCAGGAATATTCTTAAAATTTTCCTGCTTGTACATCATAAAAGTTTGAAATTCGATTCACCGACTCATTGCTAAATGCTTTGCACTTTTAGGTCTCTCAGAAGTCACTGTCTCGGCATCAGTACTCTGCCTCCAGCTCTAGAAATTCCATAACTTATGCTCTCTTAGATGCCACCAAGCAGTCATCATTCCTAAGCGCATTTGACAAATCAGGATTCAAATCATTGGATAAGTTCTTGGTGGCCTATAAACCCAAGAGGGGGAAGTTTGCAGTTTTTGCAGGTGAAATGACCGTGGAAGAAGTTGAGAGATTCGTTGGTTCTGTTCTTAATGGAGACGTACAATTTTCTAAGACACGGCATAAGCCTTTGATCAAGTGAGACAAACATAAATGGATTGTGTTAACAGAATGTGTTTTATGAATGTACATAGCAGAGAGACTAGAAAGAAATATCGACACAAATTTTTTATCTAAACCTTGGCGATGGTGCAAGTATCTGGTGGTTCTGTCAAAGATGCTACCAGGGTTAGCCAAATCTTGTGTTTTAGAAATTTGAGTAACCGAAAATTCAACACCGCAGGCGATAGAGACTTTTCTAAGGAATGGTAGGTTTCTTTCAGATGCACTTGCATGGCTGTAAGGACTTTGTAATATTATTCATTTTTCACTAGTTGAAGGAAATTTTTTAATTTCCTTTTTCCGTGTAAAGGCAGTAGTTGTGAAGGGGAGGAAAAAAAAGGCTGTGAATTACAATTTACAAATATTATGAGGGAAGAGTCTGGACACCTGCCCAATAAGAGTGATTCCTCCTTTATATCTTCATCTAAAGCTGAAGCCAATTGTATCTACTTAATTACTTGTGGTTTCTCTTAAAATGGTCAATTTTGAATTTTGATTTAGGAAAAATGAAGATATATTTAAGAAGAACAAATTTCATCAAGAATGAAGTAAAATTGTTAGTAAAATTGGTGTTCGATGTGAGGTACATGACGTGCTTGTACGACAAGTAATTTATTTATTTTTAGATGACGTCTCTAATTTATGGGACCTGATTGACATATTTTCTGAAGATTTATTGATATTTACATGTTTAATATTATAAGCATAAGTATATTAATATTTATAATCCACTGTATTGGGTAGGAGATATCTATGTCTATTTAATTTTTAATTAAAAAACAAATAATAATAAAAATTTAAATGGAGATTCGAACTCATACCATGCCCAAGTGAGAGCATAAGTTCACCGGTCATCATTGGATATGTATTCATTTTATTTCTAATAAATATAGGAAAAATTTTTAAATTTTTAAATTTTTATTAATGTTTGATCTTCAAAATTTTGAATTAGTACGCAATTCACTCAAAATTTACAAATTATATAAAATTCCGACCTTTCCGTTAGCAGTCTTAAATGATCTCGACAAAATGGTCATCTTGTCCTTGAGGTGTAATTTAAAAATGGATGGAAAATTGATATTTTTTTGCAATCATTGGGTGGATCGTTGCTTTATGTGCGTGATGTCAGCATCTTAATATTCAAATTATCCTACGGACATCATTGAAAGTTAACGTCTGTTAACTCTGTAACGTAAAAAAGTAATACAAATTATAAAATAATGGCCGAACCGCTAAACGAATTCAGAATTTCTACGGGGCTGTTCGGTACAGTTTTGTAATTGGTGTTTTCATTTTTAGTTTCAGGATTCAGGTGTAATAAGCGTTCGTCAGACTTTATTTTAAAAATAAATTGTAAAATACAAAATCTAAATTCTATTTTATATTTAGAATTTAGATTTTGTATTAATATGCCAACGAGTCAGATCAGCAAAGGAAAATTTATTTGTTTTCGTTTTCGTTTTTGTGTTCATATCGTGCTTAATATATATATATATATATATATATATATATATATATTAATTTTTTAAAAATATTTTTAAAAGTGCATGCAAAGTTAATGACATATTCTTTTTAAGTCTATATATCTTTTTAGATTCATATATCTTTATTTAAATTTAATATAATAAAAAATTTAATACTAAATCATTATTCAGCAATATTAAATCAATAATATTAAAATAATGTAATATTAATTACTAAGTTTGACTCTATAATATTAAATTTTTTTAATATTTAACAACAGTAACAATAATAAATTTTTATTAAAGATTAACTTAATTGTTAATTTAAAATTACGTAAAGTCATATATCATAGTTTATAATAATATTAACACATATTTATAAAATCATGATTTTATAATTTTATTTATTAAAATCATAATATCAATTATTTATTTAATAAATTATAAACATAAATTAATTATAATTTTTTTGAGACTAAGAATTAAATAAATTTAAAAAACTTAAGCTAATAAAATATATTAAAAAATTTAATTTCAAATTATTTATAAAATTATAAAATTTTAAATTTACTTTCACTAAGAATTAAAATATGCTTATCACAAATTTTTTCATATGTCGTGCTTTAGCTCATTTCTAATTGTGTCATATTTTTTAAAACTGACATGCCCAAAATTTTAAACTCAACCCAACTCATCCACTTACTATGCCGTATCACGTACTTCACCAAAATATACCCCATCAAAACATACTTGAGTCATATCATATTATACGCATATATACGATGTCTCGTGCTGTCCTGTCTATTGACCAATTATAATTATAAATCACAAAACAACTTTGATATATTTTCTTTATTCTTTAAAATTTACTACAAATAAATTACAATACATTAGTTTGTAGCGATTTCCAAGACACCATAATAAATTCACTTTTTCTCTCACCGTCGTCATTCTCATCACCCATCGTCTTTATGTCTTCTCAACCTTGCTTTTATCTTTTCTCAGGTTTCAGCTTTCGTCGTTCATCTCTCTCCCTTGCCAAGAAAAATTATCTCTAACAACTCACCTCTCATTTTCTTTATCTTGTATTCCCCAACAGAGAGCCATAAATGTAGGTGTTATATTCTTTTAATTTTGTTTAAATTTCCATATAACTTTTTGTCTTCTCATCAACGCTTCATATCTTAGGCTTAGTGAGAAAGTCAACTTTGCACCAATGGACTTTGGCTAAGTGGTAGAGTCTTTGTACTTACAAAGATAAACTAAAAAATTCGAGTTTTTATAAAATAAAAATATTATGAAAGTTAATTTTAATTTTTTTAAATTATTAATTAATTAAGTGGTAACGATTTCTCTGTCGAATATTTGAAAGGACTTAAAATTTTCAATAGAGAATATATAGCGAGAAAGTCTATTTCAACAGCATTTATTCTGATGAATGAAGAATGTACGATGAGACGGTCCATCCCATCCATATTTATTCTGATGTAATATTATTAATTTCTGTATAGGCAAAACAAAAAAAAAAGTTAAATTTGCACGTACAAGGATGTACAATTTCTAATATTAATTTTATTAGAATGTTAGGAAACGATTTACTGTTGTGCATATTATATTTATTTTGAAATGGAATTTGAAAAGTAAAAAGTATAAGCCCAAAACAAATAAAAAGTTAGTAATAAACTTAATTTATACGATAAAAGATTGAGTTGTTATCAACAATTTTTGCTAAAAAAAAAAAGAAACTTGAATGATAGTGAGATGAAGAGAGAGAACCGGAAGGGGGTTAAAAACTTGAAACTGAGTAGAGAGATTAGCTGACAGGAGTTTATTGAAGAAAAAAAAGATAAACAAAGACTATTTTTACTTTTAAAAATTATAGAGGATAAAAACAGATCCAGGGTTTAAAAAGGATAAAGGACGGGTGCCAATAGCATCATACAAGAATCAATCCACATTATCTCTAAACCTTTATTAAAACAGAACCCAAAATCAACTGAACCGAAAACCCGGCTCATTATTAGCACATTCTAGTAGTGTTGACGTTTGGCGACGAGTTTTTAAAACAAAAGAGTCAAAAAAACAGAGCACGGCGCCACCGCCAACCAGCGAGCTGCTTTAGCTTCTGGAAAGTGTCGTTTAAGTAGGTCTTGTTCAAGTAAGCTTCTTCTATGTCCATTTTTTTATTTAAGCTTAGTTGCTGTGTACTGTTTGCATTATACACTTTGTATATTCATGTGGGTATTAGCTGCTAGGCTGTTTCCATTCGGAAAATACATCAAACACATTCAGTTAATACCTTGCCGTTCAGTTTCAGCCCTCGCCCATTTGAGGCTAATCTGTTCAGACTCTGAAGTAGAAGAGTCTAGTGTGAATAACGAGCATAATGATAAAATTAATTGTAGCTTTTCTTATTTAAATACAAGGGAAGTAGTTGAAAAGTTGTATAGTCTTAGAAAAGAGCCCAAAATTGCATTATTATTCTTTGAACAGTTAAAAAGAAGTGGATTTAGTCATAATCTTTGTACTTATGCAGCGATAGTGAGAATATTATGTTGTTGTGGTTGGCAAAAGAAGTTGGAGTCTATGTTATTGGAACTTGTTAGGAAAGAGACTGATGCGAATTTTGAGGCTACTGATTTGCTCGAAGCTCTTTGTGAAGAAAGGTCAACTTTGTTGACACGAGTTTCAGATGCAATGATTAAGGCTTATGTTAGTGTGGGAATGTTTGATGAGGTTATTGATATATTATTCCAAACTAATCGGCGTGGATTTGTTTGGTCTATATTTTCATGTAACTATTTCATGAACCGGTTAGTTGAGTGTGGGAAAGTTGATAAGGCTTTGGCTGTTTACCAGCATTTGAAGAGGCTGGGTTTGAGTTTGAATGAATACACATATGTTATTGTAATTAAGGCCCTCTGTAAGAAAGGTCGTATGGAAGAAGCAGTTGAGGTGTTTCTGGAGATGGAAAGGGCAGGGGTAACCCCAAATGCATTTGCTTACTCGACTTGTATTGAAGGGCTTTGTATGAATGGGATGCTGGATTTGGGTTATGAACTGCTCTTGAAATGGGAAGAGGCAGACATTCCTTTGAGTGCCTTTGCTTACACTGTTGTGATACGTGGGTTTTGTGATAAGAATAAACTGGAAGAAGCTGAATGTGTTTTGCTTCACATGGAAAAACAAGGGGTTGTTCGTGATGTGTATGCATACAGTGCTTTGATTTCTGGGTACTGCAAATTTGGGAACATAAATAAAGCTTTGGCTCTTCACCACGAAATGACATCAAAGGGTATTAAAACAAATTGTGGGGTGTTGAGTGTGATTTTAAAAAGCTTATGTCAAAAGGGCATGGCTTCTGCAGCTATAAAACAATTTTTGGAGTTCAAAGATATGGGGTTTTTCCTTGACAAAGTCTGTTATGATGTAATAGTGGACTCTTTATGCAAACTTGGAGAAGTAGAAAAGGCAATGATACTGTTCAATGAGATGAAGGATAGGCAGATAGTTCCAGATGTTGTCAACTACACAACTATGATTTGTGGTTACTGTCTTCAAGGTAAACTTGGTGATGCTCTGGATTTATTCAAGGAAATGAAGGAGATGGGACATAAACCCGATCTTATTACTTATAACATACTTGCTGGTGCGTTTGCTCAATATGGCGCTGTGCAAAAGGCGTTTGATCTTTTGAATTATATGAAGAGGCATGGTTTGGAACCTAATTTTGTTACACACAACATGATTATTGAAGGTTTGTGTATGGGAGGTAGGGTGGAGGAAGCTGAAGCATTTTTAGATGGTTTAAAAGGGAAATGTTCAGAGAACTACAGTGCCATGATTAATGGTTATTGTAAAACAGGTCATACAAAAGAGGCCTTTCAACTATTTATGAGGCTGTCTAACCAAGGAGTCTTAGTGAGAAAAAGCTCCTGTAATAAACTACTTACTAATCTTCTTATCCTACGTGATAACAACAACGCTCTCAAGTTGTTTAAGACAATGATAACTCTGAATGCTGAACCCAGCAAAAGTATGTATGATAAGCTCATAGGTGCATTATGTCAGGCGCCAGAAATGGAACAGGCACAAATATTGTTTGATGTTTTAGTTGACAAAGGGTTAACTCCTGATCTTGTTACCTACACAATGATGATACATGGTTATTGTAAAATAAATTGTTTACGGGAAGCTCGTGATGTTTTCAATGATATGAAGCAGAGAGGGATCACTCCTGATGTTGTAACTTATACAGTTTTATTTGATGCTCATTCGAAAATAAATCTAAAAGGTTCTTCTTCCTCGCCAGAAGCCTTGCAATGTAAAGAAGAGGTAGTGGATGCTTCAGTTTTTTGGAACGAGATGAAGGAAATGGGAATAAGACCTGATGTTATAAGTTACACTGTTTTGATTGCAAAGTTGTGCAACACACAAAACCTTGAAGATGGTATTACAGTCTTCAATGAAATAAGTGATAGAGGACTGGAACCTGATACTGTCACATACACAGCCCTTTTATGTGGCTACCTGGCAAAGGGGGATCTAGATAGGGCTATAGCCCTTGTTGATGAAATGTCAGTCAAGGGGATACAAGCAGATGACTATACCAAGTCTTCATTGGAACGTGGCATAGAGAAAGCCAGGATACTGCAATATCGGCATTAAGCTGTATGTTCGGTCTACGTGGGTAGATGGACCAAACTCATCTGCTGAATCAGGTGCTTTAATGCATAACAGAATTTGTATCTGCCATTAACTAGAAACATGTAGATAGTGACATTGATTATAGGGAGACATTCAAGGACCAAGGTTTTCACCTTAAAGGTTCTTTTCAGATTCATTTGCACACAGGTCTATTTTCTTATTGGATTCTGCTTTCAACTTAAGGGAATTCAACTTTTAAAAAATCATTATTAGTTTCTTAAAAGGGTTAGCATTAAAGCAAAATAGCATACTTATTTGGCTACGAGGATAGTTGTGTTTCCCTTCTGTATAGTAAACTTACTGTTGGTGTCCTAGTTGATGAACTTAAAAAAGTACTTTACAGCATGATTATGCTTCAAATATGTCATTGTTTACACTTAGTGATTTACGCTGATAGTAAATACTATTTTGTAAAATGCAGACCTCAGATAACAATTGCAACAGCAGTAATATTCTGTCATGTGTTCTTCCTTCTGCGGTCACTTGTAAGGAATGATAGGTAGGTGAGTTATCTTCTTGAGCTATATTTAAGTGTTGTTTTTCTTATCGGAGCCCAGTGGCATTAGTGGCACTACATTATTTAATGTGAGTTATTGATATATGGTAGGAAACAAAGAAGGCCTTGGATGTCAAAACCTACCCTGTCCGTGGTTTTGGGGCACTCTGTTATTGAGTAGTTTCCCTGATTTCTGTTTTTCATTATACACTGGCTTTCTATACCCTTTTCATTATGTAGATAGAACACTGAAACTGCTGAAATATTGTTATTGCACAAAAAGGCCAAAAAAAAGAAAAAAACTATGAAACTGTTTGGTTGGGCTTTTTGTGGTGACCACCTCAGAGATGTGAAGCTTGTTTGCATAATCGTGAATTACCAGTGTTACGACTGCTTTGGCTGATTGGATATTTTCATAGATGCCGGGCATGAAGTAGTATCCTAAGATGGGAGTTCATCACTTTATATTTAAGAGAACTTGAATTATATGATGTTTGTCATTTTTGGTCAAGAGCACTGTATTGATAGATGATCGAGAGCATGAGTTGATGTTTGAAGATTAGTTGCAACAGTATAGTTTCATACCTTGAGTTATGAGTATTTATTATTATTTAGCAATCAGTTTAGTGAATTACTGTGGAGATACTTGATTAGTGATTGATTGGTAGGTTTCATACTAAACCTAACTGATCTTGGCAAAAACCTAGAGAAAGAAGAAATAAGACCTATCTTCTTCACGCTCTCTGAATGTATGAAAGAAAATGAGAGTTTGGTCATATGTAAGTGTGGGTTCAGCTTTGTGTTAGTTGATGAGTGCATAGATTGAGAAATTAGTCAATTACTTATATTGAAGCTTTTATTATCTATGATGAGGAACTACTTAAATGGTTTAATTAGTATTTAAATCTGATATAGGAAGTAAAATTGAGTTATAGAATGTCATTATACCAAAAAGAATTGACTGCTGGTGTTGGGAATTATTATTAGTTTTCTTATAACCCAAGAAAAGTAACCATGAACTATTAAGAAAAAGCTTCAATTGGAAATTTTATATCATGATTTACCACTTTTTAAATCAATACTGTTTAGTATTTTCTTCATTTCTTGAATATCTTGGATTTCAGTGTGGATGCTGGACCTGGACTCTTGTCTCTTGCAGAAATTCGGACGGATCACTGCAGCATGGAGTTTTCAAGGGACGTTGATAAATGCTTCATCTAGCCTTGAAGTTATCCGATGACAAATAGATGCAGACTGGAACCTTAAAGGCTGCACCAGCGTAGCTAGTTTCTGAACTCCCAGTAGCTGACAGTTATTGGTGAACTCCAGGAATGGCCCAAAGTCAGTGTAATGACTAGGGAGGTGCAGAGTTGGAACTGCTACAATAGATGGTAAATGCCTATGGCAAATTACGAGGCCTCTACTATGCTTCCCTGAGAGTAGTGGTTTGATATCTTTGGGCTACCAACCTCGCAAAAAATGAACAGCAAGGAGTTTTCTTTGTCATAAAGATTGTAGGCACTGGGGACGTTGAGCCAGAGACATCTCCTTCAGGGATCCCTATGCCGGTTTTGAATCATCAAACATGCTTAACAGTGCTCCTTCATTTGGTAGTATCTCCTTTGTTCTAGAGGCTGGAGGCAAGGCAACTGTTCAACTTTCAATTTTCATTCAACCAATAATGCGGAGAAATATGGGAAAGGAAAAAAATGTGTCGAGCTAAGCTTCCAAATAAACTCAAAGTTGGCATCCCAAGTCCAAGTTATTGGTAATAAGTCCAAATTTTTTAAAAGTTCATTCAAACTCAAACGGACTTGGGCTGGACTTAGGCCTGGCTTCGACTTTCAATTAATTTTAAAATAAGCTTTTAGTAAAATAAAAAAATTTAAATAAATAATAGTTTCGGCTCATATCCAGCTCAATTCATATCGGCTGAGTTTTTTTGCCACCTCATGTGGGTTGTACCATATCAAGCCCACTCCATAATAGTTTGAGAAAATTTTTTAAATAAGTACTGTTTGGAAGAAGTTAGTGTCAATGAATCTGGGCACTTTGAAGAATTAGTTGTAACCATTAAATTCTCGAAAATGACCAACAAAAGCGCATATCCTAGAACGTTCGAATCAGTCGGAGCACGTTCCATTTTATATTTCACATTTCCTATCAAGTATTACCCCTATGGGTCCCGGTGTAATACAACTTACCCACCCACAAGATCGTGAGGGAATCGAACAAAGATCTCGTTTGGTTTAGGTTTAGGTCATGAATGCATGATTGACACGACATTTCATCGTAAAAGCATCACCATCAACATCACGGAAGCACCTTTGTCATTTAATACCAGCCGACTTGACCTTTTTCCCCAGCGGTGTGATGTGGGCCATTGAAATTCGACCACCTCTCTGGCTCTTTCTAGTCCTTTGCGCTTGTGATTGCATTTGCGAGAGCTTCCCTGCCACGCATCACTGACAAAATGTTAAATAAACTAATCCTAAAAAAAAAAAAAGAGGTTCAATATTTCAATTTTCAATTACGGTGTTCCGGTCCGTGTAAGCTTACAGTAGTTTTTTTGACATTTTACTACTTTTTTTTTTTTGTTAACTTTTGGTGCATATTCTTAGTTAAATTTTTAAGTTGATTACCGCATATTTCAAATAAGAAAGTTCGTTTTAGTCGGACCCGAAATTAGGGGGTCAGTCAAGCGTCCCAACCCCATTATTTATATGATAATAAAGCGTAAAATTTCTAAAACTCATCGAAAAAATTAAACTTACGATATCAATAATGTAAAGCATGAAATGCCAAACCTTCATCCAACTAAACTACCCTTTATGAGAAAGTTCAAAAACATAATGAAAGACAGTTAAAAAATTTATATTTTATATTGTATACATATATATAGAGCTAAGTAAGATCAGTGAAGTGGCATGGTAGTTTTTACTCCCACGAGCTTAAACCGGCAGCATTTGATAAATTACAAAACAGAAAAAAAACAACCCACAAGTATTGATAACTTCAGATTTGCGAATCTTCATCAGACCAACTGAATGGTTGGACTGCTGATCCAGTCTTTTACATTTTTTAAGTTTTACATTTTACTCTTGAAGAAAGGAGATCGTAGAAGAGCTTGTTGACGGGAGCGTGCGAATGTCCCAAGAAATTAAATCGAGAAAAGAAGTGAGCATTGGGCCGTTAGCTTTGGGCGTGAGTCAAAGCAGCCTTTTTTCTTGACTTGTCCTAATTAGTAATTTCGGCAGCAGCAGTGGTTTGCAGCGGTGACCCTCACCAGCAATTACGGGCTACGTGTGCATGCCAACCACATGGCGCATGGCTCGTCATGCCTCCTTAATTATCAGAAAATTATAATTTTGGGATCGGGATTTTAACTTACCATCAGCAAAACCAAAACCAAAATCAGTGGACTTATTTTTCAAATTTACAACTTGGTTCTGACTTTGAGCAGTGACGTTGAGAGCTTTATTGGGCGAATGCAAGTGGGATTGTTATTTATTTATTCAAATCATATAAAAAACAAGGTTCAAAAGAATCAAAAACCATGGTACAGCTCGACGGTTGACGTGTTGGACTTGGACCCTTTTTTTCCCCCCGCTTCAGTAGTTGATGTATTCTGTTTGCATTTGGTTTTCGCAAGAATCTTTACAATATGGAACCGCCAGAATAGCCTCTAATTATTGATGAAGTTGTAGTATATTAATGTACTAATTAGCTGCCAGATCACGAGGTCTCACATTTAGAGGAATTTTAAAATACATAAAATGTGATACAATTAATCAATACATTGATGATATGTGTAATTAAGTTTGATATAAATAATACCTCTTGATTTATTTAAAATCTCTCCCAAACTTCAGACCCAAGAAATTTTTTTTCCTAAAAATGGAATGACGTAGAGGCTGCAGGAACCTTAGATCGATAGTCGAATTTTATGCAGTAACTCGATTTGATTTAATTATGGTTAATTAAAATATTTTCTTACAGGCCCTCAAAAATAAATTTAAACAGCCATTCGAATCTAACATTCTCTCTTTCTAGTAATCCCATAAAAAATTAACCATAGAAAAGTAACCATAAAAAATTATTATTATTATTGAACTTTCCTCGTATAGGAGAAAACTATTTGAAAAAGCATAAAAATCTAGGGACCCAATTAATAATTTTTAAATCATCAATTTCTTATTCCCCAAACAAAAACTTTCACTCATAACCGCCCCTGGTTTCATGATCCTAGTTGTAACATTTCGTTACCTGAGGCCAGTAACAAACTCACTATAAAATCTCTCTCGCAAACGCCAATTTTATTCATTCATCGAGCACTTGTCACACTCTAGCAGAAAAAAAAAGAAAGAAAACATTTCTCAAAAACACTTTTCGGAAACACGTTAACAAACAATTCTTCTTCTCTGTCCCAATCAATCATGGACACTAAAATTGGATCACTCGACACTTGCAAGCCCCCATGCAGCGACTTAGCCAGCCCACCAAACGGTGCCGTGGCAACAATCCAAGCCTCCGTTCCCGCTACTTCACTCGTCAACCCGTCCGAGTCGACCCTCGGCCGCCACCTCGCTCGCCGGCTCGTCCAAATCGGCGCCACCGACGTCTTCTCGGTTCCCGGCGACTTCAACTTGACGCTTCTCGACCACCTGATAGCCGAGCCCGGGCTCAACTTGATCGGTTGCTGTAACGAGCTGAATGCTGGATACGCTGCGGATGGGTACGCTCGCGCGCGCGGGGTCGGAGCCTGTGTCGTGACCTTCACCGTTGGTGGGCTTAGCGTGCTTAACGCTATCGCCGGTGCTTACAGTGAAAATCTGCCGTTGATTTGCATCGTTGGTGGCCCAAACTCCAATGATTACGGAACCAACAGGATCCTTCATCATACCATTGGGTTGCCTGATTTTAGCCAAGAGCTCAGATGCTTTCAGACTGTCACCTGTTATCAGGTAATAATAATTTATCAAAAAAAGGCTTTCTTTTTTTATTTTTATAACTTAATAACTGAAAAGTTTCCTTTTTTTTTTTTAAAAAAGAAAAAGATCAAGCATTGATATTATTAATACATAAGCTTGACTGATTTTTGATGATGGGTATGATATTTTTAACAGGCTGTGGTTAATAACTTGGAGGATGCGCATGAGTTGATTGATACGGCAGTATCAACTGCTTTGAAGGAAAGCAAGCCTGTTTATATCAGCGTTGCTTGTAACTTGCCTGCGATTCCTCATCCTACTTTTAGCCGAGAGCCTGTTCCATTTTTTCTTTCTCCCAAGTAAGATTTCCTGCTCATTCTCTTTATCATCATGGATTTATTTGAGTGAAGTTTAGGTTTTGTGACTGATTAGTGGCAATTTTTGTTTTGGTGGGGCAGGTTGAGTAATGAGATGGGCCTGGAGGCTGCAGTTGAGGCAGCGGCAGAGTTTTTGAACAAGGCGGTGAAACCAGTGTTGGTTGCTGGGCCCAAACTGAGAGTGGCCAAGGCTTGCAATGCTTTCGTTGAGCTTGCTGATGCTTGTGGCTATGCCGTTGCGGTGATGCCATCAGCGAAAGGGCTAGTACCAGAGCACCATCCCCATTTCATTGGAACTTATTGGGGTGCCGTGAGCACTGCATTTTGTGCTGAAATTGTGGAATCTGCTGATGCTTATTTGTTTGCTGGACCTATATTTAATGACTATAGCTCTGTTGGGTACTCCCTTCTTCTCAAGAAGGAGAAGGCCATCATTCTGCAGCCTGATCGAGTGGTGATTGCTAATGGACCTGCATTTGGCTGTGTTTTGATGAAGGATTTCCTCAAAGCACTTTCAAAGCGGCTCAAGAGCAACACTACTGCTTATGAGAATTACCACAGAATTTATGTTCCTGAGGGACAACCTCCCAAGTGTGAACCCAAAGAACCGTTGAGGGTGAATGTTCTGTTCCAACATGTACAGAAGATGCTGTCTAGTGAAACTGCTGTGATTGCTGAGACAGGGGACTCTTGGTTTAACTGCCAGAAACTGAAATTGCCAAAGGGATGCGGGTGAGCAAATGAAAATCTGATTCTTCATGTTTATCTGGTGCTAAACCTTCTATAAAATTTAACAAATAATAAGAATTTGGGTTTGCAGCTATGAATTCCAAATGCAATATGGATCAATTGGTTGGTCTGTTGGTGCCACTCTTGGATATGCACAGGCTGTGCCAGAGAAGCGTGTCATTGCTGGCATTGGTGATGGTAGCTTCCAGGTATGAGCCGTCGGTATTCGTCTATGTTAATTATCTTCTACTAGGAAAACCAACCATGAAAGACACTGTTAAAATGATTATGTGACACGAATAATCTAAATCTGAAATTTCGTGCATAGTCAATGCTATCCTGTAAAGCATTGGTCTTTTTGTTCATCAGTGTTTTTATCTTTCTTGGTGACTGCCTCAGGTAACCGCACAAGATGTGTCAACAATGCTGCGATGTGGGCAGAAGAGTATAATCTTCCTGATTAACAACGGTGGTTACACCATTGAAGTTGAGATCCATGATGGACCTTACAATGTGATCAAGAACTGGAACTACACCGGGTTGGTTGATGCAATCCACAATGGCGAAGGCAAGTGCTGGACAACCAAGGTCAGTTTTTCTTATTTATCTCATTTTTCTTTAATCCATCCTTTCTAGCATTGAGAAGTGCTCACCCTGAAGTTGTCCTTCGAATCTGTTATTGCAGGTCTTCTGCGAGGAGGAGCTCATTGAAGCCATTGAGAACGCAACTGGACCCAAGAAGGATTGCTTGTGCTTCATTGAAGTAATTGTTCACAAGGATGATACCAGCAAAGAGCTTTTGGAATGGGGCTCCAGGGTCTCCGCTGCCAATAGCCGCCCACCAAATCCCCAGTAGATATGAGGCGGCTCATACTGCAAATTGCACTTTTCTACCATTTAGCAAAATTAAATGAGCGCGTGTCTTTTCTGTGGTTACTTTACGCAGTTTTGGGTATTTTGAACTATTTGCTGGTTTCTAATGTAAATTCATTTTAAAATTTAACATCTAGTAAATCCTCTTGCTTGCTTCAATTTCTCCAGTCATATTGTTGCATGGATATGGAATAATTGACACGTACGATAAGTCCGGTAGCCACAAGAGTGACGTACGAACGTTCCAAATGTTTCGACTTTTATGCGTAGTTACATGAGGGGCGTCCACCTGCATTTTGTGGCCAAAATTTATTTTGCTTCATGGAAGTTTCAGAAATCCTTTGATTATAAAATTAGATATTTTGAGCCTCCAAATTAAAAATTGAGAGCATCTGATAAGATTCTGATTTGAGAGACGCTTTGTCATCCATCCTTCTCCAAGAATATGACACTTGTTGCTCAATCTGAAAGTATGGAGTAAAGCTCTTTTTCAATTTTATTGTGTGGAGTTCGAATTTCAAAATTTTTGCACAATTTTTATATTTTACTAGTCCAACCAATATTTACTTCAGAGCTTGTTTTGAAAGAATAGAACGCCGAATTCTTCTTCCAGACGCGAAGAGCACAGCACAAGTTGCATTATGCATGCTTCATTGACTCAGGAGCTAGCTCAAGTCGTTGATTCAAAAGTTACGATATGTCGTCCAAGAAAATAAAAGTTGAATCTACAAGTCGGTCGGCTACACCAGACAACATGTCGTGGGCTTAAAAGGGGTCCACACAGATTATCATCCATACACCGTTGTAGTAATACTTTGGGCAAGCATATTAATCATCTGAAGATGTGAGGTCCTAAGAAGATGTGACCTGCATTTTAACGGTCATCTGTGGAGGCTTGGAAATCTATGGTTTGTTTCTAAAGTTCAAAAGATTGGAATATCGTGTTTCATGACATCTTGGATTGTGTCCATCCAAATTTTGTTTGCTTTCAGGTGAAAGGAATTTCTGAAGATTATACACACAGATATCATTTAGTGCCTGAGTGCCAGAGGCAAGCAAAAATCTGCATCAACAAAGAACTATGTACAATAGATTTTTGACAAAACAGATCTAGTGCTTGTCAGGGTCACTTGGAGCAAGCACGAGACGGCCATTTTCAAGTAGGCTGCTAGGAAAGGGAGCTTGACAGCTGCTAATATGTGATTTCAACCTGGGTATGCTAGGATGTGCACTTCTACATCGGTGGCATCGCAACTCCATCGATAACAAACTATCGTCATCTTTTAATGTTGCTTTGCCGTGATTACTGATTTCTTCAATTACATCACCTGAATCGTGAAAAAAAGCAGTATTGAAAGAGTTCCAGTGCTTCTTATTCTTAAGATGCTTGGAGTTAAAATCTTGGCTAATAACATGTAGGTGTAGTTGGCGCATAGATGGAGCCTGCAAGAAAGAGTCCCAAATGATTTGCAGAAACAGATAGTTTTCAAATTTCACCAAATCTGTCTATATCAATCACTAAGCAGTTTTGCAGTAGTTCCAGGTCATAATATAACCTAAACAGAAACAAAGAAAAACAGAAAGAAAAAGAAAATAAAAAAAGGCTGCAGCAATGGAAAGGTACAACTAAATAGGACACAGAATTTCAGATCATCCAATAAACTCATTATACCACACTTTTTCCTTAAAATCATTATTCTTACTTAAATACTGCAACCTATGGTATTCTGAGTGTTTAAACATATCACATCTCAAGTTCTGTTGGCAGCATCTGGTCTCTAATTTTTGGATTCTTCCAATTCTAAATGCATTTTACTTTAGTTTGACCCCAGACCAAGTAAAAGGCCTCGTAGTATGAGATTCCTCAACTGATAGAAAAAGGAAAACAAAAAATAAAAAAAAAAGGAGTCGTATTCTATACCAAATGATATCCAAGACGGAAGGCCAATGACGCATCTTCATGCAAGAACTTCTCAGCCCACTTCATACCCACAGCATGCATCGTTTGTAAAAGTTGCAGATGTTCATTTTGTACATCTGCCAAGCAATCAAGACCATTGTATCGTGCCAGCACCAAAATGTGTTTCTGAGCCTATAATAAGGAATGAAAACTCCACACACTTATTAATTGAGCTCAAGCAAATGCAAAGTAGTGTTCCTGGGAGAAGGTTGTCTGATGGATGTACCTTTGGATAAAGATCATTTAGAACAACAACATCATCAGATATCTCAAGCAGATCATCTTTATGCCTTTCAGGATGGATGGCCATGCGATAAAGAGCTTGAGCCCAAGAGCCCCAGGCCTTAGAAGCGCTTACACCAATCTTCTCATTGTCTGCATTTAGGTTTGCAGCCCTAGAAAGATTAATATCAGTTCCAACTTCATTTTGAGCTCCCTTAAATTTCTTACTTGGTTCATATTCATGGCCACCATCTCTTTTAATTTTATCACCAGTCGAAATATAATTTCCACGGACATCCTCAGAGTGATCTCGTGAAACTGAAGGCTGTAAACTAATGTCTTCATTGCATCCCTTGGATAACTTCTCTTGGGACCTCACTATGGATAAAAAACCTTCAAAAAGTGATGTGTAAGCCTTACGAAGAATTTCACAGCCTTTAACATAGTCACCATCAAGACAATTTGGTCTACGTGGGTTCATATTAGGTCCAAGAACATGTATCACATGGGTCACACCTTCCCTACTACACAAGGGAGAAGTTGAAGGGAGAGGAACAATAACAGAATTCCCAGGGTAAAGAGATTTAGCCCGTTCTGCAGTTGCAACCTCTAGGGCAGGCCCTGCAGCACTGAAAATTGCAGCATTCACACCTCCACCTCCAGGTTTTAGTCGCCTGCATAGGTGATCTGTCAGTTAATCTTCTTAATAAGAGAATAAAATTGCAATGACAGGTTTAAACCATTATCATCATTTTCCCAGATATAATGATGGTTTGACAGAGGAGAGTCAACATGTTGTCTCAATATCTAAAGAATATCCAAAGAAATGAAGCAACCAGCTGATCTTTGATTGTTTCAAGACCGCCAACAAATATCTGCCATTCCAGAGGCTAAACGGTGCAAGTAAAAGGAGGTCCCATCCATGGTTTCAATGTCCTCAAGAATTTCCCTAATAAAACATTTCCAGTGATTCATTTAACACCTAACAGAACTCTCTGCATATTATAAAATCATACAAGCTTACCAGTTGGCAGCATTAGCTATTACATTGCAGCATAAACCTCCTCCCGTATAAAGTCGAGTAATATCTCCAACAAACGTGAAGAACTTTTTAGGGTTGATGTGTTTTCGTGCAGCTTTGGCCCTAACCAAAGACAAAATCTTTGATCCATGAGTCAAATCCACTAATACCAGCCTGGCAATTCCAAGCTTGTTTACAAATTCCTCAACTTTTTCAATGATTACATCAGAGGCCTTTTCATTATTGAAATGGAAATCTGATGTTGAAAGAGATGGAAATGCCAGAGTTGGAACATCACTTGAAGAACCATTCTCGTTGACAGAGGCCAACACTGGGTTTTCAGTTCCCTTTACCTCTTCCCCAGCAGCATCTGATAATGAAGAAGTAATTTCTTGTCCTTCAAGGCAGCTATTCTTTTCCTCAGGAATTTGAGGAGGCACAGGATCCTGAGTGCTGCTTGCATTAGTCCCTGTATTAGAAGGAGCATCTACTTTCTTCAAGAATTTCATTATACCAAGTTGAATTTTGGCATCAGGATTCTTCTGGCCAAAAGAGCCATGTGGAAGGGTATCTAATGGACCAAGTCCACTGTACGTATCAAGTGCAGCTTGAGCATCATTCTCATTCTGGCATAACGTAATTCGAGAGAACCCTTCACTCAGCTTAGGCAATTCTTTCTTTTGAAGCATTCTGTTCACCACTGCTGCAGCTTTTCCACCTTGCAAATTCCCTTCATGCCCAATACGTTTAACAGATCGAGATATACAAAGCTTGGCTGGAAGATCAAGCACCACAGCATGCACATCTACTTCTGGGCCTCCGAGCTTAACAAAATCTGTGCGCTGTTCTCTCTCTAGGTTGCATCTGTCTATAAACACACTTTTTCCCTCCTTCAATGCACTTGATGCACTTGTCAGGCACTGAACCTTTGTTCCGGATTTTCCTTTATTAATAGCGTCCTACGGTAACAAATGAAATAGAATATGCCAAACCACTAAGAAAATTTTTCGATACTCAGGGGCTTACTGTTTATACAGTAAAATTATCAAGTTTAGCATGAGTTTACACCACTTCTTTCTGAATGCTAAATCATTAAATGAAACGAACGAAGTTCTACTATTGATACAACCACTTGCATAGGAATACATTCAGAATTGAGGTGTCGCGTCTTTTAATCTACAGTTTCCATAAAATGAAATACAAGCTATCAAACATAAGTGGATGGGTAATTAGTAAACATAAGCTGCCGAATGAGAGTGTAAGCATAAGTAAAAGTACTATAGCTACAAATACACCTAAAACAATGTGACTTTCGAAAATGCAATGAAGAAAGCAACGTCCAACTCCTATTATTTTGTAATAAAATAACACTCACAACACAAATTTCACCAGTTACTGAGATGAAATTCAGTAAAGCATTTCATCAAACATGAGCCACGCAGATCATTGGAGTAAAAAAACGACGGGGAAACAGAACAAGAAACCTGGCAAATACGTGCCCAGGGTCGGGCAGAAGAGCGCATGACGTGCTCACAGAACGTTGACTTGCCGCTGCCGGGCGCACCCACCAATATCACCAGGATTTGCCTCGACTTCTTTTCTTCATCTTTTAAATCAAGCAAACAAAGTGAGACATCTGAAACGTTATTAAAGACCAATTATCAAATTAGTTACACTCGATAATCATCAAACATACACACCTTTGGCTTTACAAGTATCGTCAATATCCATATCCATTCTTTGTCTGAGATTCGGAGCTCTTGCGAGGCTCTATGACTTGGGAAATATGACGATGCCTGGGTGTGTTTATAATTAAATGGACTTCGGCCCAGAGATTTTAATTGAGTGCTTGCGGGTCTTGGGGAACAATGGTAGTAAACTAAACTCCCACTTTATGGGAAAATGCTAATAAGAAGAAAAGTAACGTCTTTGTACAGTTGTACCACTAGCAAATGCTAGCTCTATTCTGTCCCCAAAATTTTCAAGGTAGCAAGGTACTGAACCTTTTTCCTTCTCATTCTATCAAGCCACTCCGTGAGCCGCTTGGCTTAATTCCTTTCTCAATTATAAAAATTAATTGAATAAAGACTGTTTTTTTTCTTTTAAAATATAAATGAAGTAACTATTCTTTAAATATTAAAAAAATTAAATCTCAACAGTATTATAAAAGATTTAATATAAAACTAATCTCAATAACTAGCCGATTAGTAAATATATCAATATTAGTCTCATGCAATAATTTAAACAATAATTTCAAGTAATTCAAAAAAAAAAAGTTCACTCCCTGCAGATACAAGAGACGATGAATTCATTAAAATCAGTCTCCAAGACTCAATTTGACGCATAATAGAGTGCATTTCCAATTGAAATTTTATTGTAACTCTTCATCAATTCGCTGGTGCACTTGACATGGTTTGACAATCTGTTAGGAAGCTTTCTCACTTTTGTTAATCAAAAAGATGAAATCTGCTAATAATCTACCTAGAGTAGTGGCAACAATGAGTAATAAGGAATGGCGTCTAGCTTGTTGATCTCCCCGTGTCAGCAGTTTGCAATACCGCTATTTTAGGCAGAAATATGTCTGTTACAGTCATTTCATTTTTCTTTAACTGAATCGCTGAAATGATTTCCTTTGATTTGATCGTTAAAAGACAGATTCAGGTTGAGTATACGACTAAATCGAGCCCCTTTCATTTCAGACTTTAGCAGATTTGCAGCATCATCACCGACTCCCAACTTGCACCATTGAATGCTTATATACTGATTCAAGAGCTCATTCACTACTCAGTACTGAATGAACCACAGAAAATATAAATTCTTGAGGACCAAAAAAAGTTCAAAGGAAGAAATCATCCTGAACATTTCTTCATTGGGAGAAATGCCTGCAATTTCATTATGATACAATTGCCTGGTTTAAACAAATATCACAATCAATCATTTCAACAGCGCAATTTTTATAAGAGCTCGCACAACTTAACACCAATCAATGGACTAAAATGACAGGGAAGCCTACAAAACATGGTTTCTCATCATCGGGTCCAAAGTAGGACATTCGCATTTCATTTGAGTGGACAACAAATCCAATTTGCCCAGAGGCTCACTCATTATTCCAGCCAAATGCAGTAAGCATGGCAGCACAAAGGAAGTTCACACATCATCTTGCGAGGTTGGATGAATTTTTTCACAGCAGAACATATGACATAGATCCAACACTAAACGTGCTGGAAATAGCTTTGGTTCCATCAACACATTGAAAAATAAGGTCTACAAGGGGGCCAAGGATATGGAAACTCAAGCAGAATAGCTTTCAACAGGCAATTGTACACCATCATTCCACAAAATTAGGCTAAAGACACCTGCAAGATAATACAACTCCTGATCCATTGGTTAACAAAACAAAACCTTGAAATCTAGCAATGCAACAAAGTAGTTGCACAATCAAACCAAACTGTACTACAGTACAGATAACAAGGGAACCAAGTACCAAGGTCCCTCATCTCTATAGGAAACTTGTAACATTTGATGAAACCAAATTTATTCATATTATTGCATGATACTTTATAAAGAAGATTTGGGAGTTCATATTTCTATCCTTTAAGCTTTAAGGCGAATGTGAACTAAAGATTTGGTCAATTTCCCAATTCACTTCAAATTTGAAGACAAATAACATTAAAAGTAACTGTAATCCAACATAGGAATCATATCTCACATAAAAGTAAAACCCGATGATTCCCAAAACAAGCAAATGGAGGGATGTATCTAGAAAGTAGAAACTAACTGGGCCATCTGAGCACTTAGGATTTTTAATAGCCCCAAAATACATAAAAGATGGATAAATCAACATATTGAGCTTCCATGAGAAGCTCAATAAAACACAGTAATATCCACCGTAAATTGTAAGCAGTTGCGCATTATCCAAAATAATCACAGTAAAACGAAGACAGATCGAAAACTAATAATATCCATTAGATTAAAATCTATGAAAGTCATCAAAACATTTCAGAATCCACTGTCTGATTCAACTGACTCAAAACACAAAAACGCACGACATTAGACTTCAACAAGATCGACCAAATGTGAAAACCTCTGAAGAGAGAGAAAGAGGAAGGGAGGTATCTTATTATTCTTCTACTTAGATCTCTGTCTCATCTTTCGGCGCTTTCTCTTCAATCTCCTCATGCGCTTCTTCTTCCACTGAAATAATAATTATTCAACAAGACAATTAAATTAGGAAAAAATAATAAAACGGAAATTTGAAACTAACGGAGAAACTAAAATGAATGGCTTCGTTAAGATAACAACAATTTAAGAGGTTACCTTGGCTCTCATGGTGACTGTGCTGCAAAGACTAACAGATTCTCTCTCGGTGGCCTTTGAAACCCTAGGTGAAACAGAATAAGATGTGTCGGGTACGCATCTATTTATAGTTAAACCCTAACAAGAAAAGGGAATGAACCGGGGTTTGCTTTCCATTCAGGCCGGAAGTTCCGGTTCGTCATTTTGTTTTTTTATTTTTCATAATTTTTTTTATGGACTTGTTTCTAAATAATAAATACCAAGGACAAGTCACTCTTTAATTCTGCTTATAAACGACACAATGATTTATGCCTTTTCTTTTATTTATTTATTTTTCTACTTTTCAGTATCAGTCCTTTGAATGTCACCAATAATTTTTCATATGACATTTGCTTTTTTATCTAAAATATGAATAAAATTGAATGTCAAAATCTGAATGATATTTTTTTAATTTAAATTATTAAAAATAGATATTAAATTATTTTTTATTTAAAAAATCTAAAAATTAATATTTTTACATTTATATCCTTAAAAATTATAATCATTAAACAAAATAAACATCTTAAAGAACTTAAATAAGATATTAGATTATCATAACATAAATCATGTTTAATTAAATATAAATTTTTATATTCTAAATTAGTATATATTAATCAATTTTATTGTAGTTCGTGATGTTTTTATATGACAAATATTTATAAAAAAATTATGACAAATAAATAATGTTAATTAGAAGAAAATAAAAATATAAAAAAAATAATAATCTACTATTATATCATCACAAATTATTAAAATAGATAATAATGCTAATTATTAAATTTTATTCGGACTAATAAGAACATGATAATATATAATAATGTGCAACTTGATACTTGCCAGCTGTTGAAAATGATAGCTGTGAAAAATCAACAGCTAACCTTGAAGCCATGTTGGCATGCCACCTGAGCAATCCATGTGTGCAGCACACTGATGTGAGAAACCAAATGGACTTACTGAGCTGGCAAAACAGTTATGCTGAAGAATGCAAGCACGTGAACATGGAAAGATGGCGTTTTTAGAAGCTTCACAATGATTGGCTAATGATTGCTGTAATTTTGTTTTGTTCTGTTATTTCCATTGTTACCCTCTTAGGCCAGCTGTGATTCTTGTGTATAAATAAGCCAATCATTGTACCTTTGACAGCAAGTTTTCATTCATAATAAAAATGTTTCTGATTCATGCTCTGCTGCATATAAGCAATTTATAATGAATTTAAGTTGGTATCAAAGCTGACTTTGAGCTATGGCAAGCAACAACAATGCACAAATGAATCCAAGTGATCAAGTTGACAACTTGAATCAAGATCAAAATCAAAATCAAAATTCATCCCAGAATATTGAACAACAAAATCTGGGTTCCAATATCAGAAACATAGTCACCATTAATCAATCACCTACCCAGCACATCACAAGCAATACTTATGTTTTCACCACTCCTATCAAGCTAAAACAAAACAACTTTATGCTCTGGAGGTCACAAGTGATCTCAAGCATTAGAGCTAATGAGCTTGAAGGATTCATTGACGGTAGCCACATCTGTCCTCCAAAAGTGTTCATAACTCCAGAGCCAAACAGAACCACTATAACCACATCTAACCCTGAATACCAAATTTGAAAGAAACAAGATCATATTCTACTAAGTTGGCTACTCTCATCACTCAGTGAAGGTGTCTTGGGCACTGTGGTAGATTGTTCTACCTCCTTTGAGATTTGGACAACTCTTTCCAACCAATTTGGTGCAAGAACTAGAGCTAGAGTATTACATCTTAGAACCCAAATCCAAACCACTAAAAAGGGTTCACTCTCCATTCATGAATACTACTCTAAGATGAAATCCTTATTAAACTCACTTAGAGCAGCAGGAAATAACATGCGTGATGATGACTTTATTATGTGTGTGCTAGCTGGGTTAGGATCTGAATATGACTCAATAGTCACCAATATTAATTCTATACCAGAAAGTCCTTCACTCTCAGAAGTCTATGGAATGCTACTTAGCCAAGAAAATAGAACAGAACAAAACTTAAGCTCAGGGGCTATTGAGGCTAATTATGCACAAATGAGGAATGGGAGAAGAAACTGAGGTAATAATGACAGAGCTGTAAACCAATAGCAATCAGGTGTTGTTTTTAAAAATCCTGGTGGTGGATCTGGAAACAATCAAGGAAATCAAAATGCTCAAGGAAAAATTGTAGTAGATGATAATTCAAATTCTAAAGGACCATGTCAAATTTGCTGGAAACTGGGTCACACAGCAGCTGAATGCTGGCACAGATTTAAGAAAAATTATGTGCCACAGCCCAACAAAAGAAGAGAAGGAAGAGGAGCTTATGTTGCTGTAATTGATAGCCAGAACAATAGAGCTTGGTACCTTGACAGTGGTGCCACCAATCATGTAACAAATGCTCTTGGAAACATGAACATCAGCTCTGAGTATCAAGGTAATGACAAGTTGGCAGTTGGCAATGGTGAGAAACTTTCAATCTTGGATATTCTGCTTTACCTACTTGCAATCCTAATAAACACATTACCTTGAAAGATATTTTGTTTGTGCCCAAAATTACAAAAAATCTTATTAGCATCTCAAAATTATTACACGACAATGATATTGATGTTGTGTTTGAAAAATATGTATGTTTCATTAAGGACAAGAGACAAGGGAAAGTTCTGGTGAAATGAGTGGCTAAAGATGGACTGTATGAGCTGCTGTGCTTACCTGCTCACCTGAGAAACAACAACACTTCCTATGCTGCATTAGTTTCTGCAAAACTTGAGTCAATAAATCTTAGTAGTCCAGTGTCTATGTTGTCTTTTAATTCCATTTGTAATGAGTCAGTCAATTCTGAGTCAAGTAGCAATAGTTTAGGAGCTATAAAAGAGATTGATCTTTGGCATCGTAGGTTAGGTCACCCAAATGTGTTTGCTCTGAAAAACACTCTGCTGTCTTGTAACCAGTTTAAAGCTAATACAAATATTGTTCCCTCATTTTGCAGTGCATGTTAATATGAAAAACAATCAAAACAAAATTTCAAAAGCACTGAGACAAAAACCAATAAAGCTTTAGAACTGATACACACAGACCTATGGGGACCGGCACCAATACCCTCAACCAATGGACACATATACTATATATCCTTTGTAGATGACAAAACCAGATACACTTGGCTATTTCCACTGACAACCAAATCCCAAGCTCTTGATACATTTATCACCTTCAAAAAAACAGATAGAAAATCAACTGAACTTGAAAATTAAAGCACTGCAAACTGATATGGGAGGTGAGTTCAAAACCTTCAAACCATTTCTTGAAAAAGAAGGAATAATGCTTAGACAGTCCTGTCCCTATCTACATGAACAGAATGGGAAAATGGAAAGAAAGCACAGGCATTTAGTTGAAACAGGACTCACATTGTTGGCTCAAGATAAAATGCCATTAAAATTCTGGCAGGAAGCTTTTAGTTATGCCACTTTTGTCATTAATAGATTAACCTCACCTACTCTTGAAAATAGAACTCCTTTTGAGCTACTTTACTTTTCTAAACCTGACTATTCACTGATCAAAGTATTTGGAAGTGAATGTTTTCCATTTCTCAGACCATACAATAGGCATAAATTTGGCTTTCATACCTCTAAATGTGTTCTATTGGGAGTCAGTGTAAAACAGAAAGGATATGTCTGCATGCATCACTCAAGTAGAATTTACATTTCAGCTAGTGTCAAGATAAATGGAAACTCTTTTCCTTTCTCTAATGATCCAAAGTGATCCAAAGTTCAGTGGACAAGAGTTAATAAGTCAGAATGATTTCTCTAATCTTTTTGAACGATTTCAGATTGTGTCATTTTCTTTTGTTAGACCTCAGAAATTCATACATTCAACAGCAGCTCACAGTCACTCTGAAGACACACTTGAAAACGTCAATTATTCCCAATGTCTTGACCAAAATGAACCAGAACAGAACTTGAACATTGACACAATGTCTATTGATCCCCCATCATCACCTCATTCACCTCTTCAAAATCAACCTATTGCCTCAGAAAATAACCCTTCTTCACATCAAACAATAGAGCATAACACTGAAAATCCTACCACTCAAAAGACTTTATCCTTACATCCCATGATCACAAGGTCTAAGGCAGGAATATTCAAACCAAAACTGTATCAAATCTCCACACAGAACTAAATCCCCCTACCTCAAAACACCATTGAAGCCTTGAAAGAGCCATACTGGAAAAGAGCAATGGAGGATGAATACAATGCTCTGATGAAAAATAAAACATGGATTTTGGTGCCAAATGATCAAAATTACAAGTTAATTGAGAATAAATGGGTATATAGAGTGAAGGAAAATCTAGATGGCACTGTCAACAAGTATAAGGCCAAATTGGTTGCCAAAGGTTTTCTGCAAATACCAGGTCTAGACTTTAAGGAAACCTTCAGCCCTGTGGTCAAAGCTGCAACTATCAAAGTCATTCTAACTTTGGCAGTGAACTATGATTGGAAGTTGAGACAAATAGACATAAACAATGCCTTTTTGAATGATGACTTGACAGACACTGTGTATATGCCTCAACCTGAAGGTTTTGTGAACAAAACTAAACCAAATCACATATGCAAACTGAAAAAGGCTCTGTATGGGCTGAGGCAAGCCCCTCGGGCATGGTTTGAGAAGCTGAAAGGTGCTTTGAACTTTTGGGGGTTTCAAAACTCTAAGTGTGACACCTCACTATTTTTCAAGAGAGAAAAGTCTGAGATAATTATACTGCTAGTCTATGTTGATGATATAATCATAACTGGCAGCAGTAATGAGGGAATAGAGGAGCTGATTATGAATCTAAACAGAGCTTTTGCTTTAAGGGATCTTGGTGATCTAAGCTTTTTTCTTGGAATTCAAGTTATCAGAAACCAAGACACCATCATGTTGTCTCAAGCCAAGTATGTGTAGGATTTGCTTACAAAGACTCAGATGAGTGATTGTAAGGGAATTGAAGTTCCTTTCAACACTACTGAGAAGTTAAGAAGAGATGAAGGAGAAAAGTTTCATAACCCTACAATTTATAGAAGCATTATAGGGAGCCTACAATATGTTGTTCTCACAAGACCTGAACTTGCCTACTCAGTTAACAAACTCAGCCAGTTCATGTCAGATCCCAGGCAAGTGCATTGGACTGCATGCAAGATAGTATTGAGATACTTGAAGAACACTATGAATATGTGTTTAAAATTCAAGAAATCAAAGTGTTTTGACCTTGTGGCTTATACAGATGTTGATTGGGCAAGTGACCCAGATGATAGGAGGTCGATTAGTGGTTACTGTGTCTTTTTGGGAGACAATTTAATTGCCTGGGGTTCAAGAAAACAGGGCATGGTTGCAAGGTCTACTGCTGAATCTGAATATCGAGCTATGGCTTTATGCACTACTGAAATCACTTGGATTAATTCATTGCTAAGTGAATTAAAAGTTGAAGTTGAAAGAATTCCAGTAATTCTAAGTGACAGTACCAGTGCAGCTGCAATAGCTACAAATCCTGTGTATCACTCTAAAACCAAACATTTTGAAATTGATCTTCATTTCATCAGAGACAAAGTTACAATGGGAGAATTGGAGATAGATTTTGTTGCAGGCAGAGATCAACTTGCAGACATTTTAACCAAGCCATTGCCTTACTACAGATTCAGTCACTTCAGAGACAAACTCAAGGTCATTGACAAGACCTTGTGTTTAAGAAGAGGTGTTGAAGATGATAGCTGTGAAAAATCAACAGCTAACCTTGAAGCCATGTTGGCATGCCACCTGAGCAATCCATGTGTGCAGCACACTGATGTGAGAAACCAGATGGACTTACTGAGCTAGCAAAACAGTTATGCTGAAGAATGCAAGCACGTGAACATGGAAGGATGGCGTTTTTAGAAGCTTCACAATGATTGGCTAATGATTGCTGTAATTTTGTTTTGTTCTGTTATTTCCATTGTTACCCTCTTAGGCCAGCTATGATTCTTGTGTATAAATAAGCCAATCATTGTACCTTTGACAGCAAGTTTTCATTCATAATAAAAATGTTTCTGATTCATGCTCTGCTGCATATAAGCAATTCTTAATGAATTTAAGTCCAGTTGCATTTCATTTGCAGTGAAGTAGTATTTGAAGCCACAATTATTGCTCAGTTTAATCACAAACGGGCTTTTGATCAGATGTTTAATAGCTTTACCATATCCACTCATTTATGTGGTAGTTGCTGGTCACTTGACACAAGATTTACCTAAGATTTTTCTTTGATGCTTTTCCAACAATTATACAGCCATTGCAAGTATTATCGCTATCTCCAAGATTCATCTAAGCTATTATTCAAATGCGAATTCTACTCTTATCATGGCTTTTCTTGATGTCTTCTTTAGGCTACTTCTTTGGCATCAATATAGCTTTTGTCTCTGTCCAATGTCAAAGCGATCAGCAAACATTGTTACTGTTTGTTACTGAGGCAGTGGCGTCAAAGCACTGATTGTTGTGATTGGAGCGGTGTAGATTGTGGTGAGACTGGTCATGTTATTGGTCTCGACTTGATCATGGAATCAATCTCCGGCGGTATTGAGAACGCAGCTGGTCTTTTCAGTCTCCATTATCTGCGGAGCCTAAATTTGGCTCGCACTAGCTTCAATGGAACACAAATCCCATCCAGGTTGGCCAACATCTCAAGTTTTACTTATCTGAATCTTTCCGATGCTGGCCTCGCTGGGCAGATTCCCGTTCACATTTCATGCATGACAAGGTTAGTTGCTCTTGATTTTTCATTTAACCATTTCTCTGGTTCGATCTCATCTATTCGCTGGGAACATCTTTTGAATCTTGTTTATGTTGTCTTAAGCGATAATTCCCTTAATGGAAGTATCCGCCGGTCACTGTTTGAACTTCCGATGTTATAGCGGCTTCAACTTGCCAACAACCAATTTGACGGCTCAATTCCTAGTTTTTCGAATGCATCCTCCTCTGTACTAGATACCCTTGATCTAAGTGGCAACAGATTAGGAGGGTCTATTCCTATCTCGGTCTTCGAACTCAAAAAACTTGCTTCCCTTCTGCTTTCTTTAAACAACCTCCATGGCACTGTGCAGCTGGATAAGATTCTGAGTCTTGGCAACCTTACAAAACTTGACCTTTCATACAACAGCTTGGCAGTGGATGTAAGCAGCAGAAATTATTCATTCTCTCCAATGCTGGAGCTTTTGAATTTGGCTTCTTGCAAACTGAGGGAGACTCCCAATCTAATGAACCAATCGCAACTGCAGTATTTATACCTTTCAGAAAACCAAATTTCCGGGGAAATCCCTAGTTGGATTTGGCTAGTAAGTGTTGTCGGTCTTCACTGTCTTAATCTTTCACACAATCTCCTGGTGGGCTCCAGGAACCTTAATCCCTGCACGTCGCTTCATAGACCTAAGCTCCAACCAGCTCGGAGGAAATATTCATCACCTACCTAACAATGCTATTTATGTAGATTTCTCTAACAACAATTTTACTTCTTCCATCGCATCTGACATTGGTAATTTCATGCCTGGATTAAGATACTTTTGCGCTGCTAACAATGGTCTCACAGGAGTCATCCCTGCATCTCTAAGCAATGCTACAACTCTTTCACTTCTCGACTTGTCAAACAACAGTTTGAGACTTTGAGTGGCTCAATTCCTCAATTCCAGCGTGTTCAATGAAGAAGAGTGACGCTGTTTTCGTTTTAAATTTACAGAGGAACAACCTTAATGGCACACTTCCTGGCACATTTCCTGGAAATTGTTTACAACAAACTCTAGATCTCAATGGAAATCGACTACAAGGAACGGTCCGGAAATCCCTTGCCAACTGCAAAATGCTGGAGGTTTTAAACCTTTTGAACAATCAGTTTAGTGACAAATTCCCATGCTGGTTACATAATGCCTCTAGTTTGCATGTTCAAGTTTTACGGTCCAACAACTTTTCAGGATACATTAGTTGCCGAGAAAATAATGTTTCCTGGCCGATGATTCAAATTATCGATCAAGTTTCCAACAAATTTAGTGGAAGAATATCAAAAAAATGGCCACTAAACTTGGAGGGATGATCGGTGATGAAGGCAAATCCCAAGCAGAGCTAAAAACCTTACGACATGAGTTAAAGGAAAACAAATACTACAAGTTACAGTTACAATCAAAGGTCTAGACATCTAGCTAAATAAGATCCTAAACATATTCACCTCCATTGACCTTTCATCTAATAATTTTGAAGGGCGGATACCAGAGGATGTGGGACTATTCAGATCACTCAATGGTTTGAACTTGTCGCATAATGCTCTTACAGGCTTCATCCCATCATCTTTTGGGAACTTGAAACGGCTTGAGTCCTTGGATCTCTCAAAGATCGACCTGAGTGGGGCAATCCCTTCACAGCTTGCAAGTTTATATTTTATTTCTTACCTGAATCTCTCATATAATCACTTGGTCGGAAAGATTCCAATAGGTACTCAAATGCAATCATTTTTCCCAACTGCTTTGGAAGGTAACCAAGGATTATGCGGACCCCCTTTGATGAATAATTGCCAGAGAAATTCCAGCGAGTTGGCACCTTCAGCACCACCTGCTTCAAGAGATGAAATGGATTGGTTTTTCGTACGGGATTTGATGTAGGATTCGGAACAGTCGTTGTACCCCTAATGTTTTCTAGGAATGTAAACAGTTGGTATAACGATCTCATCAACAGATTTCTGAACTGGTGGTTCTGCGTGTGAAGTTATTTATATCACTAGAAAAATAATGGAAGTTTCATATTTTCGATATGAATTTGCTGTTGGCGGTTTTCCTTTTTTTCTTTGGTCATATAACTACTATTTTTTGACAATCTTTACCTCTAAATCGAACACTCCAAGCTACATAAATACAGGCAATTAATTATAGATAGACTTGCACTTAAAATGAGACAAATGACTATAACTACAACTATAAATTAATTTGGTATGAATGGACTGGTACATAGACAGTAGGATAGTAACAGGTTTTAGAATTAATATGAGCAATTGAGCATCATATGTATTTTTTTTTTTTTTTTTAAGTGAGCATCATAAGTTGAACTCAAAACTTTTGCTTTTCCATAATAATTGGGGATACGGTAAGATGCAAATTAGAGGATAAGAAATTTTAGCGGTTGTTAACGTTGTTCATCATTTATTCCTTTGAAGAATTGGGAATCGCATTTCATTTTATGAGTTTGATCAATAGAAAGGAGAATTTAGAAGACGATAATTATTTATATAAGATACAAGCCCACTCAAGACTTGAAAGGACTTCTACGTGTTCATATAAGTGATCTTATTATTAAGGAAAATTATCAATCACATAATTTAAGTCTACAATATATATTTTTAAAAATACTATAAAATTTTGAATTTCTTTGATTTTTTCACCTTAAGTTGGCAATTTGTATAAACTATCCACCAAAACATTAACTATCATTCATAAATGATGACATCATAATGATAATTTAGACATTTAACATGTTAAATATTGAAAAATTATCAATCATCCACCATAAGTTTATTTTGTTATTGCCCCTAAGAGCGTGGTCGGGTTGGTTAATAGTGATTATGTCGTCATTTAGGACTCGGGTTCGATCCTTAAGGGTGGTAAGGGGGGTAAAAAATTTTTAGGCTTGCTCATCCTCTCTTATCTTTTTTTTTTTAAAAAGTTTACTTTGTTATTAAAAATACAATAAAAGTTTGAAATTTGTTCAATTTTCCACCCTATGTTTTCTATTTGTATCAACCCTCTATCAAAACACCAAATCAATCCAAAAATTACCCTAAACCCTAATTCATAAACAACCAATCAATCAAATCTTTAAATTTGATTTCACAAACACCTAATCAAACTCGATTTACAGTGTCATAGATACCATTGCCGCTGATCATCACTGTCATGGCTATTTCCTCCAACCTCGTGGATAGTTGCAACCACTGCAACACTCCTCAATGGCCAGTTTTCATAGCCCAATGCATACTTTTGTCAATTATCGCAAATGGTTGAAGGATTCAATGACGAAGGATTTGATAAAAATTTAGTGTTAATTTTGTGAACTCTATAAATTAATAGAGGGAGAAGATACGGAAAAAGATAGTTAGATGTATTTTATTTTATTTGTTTTATGTGGTTGATGAAGGATTTGATGAAAATTACATTTAGGGATCAAAATCATTGGTGGATTTTGTTTTGGAACAAAGAGTGCTAGGTTTGCTAGATTTTGATATTTTACTTTTGTGTTTCTTTTTTAATTTAATTTTATTATTTTTATGGTGAAAAGTGAAAAAAAATGCCCTTGAATTCGAAAGTAAAATGATCATGTTATTTAGATTTTGCAAAATACTCTACTAGTATAAATATTTTGGTGGAAGGTTGATACAAATTACAAATTTAGTGTGGAAAATTGAATAAATTTAAAATTTTACAGCAGTTTTTATAGTAGGATAAATTTAAGATAGATGACTGATAATTCTTCTGGAATTTACGGGTAAAATGGTCCTTTACTTAGATTAAATTAAATAAATTTAATTTTTATAATATTTTTTATAATATGATAAAGTAAGGTAAATCACCGATAATTTTCCTATTGTAATAAATTTGGCTATGTTAATGGTGACGAAGTCCATGTATGGGCTAGTATAGTGTTTTTGACATAGACATTTAACCAAAGGCAGCTGCTACATTTGAGCAACTCCAACCTAGAGCAGCTCCCAAAGCCGTTGGATGCAAATAGCTAAATCTAAAATAACTGTAATTGCAAATAGCTAAATCTAAAATAACTGTAATAACGTGCATCCGATGGTTATGAGAGCTGTTCTATGTTGGTAATGCTCCAATATGATTGAACCCTTAACCAAAAGCCCTCAATTTTCTTCAGCCATAAAGTCCTTCCAAGTCTTGCTGCTGTTGACTAGTGTTGCCTTCTTCTTTACGAGGTGACCGGAATATTATAAGATTCTTTTTTGCCGGTTGGAAGTAAAGATTTTATACAGGGAAATAACTGCACGTTGGACACAAATTTAACAAAGCAGAATTTAATTTCGACTGCTCACATTTTGAAGATAATCAATTAGGAGAAAAGTGAAATTAAACCTTTAAGATAACTCTATAATCAGAGGAGATTAATAATTTTATTTGATTCTACCGTTGCCGATTTGAATCAAGAGCATGCTCTTTTATCTGAGCATCACCGACGCCCCTTACACCTTTGTTTGCATAACGAGTTCGGATTAATCAATAGATTGATGCCAATTGATGGCAATTACCGACGACAAGCAGAGTACCGACTCCCCGCCAATATAAATTTGTTCTTTGATGCCAAAATTTGACATAAACAGCAAGACGACGCCCAATCTAAACGGCAAAATCAGCAACTGCGAGTAAAACGATGGTGGCTTCACTCAAGATCTTTAACATCTATCCAATATTGAGTCATGATTTACAGTTTTGAGAAAGAATTTGCTAAGGGTTGGTCTGATTTTCTCTGATGACGTAACCCAAGCTCAATTAAACAACTATATATATATATATATATATATATATATATATATATATTAGAATTAGTTAATTACAAATCTAAGCTAAGTTGTTGTCTCATGATGAAGTGAGTTGACAAAATGAGTTAACTCGGAAAATTCAAGTGACCCAAGTCTTCGTATGATCCGAAGTCCAAAACATATAATTACTAATTTATTATTGTGGAATTGTATCGGTTGAAAGAGGGTCTCTTCTGGTGATTCATCCTTTGAACATAAAATTCTCAGTATCTAAAATAAAGAAAGCCTCAGTCAAGGACTTAAGATGTGGGATATGACCTTTGTATCTTTCGGGTTATAATTTGAGCTGTATGTATTTATTTATTTATTTCTTTATTTCAATCACTAAAATTTTATTCTATTAATAATTCAATTTTCCCTTTTCCAGTAATTTCGTGCGTTTTCAGTATAAAACAGGTAAAACACTCAGTGTAAGACAAATGATTGTAATTACACACTTAACAGAATGAAAGACAACCGTCTACTAACCATTAGTTGCAGTTTACTTTGACTCCTCTCATCAGCCGACCATCCTATTCCCTGGAATTCCTCCCCTCTCTACTTTTTTTTTTCCTACCATGCAATTTCCATGTCATGTCGTGCCAATTTAAAATAATATTCGTGTATTATAAGATGAACCCATGAACGGAAACCAATTGTTCATGAGTTCACAAATATAAATTCGGCAAAAGTGCTATTACTTTATTCAAGTTTCAATTATATCCCGGGTGTTCAGTTATTAACTTGTTTCCAATGAGTGTTCTACAGTTATCATGGCTTTTCTTGATACCGTTGTTGACGAATTTCGGGGGAATCAATATGGTTTTGGTTTCTGGCCAGTGCCAGAGTGATCAGCAATCCTTGTTGCTCCAAATGAAGAGCGGCCTAATATTCAATTCTACTCTGTCTTTCCGTATGGTGCAGTGGAGTCAAGGAACAGATTGCTGTACGTGGAGCGGTGTGAATTGCGATGAGGCTGGTCGCGTCATTGGTCTCGACTTGAGCATGCAATCAATCTCCGCTGGAATTGACAATTCAAGTCCCCTTTTCAGTCTCAGGTATCTGCAGAGGCTAAATTTGGCTTTTAATATGTTCAATGCCACTGAAATTCCGTCCGGATTGGGAAACCTAACGAATTTGACGTATTTGAATATTTCAAATGCTGCCTTCGCAGGGCAAATTCCTTTCGAGATTTCGGGCATTACAAGTTTGGTTACTCTTGATTTGTCACGTTTTCTCTTTTCTGAAGTCAGAGATCTCATTTTAAAACTTGAGAACCCGAACTTAAGCATGCTTGTTCAGAGCCTCAAAGAGCTCAGAGAATTGTATCTTGATGGTGTAAATATATCAGCCCACGGAAATGAATGGTGCCGGGCTTTATCATCATCATTGCCCAATCTTCAAGTTTTGAGCTTGTCCAGCTGTTTCCTTTCAGGCCCTATAGATCCTTCCCTCCTAAACCTTCGGTCACTCTCCGTGATTCGTTTGGACATGAATGATCTGTCCTCTCCAGTTCCAGAGTTTTTGGCTGATTTCACAAATTTGACCTCCTTGTATCTCGGCGGTTGTGGGTTGCATGGATCATTTCCGGAAAAGATATTACAGATACCAACACTTAAAAATCTTGAATTATCATACAACAACTTACTTCAGGGGTCTCTGCCAGACTTTCCTCAGAATCTCTCTCTTGAAACCCTGATTCTTAGTGAAACGAACTTCTCAGGGACACTACCACATTCCATTAGGAACCTTAAAAATTTGTCCAGAATAGAGTTTTATCTTTGCAATTTCACTGGACCAATTCCGACTTCAATGGCCAATCTATCCCAACTAGTTTACTTAGACTTGTCATTTAACCATTTCTCTGGTCCCATCCCATCTCTGCTCATGTTCAGAAATCTCGCTTATCTAGATCTTTCTTATAATATTTTTACTGCTGGGATCTCATCCATCAGCTGGGAACAGCTTCTGAATCTTTTCCATGTTGACTTGAGGTATAATAAGCTTAGTGGAAGTATCCCCCAGTCCTTGTTTGAACTTCCGATGGTGCTGCATCTTCAACTGGCCAACAACCAGTTTGACGGTCATCTTATCGAAATTTCAAATGCATCCTCTTCTTTATTGGATACTCATGATTTAAGTGACAACAATCTAGAAGGGCCTATTCCCCTTTCATTCTTTGAACTGAAAAACCTTAAGATCCTCTTACTTTCTTCCAACAAGTTCGTCGGCACCATGAAGCTAGATGCAATTCAGAGGCTTTGCAATCTTTTTAGACTTGACCTTTCATACAACAGACTGGCAGTGGTGACCAGCCGCAGTAGGTACTACTTCCCTCCCTCGTTGGCCACATTGGGACTGGCTTCTTGCAAACTGAGCGCAATTCCTAATCTAACGAAACAGACACAATTGTACCATTTAGACCTTTCAAACAACCAGATTTCGGAAGAAATACCTAATTGGGTTTGGAAAATTGGTAAGTACAGTTTCAACTATCTCAATCTTTCACATAACCGCCTGGTGAGTCTGGAAAAACCATATTCTCTCTCTGATCTCACTTACATGAGTGTCTTGGATCTACACTCCAACCAGATCCAAGGAAAGATCCCTCCTCTACCGCCAAATGCTGCCCATGTAGATTACTCCAGTAATAATTTTACTTCTTCTATCCCAGCTGACATTGGAAATTTCATGTCCGCTAGCATCTACTTTTCCCTTTCGAACAATAGCCTCACAGGAGTCATCCCCGAATCTATATGCAATGCTCGAAATCTCTTAGTCCTTGACTTGTCAAACAACTATTTAAGTGGCATGATCCCGACATGTTTAGTCAAAATGCTTGCCAGTCGTCTTGGTGTTCTAAATTTAAAAAGAAACAATCTTAATAGCACTGTTTCTGCTACATTTCCAGCAAATTGTTCATTACAGACTCTGGATCTCAATGGAAACCAACTAGAGGGGATGGTTCCAAAATCTCTTGCCAACTGCAACTTGCTAGAGATTTTAGACCTTGGAAACAACCAGTTCGACGATACATTCCCATGCTGGTTAAAGAATGCGTCTAGATTGCATGTCCTAATTTTGCGATCCAACAACTTCTTTGGAAACATTAGTTGTCCGCGAAATAATGTCTCCTGGCCCATGCTTCAAATTATCGATTTGGCTTCCAACAAATTTAGTGGAAGACTACCCCAAAAATGGTTACTGAACTTGGAGGCGATGATGGTTGATGAAGGCAGATCCCAATCAGAGCGCAAGCACCTTCAGTATCAGTTCATGCAAGTGGTCCCAGCCTACTACCAGGATGCAATAACCATCACCAACAAAGGTCAAGAGATAAAGCTAGTGAAGATCCTAAATATATTCACCTCCATTGACTTTTCAAGGAACAATTTTGAAGGGCCAATACCAAAAGAGATGGGACTATTGCAATCACTTTATGCTCTTAACTTGTCGCAAAATGCTTTGGCAGGCCCCATCTCATCAGCTATTGGAAACTTGCAACAGCTTGAGTCTTTAGACCTCTCAATGAATCATCTGAGTGGGCAGATCCCCACATCGCTTGCAAGCATATCTTTTCTATCCTTCCTGAATCTTTCACACAATGACCTGGTGGGAGAGATTCCAACAGGTACTCAACTTCAATCATTTTTGGCAACTTCTTTTGAAGGTAACGACCGATTATGCGGTCCTCCGTTAAACGTTTGCCCAACAAATTCCAGCAAGGCACTTCCTTCAGTACCAGCTTCAACAGATGAAATCGATTGGTTTTTCATATCGATGGCAATTGGATTTGCGGTAGGTTTTGGATCAGTTGTTGCACCTCTAATGTTTTCCAGGAAAGTAAACAAATGGTATAACAATCTCATCAACAGATTTATGAACTCTCGTTTCTGCGTGTGAAATAATTTATATCATCTTTGAATAATATTGGAAGCTTTTTCTTCTCTTTATGTATTAGCTCTTTCAGCAACAACCACCCCCCGGGGTTGATGTTAATAAAGTTAACAAGAAATTTCAAGTAAGAGGATATATATATATATATATATCTATATAACTTTTATTTTGACAATCTTTACCTCCAATTCGAGTACTCCGAACCAGATGCGCGCAGGCCATTAATTCATAGATCGACTTGCATACACTTATATAAGAGATATGATATTTGCTACAACTATAAACAAATTAATTTGGCTTGACTGTCGAATAGAGACAGGAAATCGCAACTGGTTTCATATTTATTTGGGTGCTTAATTTTAGAGTAATTTTAAAATAAGAGAATTCTTTATTTTACTAAAATAAAGGACAATAAAAAAATATAAATTTTTAATATCTTTTAACTTGTCCGTTATTTAAATAAAATAAAATACTTTTTATCATAAAAATTACTGTCTATGAGTTTGTTGAACTCAAAACTTTTGTTTTTCCCCAATAATTAGAAATTAAATGAGATGAAAATTACAGGACAAGTAATTAAAAAAAAAAAAAACAAAGTGATAAGCAATTGTAGAACCCTTTAAATGTTGTTCATTTATTCATTTGAATAACAAGAAGTCGCATTTCATACGTTCAATAGGAAGTTTGATCAATAGAAAGAGAAATTTAGAAGATGATAAAGAAATGAGCCCAATCAAGACTTTAAAAGGACTTTTATTTCTTCCCATCTTATTGTCAAACAAATAAAGTCCTTAGGATACTACTATCGATATGGACATCTAACCAAAAGCTCTCAATTTTCTTCTCCAATTGCCTTCTTCTTTACGCTGCGTGACTGGATTAACTGGACAAAAGAGTTGGGACACATATTTAATCCTACAGGTATTGGCACTTCTTCGATATCTTTCCAAAACACCATTTTTTAATTAATTAGCTAATTAATTTATTAGTTGTAGAGACGGCCTCTACAAGAATGACTAAAAAATTTCTTAAATAATATTTTATTATTTATTTGAAGAGTCACATCAATTATTATTTTAAAATTTTTTTTAAAATTATACATCTTTTAATATTGAAAAATAACAACACCCTTTCTTTTTAAAGTAATTAATTTTTGTTAATTTTCTGGGTTTTAACTGTTTTTTCCCTCTAAAAATTCTTCTAAAAAAAAAAACGATTTTCTTACCTCATCCTTAACATAAATAACTTTATGGGTTATACATTTTTTAAATCATTATTATCCTTATTCTTCTCTACAAACTTTCTCTCTCTACAACCCTGAAAACACTAGCTTCCTGAGAATTAAAAAAACTAATCAAAAAATAAAGAAAAAGAAAAATGGGATATTATAGAGGACAAAATTTTCGTAAACCAATTGAATAGTTAGAGTAAAAAATTGAAAAAAAATTAAGAAAATAGATTAAAGATAAATATGAACAGTTTGCACTTTGGAGCAACAGGAAGAAAAAAATAGTATACCTGTGTTTATCTTGAATGTAATTTTAATGGAAGAGAAGTTTGATGATTATTTAAAAAGGTGTTAAAAGCACCACTATCAGAAAATAGGAATATTGCTTGAATTTTTTTCCGGATAAGCTGAACATGAAAACTCTCGACAAGAGAAGCAAACTGAGTGGCTGTTGCTGCAGCGTTGACCAAACTTTCGGCCGAATTCCATCGTCTAAAGCCTATAATTTTAGAATTGGGACTTCAATATGTTGCTTTGAAACTCTTGAGCAGAGTAGCGAAACAAGTGGCTATTGGTGCAATGCTTGCCAAAATTTTGACCAAATTCTGGCATCGAAGACCTCTGATTTGCGTTAGGATTGGGTCTGCAATATGTTGTTTCGAAACTCTTGACGAGAGGAGCAAAACGAATGGCCGCTGCCATAATGTCTGTCGAATTTTTGCCAAATTCCACCTTTAATTTAAGTCCTCCAATTCACCTTTGACGTGGTTTTTCTCTTTTCTGTTTTAAAAAAAAAAAATAACAATTTCTAAGTTTTTATTCTTTAATAAAAACACTCAGACTAAGGTATTTCTTTGCCTTTAATACTTTGGGTAGTTTATAGTTTGCTAATGAATCCTAAAGTTTGCTTATTTCAGACAATCCAAATTAAATGAGAATGATTAGAATTCGGTAAAATGATTTGTAATCCTGGTTTGTCATTTGGTGGATTATAAACCCACTTCTTTGTCGGGCAGCTAAATGGGCAAGGTTTATGTTACATCAAGTGTAACAAACAACCAATACATATGAACCATTAGATTTTGACATTTGTTAATCTAATGGATAAAAATGATTTTAACGTAAAATAAGGTGCGGGTGTAATAGATATTTATAAGAAATTTTATTTTTAATCACATATTTACTTATTTTTTTAAATAAGTCCTCATTGATTTTGTGTAATTAAATAATTTTGTCATCCATCTCTTGTACATTTATTTTTTAATTTTTTTAAGTTTTTACTATATTTTTATAAATATCTAAATGATTATCATATTCATAAAAACCTACAAATTCTGAATATATATTTGCATCTGCATTTATAATTTCTTATCTGTCTTAAGACATAAACTAACTTTTTTCTTTTATATATATTGTAATTTAAATTTAGCATCTTGAATTATAAGAGATATTATATGTCATAAATATCTTGTGAATATAATGAAATACTAAAAAGATGGTACAATGAATAAATCATTATAACCTTTAATAATTTCATAAAATATAAAAACTAATAAGTTACCACATTTTGGCTATATGCAAAGAGGATTTTCTTAATGAAAGATTTCAATTCTTGATCTGATCAATAATTCAGACATGCAGGTAAATAATCAATTAAATTAAATTTCACTATATTTATTAGATAAATTAGAAAACCCAAATTTATCTATAAATGATATAGAAAATGCAAACAAAATATTAAAAATGAATAATTTCAACGAAGAAAACATAAAACAAATTAAAAACTTAAGAGATTAAATGAGTAAAGAATTTAATAAAGTTAAACAATTAATAAAATATTCAACATTAAAGATCATGATATATTAAAGTAAAAAATTATTAATATAATGAATAAAAATTCAATAAACATAAGATTAAATAAGTTAGAGATTCAATTACATAAAATAAAAACTTGATACTAAATTTGTTATAACTATAAATGGAAAACTTAAAAGAAAATTAAAGTACTTGCAGTGTAGTCGGGTGGGGTTCAAAATAAAATTTTAAAATTTATTGACTTTTTTATAATTATTAATTTTTATGAGGATTTAAAAAATAATTATAACATACAGCTGATGTAACATAAACTCGCCCAGCTAAATGATCGTCAAATAATATCTAATCAATGAGGTGACATACAACAGTAACTAGCTAGGAGTGTACTGTCAAACCCTTTATCAATTAATAAACAGAAATTTTCTTTTATGTATCTTGATGTTTATACTCTTAGTGACTTGCATGAACTCAAAAAAATAATTTATTAATCACAATCAAAATATAATGGAACAATTTTTTTTTTAAAAAAAAGGCAAGCAACGCTGAGAATGCATGGATCGACTTTGAAGTAACATCAATATATTTTTTTTATAATAGGGATCATAGCATAGGTTCCCATGTATGTCACCAAAAATAAATAAATAGATAAATGTTTTGTGTATTAATATTAATTGCACTCTGCAAGCTGTGGCAGACAAGTGGGCTTCTCCAAGCCCCATTGTCTTCCCCATTGCATCTCGTTTCTCTTTTCGGCCGCCAAAATTTCATAATATGGGAAATGGGACTCTGAACTTCCGAGATTTTTCTGTTGACTCAGTGGACTACTTTTAGTTATAATCCCACTCATAAAAAAGTGAGTGCTAATGTTGGTGACACAGTAATTAGATTTGCAGGTTAAGAGTTCCGGTGTCCGATGTCACGGCTTTCTTTTATTTATTTATTTGTTTGTTTGTTTAAATTAGAAATAAAAATTTAAAATATAATCCACGCATAAGTTGCGAACGTATTATTTTTGTGTTGCTTACGGGTCAAGTCAACTCCGGTGGGTCAGTGGCGTGGCAAAAATTATTTTCCCACCTAATGGGCAGATAGAAACCGGAGAAGACGTTGGCACAAATAATTCAGTAGGTCCACTGAAAACGAGGCTACGTGGGGCCTGTCTCAAGGCAAATTAGTCTTGGTTTTATCTGAGATTAAATGGCGATTATGCCATTCAATCGGTGATCAGGCTTTGTACATTCCTAGCCATTCAATCAAGTTTTTTTTCAACACAATACTCAATGATTTCTGTGCTGGAGCTGCCAATCAAGCAACCTACGTGCGTAGAAGAAGAAGAGAAGAGGATGTGTTTCTTATTCATCATAAAAAAGGTCAATATGAAAACCCTGTATACAAAGCAATCACATTTACGGGTATTTGAAAAGTAGTAAAGGCTCATTTCAATTAGAATGGAAGCTAGCAATCGCTGACAATCTTCCAATTACTTCATTATATTTGACAAATCAATCACTCCTTGATTTCCTCTTCTCCACTAACGGTAATTTTATTTTAGTCTCTTTTCTTTTTATTCATCGGCGGATTGGGGTTGGGGAGCTGTTTTATGAATTATGATTAGGGTCATCAGGTTCTTGTTGCTAAAATGGCTTCAAAAGATCCATGAATTATGAAACTTCACATGGACTTCTTCCTTTTAAGAAAATTAATAATAAAAAATGACAAACAATATATTTGATAAATCCTACTTCCAAAATTTTTTAAGAAGCATGGAATCAGCGTTGTGCTTTTCAATTTTCATACACCACAGCTTATGGACTGTTTTTGAACTTTAGAAAAGAAATAATTATTTATATATTTATGTATAAAATGTCAAACACGTTTTCACTTTCTTTTGTTTTTAGAAGAATACCTTCTAATTAAATCTACCAGGTAAGGAGGTATCAAATTCAACGTCTTTTTACTTTTAAAAGCATCGTTTTAAAATGTAAAAGGAAGGATGCAACGTAAATTTTTTACAAAATTCAGCGGCTCAGTGACTGGTGTGATGAAACTCGAATTTATTATTATTTAAAAAAAAAAAAACAAAGACCTCGTCAATATTTGTTGGATTTTTAATCCAGCATTGTTGAATCTTTAATTCAATATTGGGCTTATATGTGAATAATTATGTGTTGCAGACTGTCATATAATGTTAAAACCAATTAAAAGTGATCTGTTAAGCTTTACGGTATTATGGGCTTTAATGTATTTAAAGGATGTTGGCTTTTAATGTGTAGAGACTCAATAGTATTCTAATTCTATGATGGGCAGAATTAGGAATACCCAGTAACAAGTGAACTGTTGTACATATAAGTGTAATGGTAATTAAAATGTCACACGTTAAAACGGAGAAATCTTTCCATTATTTCTGATATCCCATCATCAGAGAGAAAGCACAGAAAGAACTAAAAAGGACTCTCTAGGAGAACGTGTAGATCTGGAAGGCCAACCACACAATTCCAGAGAGGAATTAAGCGTTATGGATTCAGGTACGCTTCCGCATAATTTATTATTGATCCTTGGTGATATGACATGAATATTTCTGGGTTATAAGTGATAGTTTTCACTAAAGGTTTTAATTATCCCAACAAGTGGTATCAGAGCTTATTCATGTTGAATCATTAAGAATCAAATTATTTTTATGATTTATTTTGTGTTTTTAATCTTAATAATACAAGATTATTAAAATTGTTAAGTTTAAGAATAAATTAAAGAAATTCGGAATAAAAAAAACGGGGGAAGGTTTCAAGAATTCAAGCGCCGCAAAGACAATGACCCACTGAGGCGTCGGGCAAGGCGTGGCCGTCGAGCCACCACGTCGAGCAAGCCGCTGACCACAGTGTCGCGGTGGCCGACAAGATTAAAGGCGGCGGCTTAAAGCCGTCGCTTCAAAAAAAAAAAAGGATGCCGCAGGTGGCTTTCGGCCGAGAAAGGCACGGCCAGATGGCCGCGCCACCAGGTAAGCCCGGGCCTTTTGGCTGCGTCAGACAAAGAAGGGCCGCCGCTCAAAGAAAAGAAAAAAAAAATTTTAGGATTTTTGATTTGGGACCGGTCTGGACCGGTCGGGTCAATTGACCTGAACCGGTCCAGTTTAGAACCGGTCAACGGTTTTGAACCGGTCAGAGTTTGACTGGTCAACTGTTAACCGTTGACCGGTAAAAACTTTGACCGTTGACCAGCGTTTGACCAAATTTTTTTTTTTAAGGTTTTGTTATTACAATTTTAAATTTAAATATTGGTTGGTTTATATATATTTTGAGATGAATTAATTGAAGCAACATATCACCAAAGTGACCTCTCTTGTGAAAATTAATTTATTTTATAATACAAACGGTTTGATATATATAATTCTTGCAAATATTAATCAGCCCAAAGGAAGATCAATATTTAATAGAATTATATGTGCACTTGTGGTAATAAAAACGTGATGATTATTCGACTTTTTACATGTGAACAATAAATCGGCCAAAATGAAAATTCATTGTTTGACATGTTCTTATTATCAGTGTTTGATTACTGCACTAAGATATCACTGACAAGTTAATATTTTGTCCAAAGATAGAATATTAATGGAGTGCCCGGTATCTTGAGATGGGATTTACCTTTATTTGAATTTAATTTTGTTTTAAGACTAATATGATGTTGTTCTGCTTGTTTGTTGTTCTTTATTCAGTTATGTCTGCTGTTAATATTACTGCCAACATCAATTCAATTCCTATGTTAAATGGCTCTAACTTCAAATCATGGCACGAGAATCTTTTAATAGTTCTTGCAGTCATGGATCTTGATCTTGCGATAAGGGTTGATTCTCCCACACCTCTTACAGATGATAGTACCCCTGATGATAAAAGGGAAATGGAAAGGTGGGAGAGATTAAATCGCATGTGTATCATGATCATGAAGAAGACCATTCCAGAAGCATTCAGGGGCTCAATGATTGAGAAAACAAATACAGCTAAGGAGTTCATTACAGAAATTGAACAGAGTGTTGTCAAGAATGAAAAGGCTAAAATTGATACGCTCTTAACAAGTTTAATTTCAATAAGGTATAAGGGTAAAGACAAGGGCAGCAAAAGGAATAAGGATAAGAGAGCTGCAAAATCACTACCTCAAAAGAAACAACAAAAGAAATTAAATGATATAGTCGATACTAGTTGTTTCTTTTGCGGAGTTGAAAGTCATTGCATGGTTTGTTCTGAGGTTAATTTAACTTCGATACCTAGACACACATGGTGGATAGATTCTGGTGCAACCACTCACATCAGTGTATCTATGCAGGGTTGTCTCAATTGTCGAAAACCCAATGATGGTGAAAGATACATCTATGTGGGTGATGGCAAAACAGTTGAAGTTGAAGCAATTGGAAAATTTATATTATTGTTAAAGACTGGATTTTATTTGGATCTTGATGAAACATTTATTTTTCCGTCTTTTAGGCGGAATTTGATTTCTATTTCCGCTTTGGACAAATTTGGTTATTCTTGTTCATTCGGAAATAGAAAATTTAGTTTGTTTCATGATTCAAAACCAGTTGGTTCTGGTTCTTTGACAGGCAATGATAATCTTTATATACTTGATACAATTGCTTCATTTCATGAATCTCTGCAATTAAGTACACGAGGTTTAAAGAGAAAGTTAACTAATGAGAATTCAGCTGCATTATGGCATAAGAGATTGGGTCATATCTCCAAACGGAGAATAGAGAGACTTGTGTTAGATGCAATTCTCGACCCCTTTGATTTCACAGATTTTGACATCTGTGTTAACTGCATTAAGGAGAAACAAACCAATAAAATAAGATTTGAAGCCAATAGGAGTTTAGATGTCTTAGAACTCATACACACAGACATTTGTGGGCCATTCCCTGCACCTGCTTGGAACGGTCAATGATATTTTATGACGTTCATAGACCATTTTTCTAGATATGGTTATATATATCTACTCCATGAAAAGGCACAATCCTTGGATATGTTCAAAAAATTTAAGGCTGAAGTTGAGAACCAACTTGGCAAAAGAATCAAAAGCGTCAGATCTGACCGTGGTGGTGAATACTATGATAGATATGATGGTTCAGGTGAACAACGTCTAGGACCATTTGCGAAATTCCTAGAGGAATGCGGTATCGTCCCACAGTACACTATGTCGGGTTCACCCACTATGAATGATATTGCTGAAAGACGAAATAGGACGCTTAAGGACATGGTGAGAAGTATGATTTCTCATTCTACCTTACTAGAATCACTATGGGGAAAAGCACTTAAGACTGCAGCGTATATCCTTAATAGGGTTCCAACTAAAGCGACTGTCAAAACCCCTTATGAGCTTTGGACAAGTAAAAAGCATAGTCTCAAGCACCTACATGTTTGGGGATGCCCAGCTGAGGCAAGGCCTTATAGGCCTAATGAAAAGAAACTGAACCCAAGAACGGTAAGTTGCTATTTTATTGGATACTCAGAACGATCCAAGGGATACAAGTTTTATGATCCCACGACTAAGTCGATTTTCGAGTCAGGAAATGCTCGGTTATTTGAGAATGTCGAGTTTGCGGGGGGAGATACAGTTAGGGACTTTGTCTTTGAAGAGGAATATGTTGATATTCCCATAGGTGTTATTGGCATTGATCAGGATCTCATTCCTGATTTTGTTCAAGACACAACAAATCAAGACAATATTGGAGAACCCCTTATAGAAGAATTTATTCCAGAAGAACAAACTCTACCATCTCAAGAACCTATGCCATTAAGGAGATCCACTAGAGAAAGGAGAAGTGCATTGCCATATGACTACATTGTATTTCTCCAAGAACATGAGGTAGACATCGGCATGATGGAAGATGATCTAATCAATTTCTGTCAAGCTATGGAAAGTTCTAACTCTCAAAAGTGGATTGATGCCATGAATGAGGAGATGAAGTCCATGAAAGACAATGATATATGGGATCTTGTCCCATTGCCACAAGGTGCGAAACCTATTGGTTGCAAATAGATATTTAAGACCAAAAGGGATTCGAAAGGCAATATGGAGAGGTACAAGGCGCATCTTGTCGCAAAAGGCTTTACGAAGAAAGAAGGCATCGACTATAAAGAGACTTTCTCTCCGGTTTCTTCGAAAGACTTTTTCAGGATTATAATGGCATTAGTGGCGTATTTCAATCTTGAGTTACATCAGATGGATGTAAAGACGGTGTTTCTCAATGGCAACATTGATGAGACGATCTATATGGTGCAGCAAAAAAACTTTGTGTCCAAAGACCCAAAGAATATGGTTTGCAAACTTAAGAAATCCATCTATGGGCTCAAGCAAGCATCTCAACAATGGTATTTCAAGTTTCATCAAGTGATCATCTCATTTAGTTTCGAGATGAATTTAGTCGATGATTGTATATACCATAAGTTCTGTGGGAGTAAGTATATTTTTCTAGTTTTATATGTCGATGACATTTTACTTGCTAGTAGCGATATAGGCTTATTGCACGACACCAAGAGATTTCTAACTAAGAATTTTGAGATGAAAGATCTTGGTGACGCCTCTTTTGTATTAGGCATACAGATACACTGAGATCGCTCTCAGGGTATTCTGGGATTGTTATAAAAGAGCTATATCGAAACAGTTCTCAAGAGATATGCCATGCAAGATTGTAAACCAAGTGATACCCCTGTGGCTAGAGGAGACAAGTTTAGTCTCAATCAATGCCCTAGAAATGACTTTGAAAAGAAAGAAATGTAAAAGATTCTTTATGCGTCAGCAGTAGGAAGTCTGATGTATGTTCAGGTTTGTACGCGACCGGATATAACGTACGTTACTGGGATGTTGGGCAGATATTTAAGTAATCTAGGAGTAGACCATTGGAAAGCAGCCAAACAGGTCTTACGATATTTGCAAAGAACAAAATACTACATGCTCACATATCGGAGATCAGATAAGCTTGAGATCGTTGGGTATACTGACTCTGATTTTGCTGGATGCCAAGATAGTATGAAATCCACTTCAAGTTACATCTATCTGCTGGCAGGAGGTGTTGTTTCTTTGAAGAGTGCTAAACAGTCTCTTATAGCCTCTTCCACGATGGCAGTAGAGTTCATAGCATGTTATGAGACATCCAATCATGGGATATGGCTACGGAATTTTGTCACGGGGCTGCGTATAGTAGATGGTGTTGATAGACCACTCAGGTTATTTTGTGACAACAAGTCAGCAGTACTGTATTCTAATAACAATAGGAGCTCGACGAAGTCGAAGCATATAGACATCAAGTTCCTAGTTGTTAAAGAAAGTGTTCAGAGTGGACAGTTGTCTATAGAACACATTGGCACAAACTTCATGATTGTGGATCCGCTTACTAAGGGATTGCCACCCAAGATGTTTCATAAGCACACTGCTCGTATGGGTGTTATGTTATTTAAGGATTTTCAGTTTTAGTGGGAGTTTGTGATTTTAGTTGCTCTTATAATATAGACATTCTCAGTTATTTCAGGTTTTTGGATATTTAAGATTATTTTCTGCAGAAATAAAGTTTTAGTTTGTTCATACTCTGATGTTAGTATAGTTTGATCTCAATAAGGTTTAAGGTGGACTAGTTGGAAATAGGCATGTTAAGATCACCTTACATGAAATTTCCATGCTACACATCCATATCATGATCCATGTCATTCAGTTGTATTGGCATAGTGACCATTGAGGGTCAAGTTATGAAAGTTGTAACGAAGGCCGCTTTGATCCTATGTTGGTATGATTGATGGACCGAATTGGTTATAAATACATTTCGGTAATGACAGTAAGGTTGAGCTCATACGGTTATTTTTGCAAAACATAATTATAAGTGATATGACATGAATATTTCTGGATTATAAGTGATAGTTTTCACTAAAGGTTTTAATTATCCCAACAATATTCACTCTTTTTCAAGGTCCGCCATGGCAGGCCCAATGCTTTCACACCAACTCTAAACTTTATTCTTTGATCCCAACGTTCGCTGTTCAAATTTCCTCACTCTAGTAACGCAAAGGTGCCCGCAATCACAAGACTTGTTATCGTTCAGTAATCGATAGCATGCCCCATTAAAATTGACAATACGATGTGCTCCACGTGGACACAAACACACAATTAATGCATAGCGTTACGATCAATAAAATTTCGTAAGCTTCTTTTTTTTTGTTTTTTAATTCTTACAATTTAACGCTTGCTAAGTATTGTTTTAAAAATCAGCTGCCGCTGACATTTTGCAAAGAATACTATTACTAAAAATATTATAAAAATTTAAATTTCTTTGATTTTTCCACCTTAAGTTGGCAATTTATATCAACTATCCACCAAAACATTAACTGTCATTCTGACATCATAGGGATAATTTAGATATTTAACATGTTAAATATTAAAGAATTATCAATTATCCACCATAAGTTTACTTTGTTATTAAAAATACTATAAAAGTTTGAAATTTGTTTAATTTTCCACTATGTTTTCTATTTGTATCAACCCTCTGTCAAAACGCCAAATCAATTCTCAAATTACCCTAATTCATAAACAACCAATCAATCAAATCCTTAAATTCGATTTCATAAACACCTAATCAAACTGGATTTATAGTGTCATAGATAACATTGCTGCCGATCGTCACTATCATTATTGCTTCCTCCAACCTCACGGATAGTTGCAACCACTGCAACCAGGCCTAGTCTTCATAGCCCAATGCATATTTTTGTCAATTATCGCAAATGGTTGAAGGATTCAGTGATGAAGGATTTGATACAAATTTAGTGTTGATTTTGTGAACCCTATAAATTAATGGAGAGAGAAGATATGGAAACAGATAGTTAGATGTATTTTATTTTATTTTTTGTTTTGTGTGGTTGATGAAGGATTTGATGAAAATTACATTTAGGGTTCAAAATCATTGGTGGATTCTGTTTTGGAACAAAGAGTGCTAGGTTTGCTAGATTTGGATGTTTTACTTTTGTGTTTCTTTTTTAATTTAATTTTATTATTTACAATGAAAAGTGAAAAAATGTCCTCGAATTCAAAAGTAAAATGGTCATTTTATTTAGATTTTGCAAAATATTCTAATATATTAATATTTTAGTGGAAGGTTGATACAAATTATAAATTTAGTGTGGAAAATTGAATAAATTCAAAATTTTGCAGATTTTTTTATAGTAGGATAAATTTAAGATTGATGACTGATAATTTTTCTTAAATTTAGGGATAAAATGGTCATTTAATTAGATTCCATTAAATATTCTAACAATATTAACATTTTGGTGGATGGTAAAAAATGAAATAAATTTAAATTTTTATAGTATTTTTTATAATATGATAAGCTAAGATATATCACCGATAATTTTCCTATTATAATAAATTTGGCTATGTTAATGATGGCAAAGTCATGTATGGGCTATTATAGTGTTTTTGACATAGACATTTAACCAAAGGCAGTTGCTACGATCGAACAACTCCAACGTGGAACAACTCCCAAAGCCGTTGGATGAAAATAGCGAAAGCTGAAATAACTGTAATAACGTGCATCCAATGTTCTGAGAGCTGTTCTATGTCGGTAATGCGCCAACATAACTAAACCCTTAACCAAAAGCCCTCAATTTTCTTCAACCATAAAGTCCTTCCAAGTCCTGCTGCTGTTGACTAGTGTTTCCTTCTTATTTACGCTGGTGAGCGGAATATTATAAGATTCTTTTTTGCCAGTTGTAAGTAAAGATTTTGTACAGGGAAATAACTGCTCGTTGGAAATGCTGCTGTTGACTAGTGTTTCCTTCGGTTGCAGTTTACTTTGACTCCTCTCATCAGCCGACCATCCTATTCCCTGGAATTCCTCCCCTCTCTACTTTTTTTTTTCTACCATGCAATTTCCTTGTCATGTCGTGCCAATTTAAAATAATATTCGTGTATTAGAAGATGAACCCATGAACGGAAACCAATTGTTCATGAGTTCACACATATAAATTCGGCACAAGTGCTATTACTTTATTCAAGTTTCAATTATATCCCGGGTGTTCAGTTATTAACTTGTTTCCAATGAGTATTCCACAGTTATCATGGCTTTTCTTGATACCGTTGTTGACGAATTTCGGGGGAATCAATATGGTTGTGGTTTCTGGCCAGTGCCAGAGTAATCAGCAATCCTTGTTGCTCCAAATGAAGAGCAGCCTAATATTCAAATCTTCCCTGTCTGTTCGTATGGTGCAGTGGAGTCAAAGCACCGATTGCTGTACGTGGAGCGGTGTGGATTGCGATGAGGCTGGTGGCGTGATTGGTCTCGACTTGAGCAAGGAATCAGTCTCCGGTGGAATTGACAATTCAAGTCCCCTTTTCAGTCTAAAGTATCTGCAGAGGCTAAATTTGGCTTTTAATATGTTCAATGCCACTGAAATTCCATCCGGATTGGGAAACCTCACAAATTTGATTTATCTGGATCTTTCCAATGCTGGCTTCGCGGGGCAGATTCCAATTCAGGTTTCAGGGATGACAAGGTTGGTTACTCTTGATTTGTCAAGTATGTACCGCTTCGGACCTCTCTTGAAACTTGAGAACCCCAATTTAAGTGGGCTTGTTCAGAACCTCGCAGAGCTCAGAGAACTGTATCTTGATGGTGTAAATATATCAGCTCCTGGAATTGAATGGTGTCAGGCTCTATCAACTTTGGTGCCTAAACTGCGTGCTTTGAGCTTGTCCAGCTGTTATCTTTCAGGCCCTATCCATCCTTCCCTCGCAAAACTTCAGTCACTCTCAGTGATTCGTTTGGATCAGAATGACCTGTTGTCTCCAGTTCCAGAGTTCTTGGCTGACTTCTTTAATTTGACGTCCTTGCGCCTCAGCAGTAGTCGGTTGAACGGGACATTCCCAGAAAAGATATTACAGGCACACACACTTGAGACACTTGACTTGTCAGACAACAGTTTACTTCAGGGCCCTTTGCCTGATTTTCCCAAGAATAGCTCTGTTCGAACCCTGATGCTCAGTAACACGAACTTCTCAGGTGTACTACCAGATTCCATCGGCAACCTTAAAAATTTGTCGAGAATAGAGCTTGCAGGCTGCAGTTTCGCAGGACCACTTCCTCCTTCAATGACTAATCTCACCCAACTAGTTTATCTGGACCTGTCATTTAACAAATTTGTTGGTCCAATCCCATCTCTACATATGTCCAAAAATCTCACCCATCTAGACCTCTCATACAACGCTCTGCCCGGTGCGATCTCATCCACAGACTGGGTACATCTCTCCAATCTTGTTTATGTCGACTTTAGGTACAATTCACTCAATGGAAGCATCCCAAGGTCTCTGTTTTCACTTCCAATGCTGCAGCAGCTTCGGCTTGCCAACAACAAATTTGGTGGCCTAATTCCCGAATTTTCAAATGCTTCCTCCTCTGCACTTGATACGCTTGATTTAAGTGGCAACAGATTAGAAGGGCCTATTCCCATGTCCATCTTTGAACTCAAAAATCTTAGAATCCTCATACTTTCTTCTAACAAGCTCAATGGCACTGTACAGCCAGCTGCAACTCAGAGGCTTCGGAATCTTACTAGACTTGAGCTTTCATACAACAACTTGACAGTGAATGCCAGTAGTGATTCTTCCTTCCCCTCACAGGTTAGCAAACTGAGATTGGCTTCTTGCAAGCTACGGGTAATTCCTAATCTTAAAAATCAAACAAAACTATTTAACTTGGACCTTTCAGACAATCAAATTTCAGGGGAAATACCAAATTGGGTTTGGGAAATTGGTAGTCTAGAATATCTAAATCTGTCACACAATCTGCTGAGCAGTCTGCAACGACCTTATAGTACTTCTGATCTCAATCTCATAACTGTCCTTGATCTACATTCCAACCAGCTCCAAGGAAACATCCCTTACCCACCACCAAAGGCAGTCCTTGTAGATTACTCCAACAATAGTTTTACTTCTTCCATCCCAGATGACATTGGTAATTTCATGTCCTTCACCCTCTTTTTCTCCCTTTCAAACAATAGCCTCACAGGGGTTATCCCTGAAACTCTATGCAATGCAACAAATCTTTCAGTTCTTGATCTGTCAAAGAACAAGTTGAGTGGAAAAATGCCAACATGTTTGATCAAAACGAGTGAGATTCTTGGCGTTCTAAATTTGAGGGGAAACAGCCTTAGTGGCAATCTATCTGTTACATTTCCAGGAAATTGTCGATTACAAACACTTGATCTCAATGGAAATCAACTAGCTGGAACGATTCCAAAATCCTTGGCCAATTGCACAAAGTTGGAGGTTCTAGACCTCGGGAATAACAAGATCAGAGATACCTTTCCATGGTGGCTGCAGAATATCTCAAGTTTGCGTGTCCTAGTTTTGCGATCGAACAGCTTTTATGGGAGTATTAGTTGTCAAGAGAATGATGACTCGTGGCCAAGGCTTCAAATTGTTGACTTAGCTTCGAATAACTTTGGTGGAAGAGTCCCCCAGAAATGCATAACCACCTGGAAGGCAATGATGTCTGATGAAGATGAAGCACAATCAAACTTCAAACACCTTCATTTTGAGTTCCTTCAGTTTGGTAATATGTACTATCAAGATGTAGTGACAGTTACCAGCAAAGGTCTAGAGATGGAATTAGTGAAGATCCAAAGCATATTCACATCCATTGACTTTTCTAGGAACAATTTTGACGGGCCAATACCAGAAGAGATAGGACGACTCAAATCGCTTTATGGTCTGAACTTGTCGCAAAATGCTTTGACAGGCCCCATCCCATCAGCTATTGGAAACTTGCAACAGCTCGAGTCTTTGGATCTCTCAATGAACCACCTGAGTGGCCAGATCCCCATAGAGCTTGCAAACCTAACTTTTCTTTCTGTTCTGAATCTCTCACACAATAACTTAGTGGGAAGGATTCCAGTAAGTACTCAACTCCAATCATTTTCACCGACTTCTTTCGAAGGCAATGAAGGATTATGTGGGCTTCCTTTGAATTATTGCAAAAGTTCCATCTTATGTGGGTTTCCTGCTACGAATGATTGCAAAACAAATTCCAGCAAGGCACTTCCTTCAGCACCAGCTTCAACAGATGAAATCGATTGGTTTATCATAGCAATGGCAATTGGATTTGCGGTAGGCTTTGGATCAGTTGTTGCACCGCTAATGTTTTCCGGGAAAGTAAACAAATGGTATAACAATCTCATCAACAGATTTATGAACTGTCGTTTCTGCGTGTGAAAACATTTATATCAGCTTTGAATAATATTGGAAGCTTTTGCTTCTTTTTAGGTATTAGCTCTCTTAGGTTCCCCCACCCTACCTCCCTTGTTGATGTTAATGAAGTTAACAAGAAATTTCAAGTAAAAGGATATGTATAACTATTATTTTGAAAATCTTTACCTCCAATTCGAGTACTCCAAGCCAGATGCAGGCCGTTAATTCATATATAGACTTGCATCTACTTATATGAGACAAATGATTTATTGCTACAACTATAAATAAATTAATTTGGCTTGTACTATCGAATAGATAAAGGAAATAGCAACTGGTTTTGTATTAATTTGGGTGCTTAATTTTAGAGGAATTTTAAAAATAAGAGAATTCTTTATTTTACTAAAATAAGGGACAATAAAAAAATATAAAATTCTAATATCTTTTAAACTTGTCTGTTATTTAAATAAAATAAAATATTCTTTTATCATAAAATTACTGTATATGAGTATGTTGAACTCAAAGCTTTGTTTTTCCCAAGAATTAGAAGTTAAATGAGATGAAAATTACAGGACAAGTAATTAAAAAAAAAAAAAAAAACAAAGTGATAAGCAATTGTAGTACCCCTTAAATGTCGTTCATTTATTCATTTGAATAATCCGAAGTCGTATTTCATACGTTCAATAGGGTGTTTGATCAATAGAAAGAGAAATTTAGATGATAAAGACATGGGCCCAATCAAGACTTTAAAAGGACTTTTATATCTTCCCATCTTATTGTCAAACAAATTAAGTCCTTAGGATGCTGCTTTGGATATGGACATCTAACCAAAAGCTCTCAATATTCTTCTCCAACTGCCTTCTTCTTTACGCTGCGTGACTGGATCAACTGGACGTAAGAGTTGGGACACATATTTAATCCTATAAACATTGACACTCCTTCAGTATCCTTCTAAAACCCTATTTTTTAATTAATTAATTAGTCGTAAAGACGGCCTCTACGATACTAAAAAAATTCCTTAAATAAAATTTTATTAGTTATTTAAAAAATCATATCCATTATCATTTTAAAACTTCTTTTAGAATTATACATTTTTTAATATTGAAAAGTAACAAACCCCTTTCTTTCTAAACTAACTAATTTTTCTACAGTTTTTATCTACTTTTTCCCTTTAAAATTCTTATTAAAAAATTACAATTTTCTTACATCACCCTTCACATAAATAACTTTATGGGCTATAAATTTTTTAAATCATTATTTGTTGGGTCCATCTCATTTGGGTGGCCAATGCCCAAAGTTTTATAAGTTTGGGCAATTAAGTAATTAAAATAAATTTAAAGAAAAAAATAAAATTTGCCTATATAAAGAACATAAAACAAGCTGGAGAGAAAAAATGCGAAAAAAGACGAATGGAAGAAAATAATGAGATAGAGAGAAAAGACGGTGGCTGGATATTATAATGTGGGGGTAAGATTTTTAATCTTTAATTGGGTGATCGAAAGGCGAAATTAACTTCATTTTTTCTGAAATTTTGAGGGTAAGCTTTTGACATCGCCCTCTACAATCTTATTGGTCTTAATTTTTATTTTATCTCCTCATGGGCTATTATTTGAAATACTCACTTGTTAGAGATATAGATATTAGGTTGTTACTGTAAGCTAAGGATATTAAGAGTCTTGATGTTGTTAGTCTTTAGTATTATCTAGAGAAAAATTTGTGCTATAATCCCATTAATATAGTGAAAGATTTTATTGGACTAAGGTCCCGTGGTTTTTCCTGCTTTGGGTTTTACATGTAAAATCTGTGTTTCTTATGGTTGGTTTATTGCTTTAGATTTTATTGGTTTATTTTTCTGCCTATTTATTTGTGGTACATATCCTATTTTAATTACACAAAGAGAGAAAGAGTTGTTTTTGTTTAATTCGCAGTTGCTTGTGTAAGGCTTTTTCCCAACAAAGTGGTATCATAACAAGGTTGTGTTTTTCTATTACTTGTATGGTTGAGATAGAGGAGTCCTCGACATGCATGATTAAATTAAAATCATGAAATTATGCTATTTGAAAGTCTATAATGGAGGATCTGTTGTATATGAAAAATTTACATGAACCCATTGAAGGTGAAGAAGCAAGACCTGCTGATTTAGATGATAAGAAATGTGCTTAATTAAACCAAAAGGTCGTAGGTACTATTAGGTCATGGATTGATCAAAGTGTGTACCGCCATGTTGCAAAAGAATCCAGGGTTGATATTCTTTGGAGAAAATTAGAGACAGGTTATAAGCAGCTGACAGCACAGAATAAAACTAATTTAATGAAAAAACTTGTTAACTAATTTGATGAAAAAACTTGTTAACTTGAAGTATAAGGAAGGACGTAGTATAACTGAACACACTAGTGAGTTTCATGGCTTGGTTGATCAGTTGACTACTATGAAAATTATTTTAGATGATGAGTTACAAGCATTGTTGTTGCTTAGTTCTTTGCATAACAGTTAGGAGACATTAGTGGTATCAGTGAATAATTCAGTACCGAACGGAAAAATTAACCTTGGATATAGTTACAGATAGGTTACGGAATGAAGAATCTAAAAGAAAGAGTGTTAAAGCAATTCCCTTTAAGTTAGATGCACTTGTTTTAGAAAAGCAAGAAAGGTATGGGAGAAAGCAAAACAGAAATTCCCGCCAGCAAAACAATGATAACCCCAGAGGAATATCTAAGTCCCAAAGGAGAAACGTGAAGTGCTTTCATTGTCAGAAAATGGGTCACGTTAAAAGGAAGTGTAGATTGTGGAAAAGAGAACAAGCAAAAGAAAAAGGTGATGCTCAGAAAAATGACAAAGATAACACTGCAACTATAGTTGATGGTGATATAAGTATTGTTTATTATGAGAGCTCTGTAAATCTCACTTGCCACACCAGTGATTAGGTGGTTGATTCGGGTGCTTCGTTTTATGTTACTGCGTATCGTGATTACTTCACATCTTATGTTAATGGTGATTATGGCCATGTTCGGATAGGAGATGAAGGGGCATCCAAGATTGTGGGCATAAGAGATATTTGCTTGAAAACCAGCTTTCGTTGTAAGTTGTTAGACATGCACCAGATATTCGCCTTAATTTGATATTCATATGCAAGCTTGATGATAATGGTTATACTAACCAATTTGGTGAAAGGAAATAAAAGCTCACTAAAGGTTCCCTAGTGTTAACTAAGAAGAGGAAAGTAAACACTCTCTATGTGATAGAAGCCAAGATCAAGAAAGAAAATGTGAATGTGGCTGTAAAAGATTCTGACATCAAGACATGGCATAAAAGGCTAGGTTACATTGGTGAGAAAGGGTTGGAAACTCTTACTAGAAAAGAATTTCTACCCAGCTTTGCATGAATGTCCCTCAAGGCTTGTGTTCATTGCTTAGCTGGAAAGACATAAAGAGTAACTTTTAAAAGCTTTTCTCAATCTAAAAGTTGCAAATCCTTGATTTGATTCACACTAATGTTTGCGTGATGCAAAGTAGATCAATAGGAGGTGCACTTTATTTCGTAACTTTTATTGATAACTGTTCTAAAAAAGTGTGGACTTTTGCTTAGAAATCTAAAGACCAGGTACTTGATATATTTAAGTTTTTCCATACTTATGTTAAGAAAGTGACAGGAAGAAAATTAAAATGTGTTAGGGCAAATAATGGTGGTGAGTACAGAAGGTTGTTTGAGCAGTATTGCAAATCCCACAGAATCAGACTTCAGAAGAGTGTACCAAAGACCCCACAACAGAATGGTGTTGTAGAAAGAATGAACAGAATAATTGAAGAGAAGGTCAGGTGTATGCTTTATGATGCAAAGCTTCCTAAATCTTTCTAAGTAGAGGCTATGCACACTGCAGTTGACTTAATTAACCTTTCTCATTCAGTTCCATTAGATGGCGATGTATCTGAGAGAGTTTGGACTAGGAAAGATGTTTCTTATAAACACTTAAGATTGTTTGGTTGCAAAGTATATGTTCACATTCATAAGGATGAAAGATCGAAGTTTGATGATAAAGCCAAAGAATGTATTTTCTTAGGCTATAGGCATGAAGAATTTGGGTACAAATTATGGGATTCGATGATAAGAAAACTTATCAGAAGTAGAGATGTGGTGTTTATTGAAGATAAGATAGTTGGTGATGCAGAGAAAAGTGATGAATCTCAATCATCTCTAGAGTTTCCTATTATTCCAACTTTAGTTTCTCCACCTATAGTTTATGATGATCATAGGGGAGCTGAAGAGGATAATAATGATGGTCCAACAGAACCAATTGAGCAAGCACCTCCAGAGCTACCAGCACCACTAGTTAAGCCAGAATTGAGAAGATCTACTAGAGAACGACGACCTTCCACTAGATATCCTCCATATGAGTATATGATGCTTACAGATAGAAGAGAGCTAGAATGTTTTAAAAAAGCCATGTCTCATCAGCACAAAAATGAGTGGGTTAAAACTAGAGGTGGCAAAACGGGTCATCGGGTCGTGTTCATGTCGGGTCAGCTTAGTGTCGTGTCAAATTTAGGTCGACCCAAACCCGACCCATTTAATAATCGTGTCAAAATATTGAGACCCAAACCCGACACGGAAAAATAATCGGGTTACCCAATAACCCGCTTAATATCTATATATTAAACAAAATTTACATCAAACGTTTATACGCTATCATTCATACACGCGTACATACTTTATCGATATTATAAAATATACATATGTACCAAAATATTACACATTTACACTATTGTGAAGTTTTAATTATATATATATATATAATATTATATATCGATATTATAAAATATACATGTCTACCAATATTTTACACATTTATACTATTGAACCTCTAAATGTATATAAAATTTTATAAAAAAAACACTGTGTTTATATTCACCATTTCAAAAAATAGAAATAAAAGAGAAAATTATCTCTAATATTTGAGTTTTGATGATAAGAACGTGCAAATTATTTTAAAATAGAAAATATAATCGGGTCATTGATCGGGTAAATAGGTCAAGAACTTTAACTCTAACCCGACACGGAAAAAAATCGTGTCAACCCGGACCCGACCCATTTAATAATCGTGTTAAATTCAATGACTCATACCCATTTATTAATGTCGGGTTCGTGTCGGGCAATCGGGTCGTGTTAAATTTTGCCAGCTCTAGTTAAAACCATGTAAGAAGAGATGAAATACTTGAATGGGAATCACACTTATGATTTAATGAAGCTGTCAAAGGGAAAGAGGGCACTGAAAAACAAATGAGTTTACAGGTTGAAGATAGAAAATAACTCACAACAGCGATACAAGGCTAGATTGGTTATGAAAGGTTTTGGTTAAAAGAAAGGTGTTAATTTTGAAGAAATATTTTCTCCTGTGGTGAAAATGTCTTCTATCCGAATGGTTCTGGGTTTAGCAGCTAGCTTGAATTTAGAGATTGAACAGTTTGATGTAAAGACAGCATTTCTGCACGGTGACTTAGATGAGGAAATATACATGGAGCAACCTGAAGGGTTCAATGTCAAAGGCAAAATGGAATTGGTGTGCAAGTTGAAGAAAAGTTTGTATGGGTTGAAATAAGCACCAAGGCAGTGGTATAAAAAGTTTAATTCTTTTATGAAGAATCGTGGCTTCCGCAAGAGTATGTGTGACCACTGTGTTTTTGTGAAGAAGTTTGGTAATGATGATTTCATCGTTCTTTTACTTTATGTGGATGACATGTTGATTGTTGGCCAGAATGCTAGTAAGATTGACAATCTAAAAAGAGAGCTTAGCAAGTGTTTTGCAATAAAGGACTTGGAAATAGTAAAACAGATTCTTGGCATGAAGATTTCCCGCGATAGAAAAAGTAGGAAGTTATGATTATCTCAAAAAGCATATGTTGAAAGAGTTCTTGAAAGATTTAACATGAACAAGGAAAAATCTATTTGTTCTCTACTTACAAGCCATTTCAAGCTTAATTCCGAGCATTGTCCTCCAAGTGAGAAAGAGAAGCAAGAGATGAAAGGTGTTTCTTATGCTTCAGCAGTTGGTAGTTTGATGTATGTCATGTTATGTACAAGAACAGATATCACTCATACAGTTGGTGTAGAAAGCCGGTTTCTCTTCAATCTAGGCAAGGAACATTGGACAGCAGTGAAGTGGATTCTCGAATATCTCAGAGGCACTTCCAAGACATGTTTATGTTGTAGTAGTGACAAACTTATGTTACAAGTGTACACAGATGTAGATATGACAGGAAATATCGATTCCAGAAAATCCCTATCATGATATTTGCTCACCTTTGCAAGGAGAGTAGTCTCGTGGCAGCTAGACTTCAACAATGTGTTGCGCTGTCTACCACAAAAAGTAGAGTATACTGCAATTACTGAAGGTTACAAAAAAACCTTGTGGATAAAGAATTTCTTACAATAGTTAAGTGTGAAGCAAGACAGCTTTATTATGTACTGTGACAATCAAAGTGCCATTCACTTAGCAAAGAATTTAACATACCATTCAAAATCTAAGCATATGGATATGAGGTATCATTGGATACGAGACGTACTTGAGAAGAAACAATTACAAATTGAGAAGATACACACAACAGAGAATGGATAAGATATGATGAAAAAGTCATTACCCAAGGAGAAGCTGAAAAGCTGTATGCAGAAAGCGGGCTTGGCGGTGGCCCCACATGATCTGGAAGGGGAGATTTGTTGGGTCCATCTTATTTAAATGGCCTAAGCCCAAAGTTTTATAAGTTTTGACAATTAAGCAATTAAAATAAATTTAAAAGGAAAAATGAAATTTGCTTATATCAAGGACATAAAGTAAGTGGCAACCCTAAAGAGGAAAAATGCAAAAAAAAGATGAGTGGAAGAAAAGGACGATAGAGAGAAAAGACAATGGCTGGCTATTACAATTTAAGGGTAAGATTTTCAATCTTTAATTAGGCGATTAGAAGGCGAAATTAACTCTGTTTTCTCCCAAATTTTGAGGGTAAGTTCCTGGCATCGCCCTCTACAATTATGCTGGTCTTGATTTTTATTTTATCCCATCGTTGGCTATTATTTAAGATACCAAATTGTTAGAGAGACAGATATTTGGCTATTACTGTAAGCCAATGATATTGAGATTTTTGATGTTATTAGCTTCTAGTATTATCTAGAGAAAAATTTGTGTTGTAATCCCATTAATATAGTGGAAGATTTTATCGGACTACAGTCCCATGATTTTTCCCACTTTGAATTTTCCACGTAAAATCTGTATCTCTTGTATTGGTTTACTACTTTAGATTTTATTAGTTTATTTTTTTGCTTATTTATTTGTGGTACACATCTCATTTTAATCACACAAAGAGGAAAGGAGTTGTTTCCCTTTTTTTCGCAGTTACTTGTGTAAGTCTCTTTCCAAACATTATTATCCTTTATTCTTCTCTTCTAACTTTCTCTCTCTACAACCTCAAAAACACTAGCTTCCCGAGAATTAAAAAAACTAATAAAAAAATAAAGAAAAAGAGAAATGGATTATTATAAAGGACAAAATTTTCGTAAACTAATTGAATAGTTAGAGTTCAAAATTGAAAAAATTTATCTTGAATGTAATTTTAATGGAAGATAAGTTTTATCATTATTTAAAAAGGTGTTAAAAGCACCACTATCAGAAAATAGGAATATTGCTTGAAATTTTTTCCGGATAAGCTGAACATGAAACCTCTTGACAAGGGAAGCAAATTGAGTGGCTATTGCTACAGGATTGACCAAACTTTCGGCCAAATTCCATCATCTAAAGCGTCTAATTTTAGAATTGGGACTCAATATATAATCTTGAGCAGAGTAGCGAAACGAGTGGCTATTGCTGCAATGCTTGCCAAAATTTTGACCAAATTCTGGCTTTCTGACTTGCGTTAGAATTGGGTCTACAATATGTTGTTTCGAAACTCTTGACGAGAGGAGCAAAACGAATGGCCACTGCCATAATGTCTGTCGAATTTTTGCCAAATTCTACCTTTAATTTAAGTCCTCCAATTCACCTTTGACGTGGTTTTTCTCTTTTCTGTTTTAAAAAAAAAAACTTAATTTCTAAGTTTTTATTCTTTAATAAAAACACTCAGACTAAGGTATTTCTTTGCCTTTAATACTTTGGATAGTTTATATTTTACTAATGAATCCTAAATTTTGCTTATTTCAGACAATCCAGATTAAATGAGAATGATTAGAATTGGGTAAAATGATTTGTAATCCTGGTTTGTCATTAGGTGGATTATAAACCCACTTCTTTGTCGTGCAGCTAAATGATCGTCAAATAATGTCTAATCAATCAGGTGACATACAACAGTAGCTAGCTAGGAGTGTACTGTCAAACCCTTTATCAATTAATCAACTGAAATTTTCTTTTATGTATCTTGATGTTTATACTCTTAGTGACTTGCATGAACTCAAAAAAATAATTTATTAATCACAATCAAAATATAATGGAACAATTTTTTTTTAAAAAAAAAGGCAAGCAACGCTGAGAATGCATGGATCGACTTTGAAGTAACATCAATATATTTTTTTTATAATAGGGATCATAGCATAGGTTCCCATGTATGTCACCAAAAATAAATAAATAGATAAATGTTTTGTGTATTAATATTAATTGCACTCTGCAAGCTGTGGCAGACAAGTGGGCTTCTCCAAGCCCCATTGTCTTCCCCATTGCATCTCGTTTCTCTTTTCGGCCGCCAAAATTTCATAATATGGGAAATGGGACTCTGAACTTCCGAGATTTTTCTGTTGACTCAGTGGACTACTTTTAGATATAATCCCACTCATAAAAAAGTGAGTGCTAATGTTGGTGACACAGTAATTAGATTTGCAGGTTAAGAGTTCCGGTGTCCGATGTCACGGCTTTCTTTTATTTATTTATTTGTTTGTTTGTTTAAATTAGAAATAAAAATTTAAAATATAATCCACGCATAAGTTGCGAACGTATTATTTTTGTGTTGCTTACGGGTCAAGTCAACTCCGGTGGGTCAGTGGCGTGGCAAAAATTATTTTCCCACCTAATGGGCAGATAGAAACCGGAGAAGACGTAGGCACAAATAATTCAGTAGGTCCACTGAAAACGAGGCTACGTGGGGCCTGTCTCAAGGCAAATTAGTCTTGGTTTTATCTGAGATTAAATGGCGATTATGCCATTCAATCGGTGATCAGGCTTTGTACATTCCTAGCCATTCAATCAAGTTTTTTTTTTTTTTTTTATGTAAAATCTAATAGTGGTAAAGTATAATATGAAAGTAGCAACACAATACTCAATGATTTCTGTGCCGGAGCTGCCAATCAAGCAACCTACGTGGGAAGAAGAAGAAGAGAAGAAGAGGATGTGTTTCTTATTCATCATAAAAAAGGTCAATATGAAAACCCTGTATACAAAGCAATCACATTTACGGGTATTTGAAAAGTAGTATAAGGCTCATTTCAATTAGAATGGAAGCTAGCTATCGCTGACAGTCTTCCAATTACTTCATTATATTTGACAAATCAATCACTCCTTGATTTCCTCATCTCCACTAACGGTAATTTTATTTTAGTCTCTTTTCTTTTTATTCATCGACGGATTGGGGTTGGGGAGCTGTTTTATGAATTATGATTAGGGTCATCAGGTTCTTGTTGCTAAAATGGCTTCAAAAGATCCATGAATTATGAAACTTCACATGGACTTCTTCCTTTTAAGAAAATTAATAATAATAAATGATAAACAATATATTTGATAAATCCTACTTCCAAAATTTTTTAAGAAGCATGGAATCAGCGTTGTGCTTTTCAATTTTCATACACCACAGCTTATGTACCGTTTTTTAACTTTATAAAAGAAATAATTACTTATATATTTATGTATAAAATGTCAAACACGTTTTCACTTTCTTTTGTTTTTAGAAGAATACCTTCTAATTAAATCTACCAGGAAATATATAAAAGGAAGGATGCAACGTAAATTTTTTACAAAATTTGGCGGCTCAGGGACTGGTGTGATGAAACTCGAATTTATTATTATTTAAAAAAAACAAAAAACAAAAAACAAAGACCTCGTCAATATTCACTCTTTTTCAAGGTCCGCGATGGCAGGCCCAATGCTTTCACACCGATTCTAAAAAATTTATTCTTTGATCCCAACGTTCGCTGTTCAAATTTCCTCGCTCTAGTTACGCAGAGGTGCCCGCATTCACAAGATTTGTTATCGTTCAGTAATCGGTAGCATACCCCATTAAAATTGACAATACGATGTGCTCCACGTGGACACAAACGCACAATTAATGCACAGCGTTACGATCAGTAAAATTTCGGAAGCTTCTTTTTTTTTTTTTTTTTTTTTTTTTTTTTAATTCTTACAATTTAACGCTTGCTAAGTATTGTTTTAAAAATCAGCTGCCGCTGACATTTTGCAAATAATCCACCCTTAATCCACATTTTAAATAAACTCGAACTCGTTCACTTGGTTGTAGTGAGTACATAGCCCCTTTTATTATAATCATTAATCGACCGTACCTACGTATTGGAAAATTGGCAGAGGTAGGTTTGATTTTTCTTGGTAAACAAAGAAGTTCAGATGGTGTCATATTATCGTATTTAAAAAAATAAAGAATTTATAAAAATACAGCCAAGAATCAATAAGATATAAACAACACGTTGTTTTACTTTGACGGCTTTTATGTCGCTGACCGTTCAATTTTCTCTTGTACTGTAATCTTCCTCTACCTCCCCAATTCTGTACTTTCCGTTGCCGTCCCGTTGGAAACTCGAGCCAATTTTTTGGGCGGCCTTGAGTTAGAACCGATAAGCAACAAAATGTTTATGTTCATCTGTCTGCATCCTCCTCCTGAAGAAGTGGTGGCCACAGATTTTGTTTTCTCCTTTTAAGTTTCAGTTATATAGGTGTTTTTAGACACTGATTCCAATGAGAATTCTACTATTGTCAAGGCTTTTCTTGATACCCTTGTTGGCAAATGTCTTCGGCATCTACGTGGTTTTGGTTTCTGGCCGATGTCAGAGCGATCAGCAATTGATGTTACTCCAAATGAACAACAGTCTTGTATATAATTCTTCTTTATCAGTAAATCTGGTGGAGTGGAGTCCAGGAATAGATTGTTGTAATTGGAGCGGTGTAGATTGTGATGGAGATGGTCGTGTTATTGGTCTTGACTTGAGCAACGAATCAATCTCCGGTGGAATTGAGAATGCTGCTGGTCTTTTCAGCCTTCAGTATCTGCAGAGACTGAATTTGGCTTACAATAGCTTCATCGGAAGTCAAATCCCTTCGAGGTTGGCCAACCTTTCAAGTTTGAGTTATTTGAATCTCTCCAATGCTGGCTTTGCCGGGCAGATTCCTGGGGAGATTTCAAACATGATAAGGTTGGTTACTCTTGATTTGTCAACTTTTCCTTTGTTAGGAACTTCTCTCTTAAAACTTGAGAAACCTGACCTAAGGATGCTTGTAAAGAACCTCACTCAGATCAAAGAACTCTATCTTGATGGTGTAAATGTATCAGCCCAGGGAAATGAATGGTGCCAAGCTTTATCATCTTCACTTCCTAATCTGCAAGTCTTGAGCTTGTCCAGCTGTTTACTTTCAGGCCCTATTGATTCTTCCTTCGTCAAACTTAAGTCAATTTCAGTGATTCGTTTGGATCAGAATACACTGTTATCTCCAGTTCCAGATATTTTGGCTAATTTATCGAATCTGAAGGCCTTGCATCTCAGTAATTGTGCATTGAATGGAAGATTTCCAGAAAACATATTCCAGGTACCAACTCTAGAAACTCTTGACTTAACAAATAACAAATTACTTCAGGGTTCATTGCCAGGCTTTCCTAGGAACCTCTCTCTTCAAACCCTGAAGCTCAGCAACACCAAGTTTTCAGGGATATTGCCACATTCCCTTGGGAACCTTAACAATTTGTCAAGAGTAGAGGTTGCAAGTTGCAATTTCACTGGACCAATTCCAAGTTCGATTGCCAATCTAACCCGTCTAGTTTACTTGGACATGTCACTTAACAATTTTTCGGGTCCTATCCCATATCTTCATAAGTCCAAAAATCTCACCTATCTGGACCTCTCTCATAATGCTCTGACTGGTGTCATCTCATCCACTCACTGGGAAAATCTTTACAATCTTGTTTATGTTGACTTGAGGTTTAATTCTCTTAATGGAAGTATCCCTCAATCTGTGTTTTCACTCCCATCACTGGAGCAGCTTCAGCTTGGCAACAACCAATTTGAGGGCCAAGTTCTTGAGTTCCCGAATGCATCCTCCTCAGCATTGGATACCCTTGATTTAAGTAGCAACAGATTAGATGGACCAATTCCCATGTCAATATTTGAACTCACAAAGCTCAAGATCCTCGTACTTTCTTCAAACAACTTCAATGGCACAGTACAGCTAGATAACATTCAAAGGCTTGGCAACCTCACTAAACTTGACCTTTCATACAACAGCTTGGAAGTGAATGCTAGCAGTAATTCCTCTCTCCTTCCTCAGATCAGCACATTGAAATTGGCTTCTTGCAAAGTGGCCATGATTCCCAACTTAAAGAACCAATCAAAATTGTTTCATTTAGATCTTTCAGAGAATCAAATTTCTGGGGAAATACCTAATTGGATTTGGGAAGTAGGCAAGGGGACTCTCACCCATCTAAATCTTTCACACAATCGCCTGGTGAGTCTGCAACAGCCTTATTCTATTTCTAATCTCACTGCTGTCCTTGACCTGCATTCCAACCAGATCCAAGGAAATATCCTTTACCCACCACCAAATTCTACCTATGTAGACTACTCCAACAACAATTTTACTTCTTCCATCCCTTCTGACATTGGTGATTTCGTGTCTTTCACCATCTTTTTTTCTCTTTCAAACAATTTCATCACAGGAGTCATCCCCGAATCTCTATGCAGTGCAACAACTCTTTCAGTTCTTGACCTGTCAAACAACAAACTGAGTGGTCGATTGCCAATATGTTTGATCAAAATGAGTGAGACTCTTGGTCTTGGTGTTCTAAATTTGAGAGGAAACATGCTCAGTGGTACTCTATCTGATACATTTCCACAGAATTGTAGTTTGCAAACTCTTGATCTCAATGGAAATCTACTCGATGGAATAATTCCTAAATCCTTGGCCAATTGTGCAAAGCTGGAGGTTTTAGACCTTGGGAAAAACAAGATCAGCGATACCTTCCCATGCTGGCTAAAGAATATCTCCAGTTTGCGTGTCCTAGTTCTGCGGTCCAACAGATTTTATGGAAATATTAGCTGTCGAGAGAATGATGACTCCTGGCCAAACCTTCAAATTGTTGACTTGGCTTCCAACAACTTTAGTGGAACACTACCCCAGGAATGCATGAGAACCTGGAAGGCAATGATGTTTGATGAAAACGAAGCACAATCAATGTTCAAACACCTCAATTTTGAGTTCTTGGAACTCAGCAATTTGTACTATCAGGATGTTGTGACAGTTACCAACAAAGGTCTAGAGATGAAGTTAGTGAAGATCCTAAGTTTATTCACCTCAATTGACTTTTCAAGGAACAATTTTGAAGGGTCAATACCAGAGGAGATAGGATCATTCAAATCACTCTATGTTCTCAACTTGTCGCATAATGCTTTCACAGGTCCCATCCCATCAGTAGTTGGAAACTTGCGACAGCTTGAGTCTTTAGACCTCTCAATGAACCGTCTGAATGGGCAGATCCCCGCACAGCTTGCAAACCTATCTTTTCTTTCTGTCCTGAATCTCTCACACAATAACTTAGTGGGAATGATTCCAAAAAGTACTCAGCTCCAATCATTTTTGGCAAATTCCTTTGAAGGAAATGAAGGATTATGTGGGCCTCCCTTGCCAGATGTTTGCAACAATTCTAGCTCATGTGGGTTTCCTCCGACGAAGGATTGCAAAACAAATGCCAGCAAGTTACAACCTTCAGAACAATCTTCAAACAAGGAATTCAATTGGCAGTTCATACTCACTGGAATCGGGTTTGGGGTGGGCTCAGCATCAGTTGTTGCTCCCCTAATGTTTTCCAAGAAAGCAAACAAATTGTATGACATTCAAATTGACAAGCTTCTGCTAGTGATACTGCCAATGTTGGGATTGACATACAAAACTTCTCATGAAAGGAGTCTTGACGCAGAGGAAAACCTCGAAGACGAACTCACAGATGACGACGACGACGACCAGGATGAAATGGAAACAGAAGGAGTCCGTGGGCGTTACTGTGTGTTCTGCTCTAAACTCAACATCACAAGGAAAAAGGTTATTCATGATCCAAAATGTATATGCCATAACTCCCCGACTGTTTCTTCTTCTTCTTCATCATCAACTTCATCTTCATCATTGGCACATTTTGATAACAGTTAGCATTTTCTTCTCTTCTTTTCCATTCTGACTTGTATATAGATAGGTAGATATACAGAGCATCAACCCTTGAATGGGAGTGATGAGGGGAGGAAAAAAAAAACATGAACGGATGATTTGGTAATGTTGATTTATGCAATGGGTGTATCAGTTTCGGTTCTGGAATTGTTTTATAAGCATTGCGGGGTGAGCCTCTTTTACTCGTTCAGGAATTTAGACAAACAACTAGTACGCATACAAACTGCGTGCATTGTATCTCTTAAATGTATATTATCCACCAAAAGCTTGAAGTTTGCAGTACTGCTGATAAGTGACAGTTGGGTGCCAGAATGCAATCCCTCTTCTCTCTTGGAGAATCCAAACGCATCATTCAATGTCCAGAGAAAGAAAAATTTGGCACCAAAATTTTCTCACCACCTATGATAAAGAGAAGTAATTGAACGTTATATATAATTAATAGGGTCCGCCTACGTTGCAACTGATGCAAGGTGCAACAGTTTTTTTTGTAAAATTATATTTAGGTTTCTTATAGTTTTTATAAAATAAAATAAGTAGAACATATTATAAATATTTACATATAAATCTTTTTTTATATTTATTTTAAACAAAAAATTTTATAAATATTTACATATAAGTCTTTTTTTTATCTATTTTCATTATTTATATTTTTTATTAATTATATTTAATTATTATTTTATTAGTTATTAATATATAAATACAATATGATATAATAAAATAATTTTTTAATATAATTTATTTTTATATTATAATATTTACATATAAATCTTTTTTTGATAAAATGATATTTGAAAAGAATTTTAATAGTTGTTGTTGTTGTTGTTGTTGTTATTATTATTATTATTGCTATTAAATTTTCTTATTTTTATTTATTTTAATTATTATTATTAATAAAATTTATTACTTTTATTATTTTAATTTTTATTAGACCGTAATTAATTTATTATTATTAGTATTAATATTTCTATTATTAAAATATATTAACTGTATTATTTTAATTACTATTAATTATTATTAAAATTTATTAATAAATTTTTATTATTTTAATTATTATCATCGTTAATATTATTATGCTATTAATTTCATTATTATTTTATTCTTATTATTAAATTTTATTAATTTTTTTACTAATATTATTGCCATTATTAATAACTAATACAATAATAATTAAATATAAAAAAACTACAAATAATAAGGAGTTTAAATTATAATAAATTATTTACTTGAGATATAGAAATTAGAATCTTAATAAACAACATTCCTATTAATGTGTTTACTTTATTTTATAATTGAAATAGATTATTGCAAATAACTAAAATACCATTTGTTAATTATATCCATAATATTATTTGTATATATTATAATTAAAATAATAATAATAATTAAAATAATAAAAAAATTATTAATAAATGTTAATAATAATAATAATAATAATAACAAAAATAATTTTAATGGTTGTTGTTGTTATTATTATTATTATTATTATTGTTATTAAATTTTGTTATTTTTATGTATTTTAATTATTATTATTAATAAAATGTATTACTTTTATTATTTTACTTGTTATTAAACAGTAATTAATTTATTATTATTAGTATTAATATTTTTATTATTAAAATATATTAACTGTATTTTTTAATTACTATTAATTATTGTTATTATTAAAATTTATTAATAATTTTTTATTATTTTAATTATTATTAATGGGAATGTTATTTTATTAAAATAATAAAAGTAATAAATTTTATTAATAATAATTATTAAAATAAATAAAAATAACAAAATTTAATAGCAATAATAATAATAATAATAACAACAACAACAACTATTAAAATTCTTTTCAAATGTCATTTTATCAAAAAAAAGACTTATATGTAAATATTTATAAAATAAAAATAAATTATATTAGAATATTATTTTATTATATCATATTATATTTATATATTAATAACTAATAAAATAATAATTAAATATAATTAATAAAAAAATAAATAATGAAAATAGATATGAAAAATGACTTATATGTAAATATTTATAAAATTTTCTGTATAAAATAGATATGGAAAAGGATTTATATGTAAATATTTATAATATTTTCATTTATTTTATTTTATAAAAAGTATAAGGGACCTAAATGTAATTTTACCACAAAAACAAATTGCACGTTGCAACGTAGGCGACCCCTAATTAATAATTGTTATTTTATTTCTTTCTCTTTTTTTTTTTTGAAAAGTAATTGAATGTTACATAAAATTTTCATTTCTAAAAGGGGAGAATTTCATTTTCTAATAAAAAAATAATATTTAATTTAAACCGGCCTCGTGCGCTGACCAGATCAGAACATTCGAAGCCTGGCTTTATAGGCTTTAATGGGCCTAATTCATTGGACCAATTGCTCCCAAGTTACCAACCCATAAAAGGAATTTTCGTTTGTATGTGTTTGCGGCTTTGCGCGCGTTACCCATAAACAAACGTTGTGATTCCACAGTGAAGGGGGCAATTATTTCAGAACAAATCAATTTTTTTTTTTTTTGCCAATAATGATATATCGACAAATTTTTATACAAAATTTCTTATATAATTTGAAGTGACGCTTTACCATATATGAAGATTAGTTGAAATTGAAAAGTAATTAGTTAATGCAAAAAATTGTGTTTTAAACCAACCAATTCACTGATACCATGTAAACACCCCCTCAAAATTTATGAGAAAATTTGGACAACAGTTTATAAATGCATCATTATTGCATTTTTTTTTCCCATCTGATATAACGATAATCATGATTGATCATGTTGATCATCACATGATTTTATCAGACTATTGTCAATTCACTTGTGTTGGCACCAGAACACTATAGGATTGATTAAAATATTTTATTACGGATGATTTGTCCTTTCCTTGTTTCTTTTTCACTTTCTCAGCGGAGCCAGGGAATCGTTCGTGCACCAAAATGAATTTATCAGGACGTATATTTTTTTCACTTATTACTAGCCTAGCTAGGTTCCCACTTCCCTTCACAGCAATACCATTTCTCGTTGATCTTAGACTATACATTTTTCATTTAATCCTACACACAATATATAAAATACTATTAAGGTGCGTATTAGTATGAGACACGTATATGTGCATTCAATATAAGTAACATGCACGAAAGAAGCATCAAAATATCAATAGGGTAAAGAACTAGTTAATGGTCATGGATTGGAAGCTGGACCCTTGGGGCTTAAACTACAGATGATGAGATGAGCGCCACTATATCTTATATTTATAGATAATTTCCATATCCGGGGCGACCAAACTAACCGATCTTGTTAAAGTTTCCACATTTATGCACAGGTATTAACTGATTCAAAATAGCTAAACATACAGTAACAAGTTAATATTAGATAAGTTCCTACCATCACAGATGCAACTTACAAAAGGACCACATTTACCATTAACACAAACGTAGATCATAAAGAGGTAAAGACCTAGCTAGTATTTCATGAAGCCATCCAAATGCATTAATGTCTCCGACTCTTCACCTTGGAACCCATTAAAATCCTGAAAAGCTTGCGTCTCTGAAGCTTGCACGGAATCCTGTTGCGGTACTGGGGCTGCGGCTAAGTTGTTAATGCTGGAGTAGAGACTCTCCGGGGAATAAGGAAAGGAACCCGGAAGCTGACCGAAAGCAAACGGCGGGTCATGTTCATGATGATGATGATCAGCGAAGTTAATGATGTTTTCGTGAAACCAAATCACGGCCTTCAGAAACTTCACGTAGTTAATGGCCTCGTCTAACATTGAGGCTGTATCCATTTTAGTTCCTCCAGGAACCATGCTCTGCAAGATCTTGAACCGGTCACTGATTCGATGCCTTCTTTGTCTTGCGGCAACACTTTGTGGGTCAGTTGATAGCTTCATCGCTTTGCTTTTGCTTCCACTACTCTTCTTCTTCTTATTCCCTTTGCCGCTTGCTAATGTTTTCGCATGAACATACTCCATTGTTTATTGCAGCTACAAGTTGCAATAAGAGGTGGGCTGTCAAAGATCACAAGACATGTTTATGTTTATATATATATAGATGGATAGAGTGAGAGAAAGAAACATGTGGCATGTCGATTAATTTGATAGGGAAATAGACGAGAGATGCGTCACATGACTCAGCCAATATCTCTGGCATAGGATTTGGGTGTCTACCTACAGTCGTAGACCAGCATGTAGACTAATTAAGCTGTACGCAAAAAGGTTTTGGCTTTGCCTTCTTAGTTTAGTTTGTTCTCGTCTTCTCTCGCTAACCTTTTGAAACGGTAGGGTACAACAAAACTCGTGGACCGCCCAATAAAGTGGTAAGTTGAAGAGCTAAGCATGAAATTTCATTTAGAGGGTAACTCTGAATAACAATATCCTTTAAATTTATTATACACCATAGAATTCATCAAATTTTGAAGGAAGTACAGGATTTAGGCTTGACTTACGAAGAATGCAGTGATTATTAGTCTTGGGACAGAAGCTTAATTAGGTTCAGTACGTAAATGTTTAAGTTTATCGTATATATTGTGGCATGTGAGAGGGAAAAGCTCCTTCAAATTAATTATTGGTCTGACTTATTCCAAATTAATTAGATATTTGATGGTAGATATCAAAGCTATTTAGACATGGTTATAATAATTTTACAGTCAACATATATAAATTATGGGTACGGTTAAATTAGATCAGCTCCATGCTAGAACAATGATAATAATTACACAATCATAAATATTATATTTATACTTACTATTATAATCTAACAGTTATCATCAATGCCCACCATAGAATCGATACAATTTACCCACCGCCATAAATTATTTATCATGCAGTATTGAGTCGTAGCCAGATCTGCATTGTTACAGAACTCAGTATTTACTTCATGGAAGAAAGAATTTGAAATCTTTTTTAAACAAACAAAATAATTATGATGTGTGGCGGAAAAGTTTGATTGTACACTCTCTCTCGACAATTAGGTGCCCACACCAATTGACCCCCACAATACGTGACTGCAATGTTTAACAAGAGGGGAAGAAAGAGAGAGAATTCGTCTTTTATGATTTGTCAAATTGAAGAGAAATAAAGAATTGTGGGGGTCCTTCTCCTTCCTCTCCAAGTTCGAAATAGATGTATGATTATTACGGGTTTGTATAAATCCAAGGAACCAAATCCTTTCCGGGCTTTTATTATGGTACGACAGAACGCCTTTTTTCCTCAGGTTTTACTTACTGTTTAGTGAATAAAATAACAATAAATTTTCCCTCTATTACTAGTCTTTTAATAAGGTAAAAAGCATATCATCAAGAGCTCTTCTTTTCAAGGGAATTTTGGAGGAATTTTAACTCGTTTGATTTCGAACCAGTGCTAGTTTCAAGTTAGATCCACTACCCTGCCAACGGATCGTGATAGCCCACCGGTCTCTCTTTTGTTGCTTTTGGGAAAACGGCATTGGAAATTCCAATTTCCAACCCTGCTTGGTTTCATTCCCATGCTTTGAAGAGGGCCTAATGGGAGACACCAATCCGAGGTGGGTTTATCTTTGTGAAAGATTAGATTAAAATTTGTTCCCCTTTGATGAACACATTTTAAACGTCGTACAATTTCTTGGGGATCCAACGAAAAGAGCAAAAAAAATGCATTTGGGAAAAGACTTTTGAACGACGGCACTTCAAAGCGTACACAGTGCATCTAATAGAGTCTTCCATTTAAATTTTCTTGACTAATTAACATAGGAAAAATTAAGCTCCCTGTTTTTTTGGGTCCTATAGTTGGGTCAAGAGAAAACATTTGAGAGACAAAACATATGAAGTCATAGAAATGTTATAATATTCCGGATTTGAGTAGTTAACAATTAAGTTGGCGTGCGAGTTACCAATAAATGAGTTGGGATTTGAATTAGGATCCTGTATATTACTCTTACACACCATGCATTCATTTGTTAAAAATTATACCTGGTACGTACGATTTGAAAATCAACTGCTCGTGTTAGTAATTATTAATTATGAACAAAGATAAAATTAGACATGCGATGTGAGGAATTTTTGTTTAAAAAATACATTAAAACAATATTAATCTTGCTAAAAGATATATTACAGTCTGCGGAGCAGCTTTCGTGGTCGAGCCTCCGAGGCCACCACTGCGTACCACGCACACGATCATACTTTGTCGAACATCATAAATGATGGAAATTGAAATTTCATGGAAACACAGAATTGGGGGGTAAAGCTGAAAACATTTCACAGAAAGATGAGCGACAGGAGCAAGCAAGGGCACATGTGTAGCTCCGGATTTTACGTTTGGGGTGGGTAGAAAGAATCAAAGGAAGAAACCCATTTAAAAAATTTAATTTAATTTAACTTGTTCAACTGAAACTACCTGCTTTACCCGTCTTCTCAAATATCTCTCCCCCTCCATCAAAATTCCACTGTCACATGATCATCAGTCATCAGTCAGCAGCACTGCTGATGTCTCACGTCTGTCGTGTTGATGGCACTAAAACAAATATAAAAATAGCTACCCTAAGTACTGATGTTTTATCGCTTTATTAGACCCTTTTGACTAGACTAGTAAAGCAAATTAAATCACCATATCAAAAGAAGATAAAACAGTAACATTTACAATTCTCGGACACCTTTCAACAGCCTTTCGCTGTAAGAAACTAAAAATTGAAGGATTCAAGGTCCCACGTGTATAAATGCTAGTGTGAAAAGGTCTCGTTAGTCGTTAATTTGCCAAATGAAACCCTAGTGTATGAATGAAGCAATACGTTATGTCGTTGACTGCGTGAAATCATTGATCAGATTGGGAACCAAATCTTCTCCGATCTGCAGTTATGTTTAGGTAAATACGTAAAGTTGAAGCTGTGAGTCTGATATTTGAATGAGCAACTTGAAAATGAAACGACATAGCTGCAGGCCCAGTGACTGTCGTCGTCTCGTCTGCCCTAATTAATCAAAGCCTCAATGTTTGTGTACGTGTGTGCGCGCGTGGGTATGTATGTATGTATGTATGTGTGTGTGTGTGTATCTATATAGGTTTACGTGTTCCATGCGAATGAATCCACGACACAATGCACGTGGCCCGGGCATGGCAAAAAAAATTACAAGAGCTGAGTAGAGGGAGTAGAGTTGACTCAAGGACCACTGAAAGCTAATTGATGTATAACACAGTTCATAAGTGATGAACTGATGATTATCAATTTGTCTGTCTGTTTCTCTGATCTCCAAGATGCGAGTAGCTGGCCCAGATTTTGAAGCCTGAAAGATCGATGAGTGTGGAGCCTTTAACACCTCCCTAAAAATTCTTATAATACTCCTTTTGAATTTTATTTTCTAAGTATCCCCAATTTGATTTATATAATACGAACCTACATATTAAAAAAAAATATATATTTTTTTATAAAATTTCATCCTAAAAAATGTACTTCTGTAATTTTTTTATTTATATAATACATACAAATCCTAAATCTTAAATTATTTTTCTTTTAATTATATACGAAGTTTCTATTTCTATAACTCAAAACTCTTATAATTTTTTATCAAAATTGAAATGGGGTGGTGTAAAATATTTTCTAAAAGAATCAGTTTGTTAATTTTTCATTCAAAAAATAAGAAAAGAATTAAAGTATTTTTTAATTATTTAAATAATTTCAATTAAAAGTTTTTTGAGGGGCGGCTAAGGCCTAGTCATGATTCTATTAAAGGAAATGGGCTGAAGTCAAGGTGGTCCAAGTCAGGTTTTCGAAGGACAGCCCAGTCTTGGTTGTTTAGTTGTGCTAAGGTATAATCTTGCTGAGTGACGGAGGCCCAGTTAACATCTGTGAAAGTGGAAAAGAATACTTACTAATACTTGGATCCCCAAATTCGCAAAATTCTACGAACAATGATACGTTTTATCCAATTGATTTTTCTTTGTCTAGAACCCTCGACCTTTCTCCACGTAATACTCGACGTCTCTCCACCCCCGAACTCTTTCACGACCTTCTCTCGACGCCACGAAAGTTCTCGCAACACGTGTCGCTCCACCCATAAACACCATGAGTCCTTGTAGTAATCACTTTCAACACACCTATCCTCAGCGTCAATCAGTGCACTTTTATCCAGCCGAAGGGCTATATACATAAGACGATACCAGATCAAGCTGCTCACAAGAAGTTGATAGCACAAGCAAGCACAGCAATGGCCAGCGAGGAGTTCAGGCTAGTATCACCTGAAATAAACCACGAAGGGAGGTTGCCAAGAAAGTACACAAACGAGGGGCAAGGTGCAAAGAAGAACATATCGCCCCGATTGGAATGGTACAATGTTCCAGAAGGAACGAAGAGCTTGGCTCTGGTGGTTGAAGACATAGATGCCCCGGACCCAAGCGGCCCGATCGTGCCGTGGACTCATTGGGTGGTTGTTAACATACCCCCGACGTTGAAGGGTCTGCCGGAGGGATTCTCGGGCAAAGAGGAGGAAGTTGGCGGGGAATACGCCGGGATCAAAGAGGGAAACAATGATTGGAAGATTCCGGGGTGGCGTGGGCCCAAGTTGCCCTCCCATGGCCACAGGTTCCGGTTTAAGCTTTATGCCTTGGATGACGAGATGCACCTTGGTAAAAAGTTAAGTGTTTGATTGTGTTACGTGCGTGTGATCTGTGTGGACTGAGAATTAATGGTGAATTTGGGTGTGATTAATTTCCTAGCAGGTGACAAAGGAGAGGCTTTTGGAAGCAATTGAAGGACGTGTGCTGGGAGAAGCAGTCTTGACTGCCATATTCTAAAAATTTTATTAATGTTCGTGTTTCTCAGCTGTGATATGTACTTGCTTGTAACTCACAGGGTATGTGACATCAACGGACAACTAATGCAAAAATAAATTTATTTCTTAAAAAAAATTGTAAACTAAATTTTACTTGACAGAGTTACCCTTTTTTATGCAACCTTTTTTAAATAATCTCTTTATCATATAGATGTAGATAGTGAATTGCGATCCATATGTGTAGAATTGGTTGGCTTGAAATTTTGCACCTCCTAAGTTGAGCGAAAATTTATTTATTACACTAGCGGATCAGAAAGAAATTCAAAATGCTTGTTAATGTGTATTCTAGTTGTTTCGGATGAGTAACTGTGGTATGTATTTCCAAAGGCATTTGTCAAAGCTTTCCTTGATAATTCATTCATTCGAAAATTTTTTGGACAATTTCTTGTTGAGGAGAGATTTTGATATCGGTGCGAGCTGGATTTGGGAGCACACAGGATTCGTCAAAACACGAACTGTCCTAGTACGTTCTTAACATCAATAGTTAGGAGGACATTTGATTCACACTCAGTACTTGTTACTTTGACAGTGTTTGTGGCCCTTCAAAAATAAAAGGTGCTAATGTATTATCTCGAATTTCTGTCGCAAAATGTTTTGGAAATTTTGCATATGATTTAGAGCAGTATAATCTGTTGTTACTTTATTTTGGGTAAAAACGTTTAGAAAAAACTCATTATTAATTTTTTATTTTTTCTATAATAATTTAATTAATAATACGTATAAGTAAAAATATATTTAAAAATAAAAACAATATTGTAAAATAACAATATCTCAATCTTCCGTTCCTGAGACATGAATAAAGTGTTTCCGTATTATTTGTATTGCATGAATTCGTTTGAAGTTGGGCCATACGAACGTTGGGTTTTATATTGTTTTAAAGACCACTACGCTGTCGGACAGTAGGTCTGGCCCATGTAAGTCCAGACCGGTTCCCGTGCCAAACAGCATGTTCGGGAGATAACACGTCCGGTCGTCAAATGGGTAACCTTGAGCGGAGCGTTCGTGTGCATACGAGAACTCGAATTTAAATAATAGTAAAGAGAGAAAGGACGGTGAGTTGCAAACGTGTTCATGCTTGCGATGACTGAAGTTCGAGTAACAATTTTGTGTGTTTATGCTTTGCGATCTGACTTTGAGTGATGACAGAGAGCGACTGTATGAAAAACTGACAAACAAGGTCAATTATGAGACAGTGTAAAAAGAAAAAAAATAATTAATTATTCAGATCAGGCGTTACACGAAATGAAATGCTATGAAAATGTAGAATTTAAAATTGAAGTGTGTGAGTGCAATCAATTGTAGTTGAATTTAAGATAAAAGTTAATAAAGCCTTAAAGCAAGTTAAAAATAAAAAGTAAATTGTTAACATTGTTCCATTTATTATTTTTCGCTAGTGTATTGATCGTTGTTTATCGTTTGCCATCGACTGAGCTTATATGTTGCTTAGTACGTCGGCTTAGCTATCAATTGTTGTACTGTATTGCCCGTCGTCACTTTTTGTTACCTGAATTTCTTAATGTTCTCTTTAATGCTGCAAATCAAGCATTATACAGTGAAACCTATTTATCTTTATAATGTTGAGATCAAGTAACTTTATTATTATGGGGAGGTTATAATGCAATAAAGGTTTAATTACAAAATTATTATCTTAAACTTTTTCTTAGTACAAGTAATATATAGGTAAAATATGCATTATATCAATAACTAATGTCAAATCTAATGTATAAATACTGATAAAAGAGATAAACATAGTTAAAAAAAAAAAAAAACAACTAGGGCATATAATACTGTTGCTTTTAGAATATGCAAGTATGAAGATCTAAACAATAGCAAAGGCAGCATAACAGAGATTTATTGGATTATTTAAAAAATTCAAGATCTAAAGAAAAATTTTAGATCTTTTGAAGCTAAGTATATACTTAGGTCGTGTAATGTTTGTACCCATTTTTTTAGCTAAAATAACTATAGAAAAAACTAAATTTGTTGTTTGGTTGGGGAATTTTTCTCTTGAAATAATGCATGTATTCATTTCATTGAATTAATGAAAGTTTTACTTTCCTATAAAAAAAAAAAAAAAAAAAAAGAATATGCAAGTCATCTTATGTGTTTAAACATTGGCATTTTGTTTAATGTTTTTCTCTTGATGTAAATTTCATAAATACTATATAGTGATTTGATAACAATTCTAAAGAATAAACCATTGTTTCAAATAATTTTATAAAAATATTTTACTCTATCCTAAATCTTTAATGTGACAAAATGTAAATATTTTACAGCATACAGATACAATTTTCTTAAGATACAATTTTTAAAAATTATAACTTATTATAATATAAATTTTTTTTTTATTTATAATTATCCTAAATTAGAACCAATATTTTTTCCTACTATATGGATATTGTTCTTTTGTAAAATATCGGCATAACGATGTTTTACCATACTTTGATGAATTGTTTGTAAGCAAAACGCGTTCGGATGACAACGGGTTAAGATTTGTGGAGTACTGAGTTTTTGGAGGCTAAGGGCATTTTGGTCCATATATGGGTTTTGTACTTTTTGTTGTAAAAAAAGTAAAAGTCGTCTGGCCAATCAACTATATTTCTTAAATTACCATCCCCACCTATGTTCTATATCTTCAAAGAATGTAGCTTTCAAGAAAAATAATAATAAATAATCTTCAAATGACGTACAGTCGTAGGCGGCCAATCGACGACCGCCTTTCTCCTGCTATGCCCCGAATACAAACCCCAAAACCCCTAAACCCCTAACTGAAAATTTTACTAAACTTTCCATCACTTTCCCGAGAAAAAGGAAACAAAACCAACATGGCCACAAGACTCACCCACCATCTCAGATCCCAATTTCTCAACGCCCTCCGACACAATCCCCGCCTCCTTTCAACCACCTCGGCAGCCGCCGCCGCCGCCTCAATCCCTAAATCCCCAATGTCAATTCTCTCCCACTTCACCAATCTCGGCCAAATCTCCACCAGTACCACCAATTCCATCCGCTCCTTCTCCACCGGTCGCCGCCTCCCGGCGCGCCCGAACCGGGTTGACATCGGAGCCCGAGCCCGACAGATGCAGAACCGCCGCCTCTGGACTTACGCACTAACGTTCAGCTGCATCGCCGGCTTCATAGTAATCGTCCTAAATAACTTTCAAGACCAATTAGTCTTCTACGTAACCCCATCTGAAGCCCTGGAAAAATATCAATCAAACCCCTCGAAAAACAAATTCAGACTCGGGGGTTTGGTGCTCGAAGGCAGCGTGGCCCACCCCGCCTCGTCGTCCGAAATGGAGTTCGTTGTAACGGATTTAGTTACAGATATTTTAGTTAGGTATCAGGGTTCGTTGCCCGATTTATTTAGAGAGGGACATTCGGTTGTTGTTGAGGGATTTATTAAGCCGATCACAGAAGAGATCAAGAATGTGAAATCAGAGAAGAGTGGTTCGGAGAATGCTAGAAGTAGAGATTGTTTCTTTTCGGCCACCGAGGTTTTGGCTAAGCATGATGAGAAGTACATGCCCCAAGAAGTTGCCGCGGCGATCGAGAAGAACAAGAAGATGTTGGAGGAGCAGCAGCAGGAGGAGGCAGGTAAAGATTCGTAGATAGATTCAGTTAATTATAATTGATTTTGGTGGAATTATAGGAGTATGTAATTGAATATTGGATATTTGGCGATTCTTTTGACGTGAGGGAGAGCTGAAGATTGATGCTGATGTAGTGCCACGCAAGTGGTTTTTGCACTGATTCTATCATTCTTTCCCTCGAAGATTTTGAGGGATTTTGAAATTTACATTGTTGTATTGATTAATAAAGGCTACAATTCAGATAGCATTTGTGATCATTGATCGTGATTCGACTAAGTTTAATGTGGTTTTGTGAATCCTTTGTCTGTTGAGTTATTGTCTTATCAATTGCTGGAATTAACTTTAGTGGGATCTGAGGAATCTTTTGATGCTGGATTAGGTCTTAGTGATTGCTGGAATTTGTATTTTGTTGGTAGAAATATGAGCTTAGAACTGAGGATTGGAAATTCGTGATTGTCAGGCAATAGCTTATATTCTTTTCTAGGGACCTGATGAGGTGCATGACTGCTCGCCAGCTGATCATAGTTCTTCTTCTCTGAACCAATTTTTGTTCTATTTCGTCTGACTTTAATGTGTTTTTATGAGGAGTATTCAGGAAGGAGTGAAATTGGGTCGATGCCACATCAGGCAATTTCAATTATTTAGGCTGCCAGTATTTTAGGAAATTTTGTTGGCTGATCTTCAAATTATATATGGATTCAGTTTTTATGTTCTCCGTTTAACTTTGAGAAATCTTCCTTTTGAGGATTTTAGTCTTTGCTGAGTGTAAGCCGTCTTTGCTTTGGTAGTAAAGTGCAATGGATTTTTATCATTTTATTTCTTCAAATTACTGTACTGTGTTTATGACGTTGTCAATACCAAACCTCGTTGACGACTGAATATTAGTCCATTCTTTTGGAATGGGGTGTTTTCCAATTTGCTGTGACTGTGAAGTATGTTAATTTGGTTGTGATTGTCTAAATGTATAGAATAGGCAATCTGTAACAATTGTTGATTATGCAGTTTAAGTGTGTACTTATAAATATGAGATTTTGCTATAGTGTTCCAAGAAACAGTTCCAAGTTGGATTTGGATGCAGTTCATCCAGTTCATGATCTTGAAAGTTGAAACTGATATATGGAAAGCATCTGCAATAAGCCTAGGCCTAAGGCAGTAATGTTGTTATGATCTGATGCAACATGATGTTACAGGATATAACCTCTCAGCTCCTCGCAGCTTCTGGTTGCTTTCCTCCTGCAACTTCTAATTGCTGCAAATTCTCTGCCCACACAGTTGGATAATCAACTGTTTGGGTATGTTATGCATGTTTGTCCTTATCTCAATCTTTGTGGCTGTATTGTCTTTCTGCGGGTGGATCTCTCCATAATATAAAGACCTAACAATCCAAGGATGAAGTGGAAAAAGTATGATTGTTCTGAATTATCAATTTTTTTCTATAGAACCCTTTGCTCTGTGTATATAACTGAATATTGTTATTGATTTTTTGGAGATATATATTGGTCCTCCTATACTGGAAACAATTATGATTTCTCTGGACTTTGTTACTGGAATTTTTAACTTATCAGGTTCCATAAACTGTAAACACTATTACAATTAGTGTGTGTCTGCATATATGTATATATGTAATCATCCTCTAACAAAGTGAGGATCCCATTAAAAAATTAAAAAAAAAAAAAAACAGATTTTATCCTCTTTTTGTTAAAATGAGGATATTACTAGAATACAAAAAAAAACACATATTTCAATAAATGAAAAATTACGTTCTTTTGCTTGTTAATATATTGAAATTTGTGTTTTTTTAATTTTTTACTGGCATTCTTATTTTAACAAAATAACGATACTCTTATTAGAAAATTATTACACACACACAAATTTATGTATGTATGTATATATGTATGTATGTATGTAATCTATGTGGGTTGTGTGTATGTTTTAGTTAGTGAAAGTATTTTCCTTCATTCATGGTGACAAGATAATGCTCTGATCATTTTGATTTAGGTAAATCTGGCATTGGTGGATTATTAAATTAAACACAAGAGCAAATTAACATATATTTTCTCATTTTAATGATGTTTTGATACCAACAACTCCTTAGTTGAGTTGGTTGGCATCTTCTCTTCTTACTCACAAGGTAGAGTGTTCGAGTATCTGTGACCGTAGAATAATATATATATATTTCGAATCCTCTATTCTTATACATAAGGGGAGGAGATGTCAACCAACTCAATTAAGAAGTTGTAATTTTTAAAATTATAGCATATAAACAAATTAAAATGGCATGTTACAATTTGATTGTTATATGGCATTAATAGAATTTTACTTCATTTTAAGTAAAGTTATTTCTAACATCACTCATATTTTTATCATATCTCAAAAGTTTTCTTCTATATTTGATCATTCAATAAAATTAATAATCAATTTTTTTTGTCATATATTAAAATCATTGGTTTTTTTTTTCCAGTAGCATATCCATGTTGTTAAAATAAGAGCATTATTCTATATATGTATTGAGGTTAACATAAAATTAGTAATATTACACATGCAAATTTTTGTAAAAATCTTCATAGAACTATAGCTTTTTCTATTATAATTTATTTATCTTTTAAAAAACAATCATAATTTATTTATACAAACAAATATGAAAGAATTATCCTATATCAATGTAATTTTGAAGGAAAAAGAACAAATAGTCGTGTATCCTTAAATTCTATCTATATTGTATCTAACAATATTCATTGATAAATTTACAACAATAGCCTTAAAATTTTTCAATTTTTCGAATTTAAACCCCTAAACCTTTTCCTATCAACACTAGCCAAATATTAGTATTTTGGACCAAATCGTCCTACTTTAAACAAAATTTACAAACAAATGTCATTCTTGAAAATCCACTAACACTCTTAACACTCTAAACAAATCACCAAGTCTTGTCATTCTCAACAAATCATTAAATCTCATAAACAAGTATTATATAACTAAAGATATAATTATTAATTGAAATTGTGAACTTTCTTGAGGTTAGTATATGTTCTTACACAATATAAACTTTTTATGTAAAGATTAATGTATAGATTCAAAATTGATATGATTTTGTTATAAATGTTGTTATTTTTAATTTATGAAATGATGTAATTTATTAAAGTACTTAGTTTGAATAGAAAAATTAAAAAAAATTAAAAATACCGAAAATTCGAAGTAAAAATGAATCCTAGATTTAGTGAGACAGATTAATTTAATAAAACAGACAGTGGGACAGGTGCTTGTCTCACATAACACAGTGTTGATTATGTGCAATAGACACTTGTCTCATTACTTGTCGCATTAAATTTATACCATGGCATTTGCTTTTACTATGTCAAGAGAGTCATTCAGCAAAGTTTATCTTAGAATAAGCAATGGGCTTTCACTACACGATCCTAGAAATTTCCTTTTTAGTTTTCACAACTCACCCCAATGGCAAACCTTCAATCACTTCAAAAATCCATGCTTGCAATGAGCAAAGACATAAAGTCATAAAACGAGTCATTAAATATTCATTATTACAAAACTAAGTAGCCCCCAAGGGCGTAGCCGAGTTGGTTGACAGTGCAATCTGTCGCCTCTCACTTGTGTGGACTTGGGTTCGAGCCTTGGGGGTGGGGAAGGGGGTAAAAATTGATTTGGACTTGCCCACCCCCCTGTCCTTTTAAAAAAAAGTAATAAAAAAAATTCTCCACACACCTGCATTCCATACGTAAAGCTATAAATATTGTATTTTTTTAATTTTATGCTTGGATTTTTCTACGCAAGCTTTCTTAAATTCCTTGGCTTTGTCATTCAATGCATTATTAAGACTGTCATATATCGTTTCCCATTATAAACAACCCCACGAACGATTTTGAAAGTGATCTATCTTAGCTATCTCGTTAAGCAATAAGAAATTGATTTCATAATGATCTTTTCTTTTATTTAATACTCTGTCTACAGAGTAAAACAGCGAGATCTTTAGCGTATCGGTGTCATTCATAATTTCGAAGTTTAAGTCCATAAATCTTAACTCAAACTGGGCAAGATTCATCTTGTGAAACAAACTGCCAAAATACTTGTTAAATTACCTTTGCATCGTTTTTTGCTTTTTCAATATGACATCTTTACCATAACAAAGTCTCGTAACTAGGCAATACTCTCCAACTAATAAGCGTATTAAAACCTCACCAATTTGAAACTATAACTTATTATTTTTGTTGCTTTCTCCATGGATCACTTGCTTAAGCAACACATTATACACAATTATACCATTAAATGAGAAGCTTCAGCACTCCATAAAATGCCCAAATATATCATTCTTGAACAATTTCAACTATCATTTTGTTAATTTTTTCTGGATGGCTTTTACACTTACATCTTATTTACAAATACTGGTGATATGCCCGGGGAAGTGATCGCTATAAGGTACCTTTATCATGCTCAGTTCATTCGTCGATTTTGGTAGATTTTGATTTGCTATTTTTTATTTCACCATCTATCTAGTACAAGTTACATAATTAAATTGTTATATTACACAATTATATGTCTATATATCCACAACATTATCAACAATACAAAGAAGAAAAAAAAGGACTGTCATTTGGTGCGACAATGTGCCTATCGCAAGTGCACAACAGGCGCTCATGCGCGCTTTGTTTGATAGGCGTGTGTGCTTTTGCATACGATAGCTGTGCATTCCGTTCTTTTATTGATCACCAAATTTACTCTTCATTGCATTTGGTATGTGAAAAATAATGCACACAACTCAACAAACCCCCCATCATGCCTTGATCATATAAAAACTAAATATAAATTATTTAAAAGAAATTTCATCAAACATCTAATGGACAATAATTATAACTCATTATTTTAACTAAATTTTGTTTCATTATATCACTCTAACAATCTATAGTCATCTAGAATCATAATCAAATTCACTCAAATCATTAAAAAAATGTAGAAATGTGCTTACCTAGGATTTGGGTTTTTTTTCAATTTCTTGGATTCGCTTTTCTGATTTGAATAAATTAGAGCAGATTCGGTTGGATTTTAGTTCACCATCGCCATTGCCAACAGCCGTCACCATCGCTGATGTTATTCGCCGGTTAAGAGCAAAAGTTTGGATTGTGGTTAGAGAGAGTTGGCAGATTGAAATATAGAGGGTAATTTGGGGAAAAAAAATTTTGGCTACTTATGATATGAAAAAATGTGGGGGGCTAAATTCAAAAAATAGAAAAATTTGAAGGTTATTTTTGTAAATTTTTCAAAATTATTTATGTAGCACCTTTCTTTTGTCACGTATACATATACCCATCACAAAATTTTGACATATTCTCTACACCACTTTTGTTTCTAAACTTCTATTAATTAATGACTTTGACACTAACAAAATTAAAATCCATTAAATAATTTAAATAGAATGATCATTTTATCCCCAAATCAATTAAAATATTATTTTATCCTACAAAATTTTTTAAAAAAATTATAATTATTATAATACCCTTTAATTTAATAAAATAAATAAATCTCAAAATCAAATATGTTAATTTTTGTAATTATATTTTTTAAATGATAATTTTTGTAATTATAATTTTTTTTATCTTTCAAAATTTAAAAAAAAAAAGAACTTTGAATGTTAATTTAATTTGCATTGTATAAACCCTTTGCTTCTTTTTGAAGCTCTAATTAACATTTGCCTAAGCAAAGGTTGGCATGCACACTCTCGAAAAAATTATACTTACAAAAATAGAGAAATAAAAAAATCATCAATATATTCTCAATAAAATTTAATAATTTTCAATGTCTCATGTGTCATAAATAAATTTTGTTTTTTAGTTGAATATTAATAATCATATTAATAAATTAGTATTATATATCATTTGAAAACAATAAATTTTATATAAAAAAATAATTGAAGTGAAAGTGAATTCTAGGGTATTTTGGTATATTTATCTTATGAGTGTAAAATAATTATAATAAATTTATATTAAAAATAACCTTAATAGTCAAATATAATAAAATAATATAATCACATAAAATAAAAATAAATTGAATTGATTAATTCTCTGAATTTACTTTTTTATTTAAATTTTTTGAAAAATCTATTATAATAATTTTCTAAAGTAAACTTTTGCGGGTGAAAAGATAACTACTCAAAGAAATAATGGGTATGGTAAACGACACTTATTCTTCATAGATGGATGACCGACCAAAAAATAAATAAAACACCACCAGGTCACCGTTTATCTTCTAGAACACCGACCAACCGTTGCGTGTTTAAAAGCGACTTCCGTTATTCATTTGCAGTGTTCTTCCTTTCGTTCAGGTTTCAAAAACCCTTGTGTTTCGGTCTCTCTAGAAGTTTTAAGTACATCACTAGTCAACAGAGCACACCTTTTTCCTGTTTCGGCTTACGCCACGTGCCTATTTGGATTTATCTGGGATGGATAAAATGAAGAGGAATTCGAAAAATGATAGCAGTAACAACAACAACGAACAAGTCGATTGGGAGATGAGGCCGGGTGGCATGCTTGTGCAGAGAAGGGACGACGATAATCACGATCATCAAGACGGCGCTGCAGCTTCTGCTTCAGGGGGACCCGTGGTCAAGATCAATGTCTCTCATGGTCCTTCTCAGTACGAGGTTCATGTCCCTGCTCGATCCACTTTCGGTATTTCTCTTTGTATTTGGCCCCATTTACGGTTTGCTCTTAAATTGTCGTTATTATTACTTTTTTTCAATTTTTGTTTATGATGAAAGGGATTGTTGGTGCTTGTTTCTGTTTTCAGAAAATATGTATATAAATTGATGATATTGCAGCAATGTTGTCAGAATGAAAATTTATAATCCGAATGAATTGTAAAATGTGGCGTCAGTTGAGGTGCTTTTGTGAGGAATGGAATCATTTGGTATCAATTGTACTGTTGGAGGCTGAGCGGTAAACATCAGCCCAAGTAAAAGTGTGTGTTTACTTGCACTTTAAGCACAAGCATATACATTTGGTATCCAAACTGAACTACTGATGGAGTGTGACCCTTATATGCTACAAGTAATTGTGTGATCGGGGTACTGAAATTGAATCATCTGTATGTGTTTTTGGTTTTTTAATCGTGATGATAGGGGATTTGAAGAAAGCAATTTCAGAGAAGACGGGATTGGATCCTCAAGAGCAGAAAGTTTTATTCAGAGGCAAGGAGAAAGAGGACGATGAGCATTTGGATGTGTCAGGTGTGAAAGATAAATCAAAGGTTTTGCTTTTGGAGGAATTGACAAACAAAGAGAAAAAACCTGAGGAAGTGAAGGATAGCTCAGAGAAGAAACCTGAGTATGATAAGGATAGCGAAGAGATGAGAAAGGCTCTACAAGCAATTGCAGGGGTCAGAGCGGAGGTTGATAAGCTCTCAGAAAGGGTAAATTTCAAGGGTACCTTGTTAATGTGTTATCTTTATTGGTTAGGTTCTTTTGAGGCTTATCTTGCTTCCTTCATTTTTGCAGGTTGCTTCCTTGGAGGTAGCTGTGAATGGTGGGACCAAGGTGCCAAGTGAGGAATTAGATACATCAGCAGAGTTGCTCATGAGGGAGCTGCTAAAACTGGATGGTATTGAAGCGGAAGGTGAACCAAAAGTGCAGCGGAAGACTGAGGTCAGTATCTTTATGCATTGAGTTTTTATTTACTGCATTTTGTGAAAACTTGGATACAGTTTTAATTTGTATGGACTTCTGAAAAATTGTTGGTCCTGTATGAATGTAATTGTCTTTTCGTTTTCCTTGTTTTACATTTGTTGTTCTTTGCCTTTGTCTTGTTGTACTGCATGTCCGTTCAACTGAAGTTAGAGAATTTGTGCACAGTAGGAGGTTTGATTGCATAGTGTTTTATCATGTATGAATGTAATTGACTTCTGTCGGCTATTGCATTGAAATCTGAGCGCTTCTGGCTAGAATGTCAGCATATGTTCTCCTGGCATACTTGGTATAAATTGAAAACTCCGCTGAGAACTGTCGAATAGAGTGATGCATTTCCTATTTTGTATTTCAGTGAATGATTGATGCGAGCTGAATTGGGTGTTATGATATATACCTTTAGACTTTATGATATCAAACCATTGATGTATATTGTTAACTTGTGCCATGCTAAAGAGGAAAGCTTTTTCTATATTTCGTATGGTATGCATGGAACTCTGTATAACGTGTGTGTTAAGATTCAATCTTTACAAGATTATATATGTAATACCTGGACTTTTTACCATCATTGGATGGTGGTGACAGGTGCGTCGTGTACAGAAGCTCCACGAGACACTGGACAATCTAAAGGCAATAAATTCCAACCCGTTTTGTGACAGTAGTAATACTGTCAAGGTGTTAACCCAATGGGAGACATTTGACTCTGGTATGGGAAGTTTGAATCCTCCTCCCTTGGCGCCATCCTCGACAACTATAAATCAAGATTGGGAACGGTTTGATTAGTTCAATAGCTGCTCTATTGTTCAAAAATCTGTTGAAATTAATATATAATATAAGCTCTGGGGGCACTTTCTTTATTAGCATCAGTGTCCTATTTAGAGCTGTAACTCTTGCTTTGGAGTTAGAGACCTTACAAATGTAGGGAAAGACCTGACAGACGGCCAGAACTGAGCATATTGATTTATTTTGCATGATTTGATACGCTAATGCTACATTCAGTTTACCTATCTTGTTTGATTGATTAAGATGTTTATAAATGTCCTCACGTAAAGATCAAACAGAAGTAAATGTGCTCACGTAAAAATCAAACAGAAGTTTTATGCATCCCAAGTCTATTATTACTCCCTCTGTTATGTTTGTATGTTTCTGTCTATCCTTGTAAAGACAGAGCATAAGCTTTTTCTCTTTGAACAGCAGGAATCCCTATCTTGAGCTCTTCTTCAGTCATTTGATGAGGGCTATCAATCTTAAGCATAAATGGAAGTGAATTCTACAGTATGTGGCTGATTGTTTTCTTTTCTTTTTTGCTTAATTGAACATGATAATATCTAAAACCTGACCGAGCTAGCACGTAATCGGATTCCACAATCCAGTGCATTCAATGTGTTTGCAGCCGGGTTTTGGATAAGCTTTTATTAGTGGTCCTTTCTCACCTAAGTTTCCTATGAGATCTTCTATCACCGGCACGCTTTAGCTTGATTTTAAACCTTCCAAATTGACCCTGGTCGTCCGTGAGTCGCGGTCGATGAACCATTCATCACTTTAATGCACGAGTTGGACAAGACTAGGGCATTCCTCAGGCTGTATTTGACGTAGTTTATAACCAGTAAATCTTATCCGTTAGATTTCAATCCAATCCAATGCAAGAGAAATAATCCAGTAGATGAGTCACAGGTGGGCTATAAATTGAATGGCCTTGCTTTGTGGACTGTAACTCAGCAAGACCGCAAGACTAGAGCCAGGTGTCAGAATTTAATGCCTTTAGGTGGATTTACATTAAATCTATTAAAATTTGTACGGCAGATCTGCAGATGGGACAGATCTTCTGTAACTTTCAAGTTAAGTAATGTCCGGATAAAAAGGCTGTGGTCACATATGACTTTGGGGTTTGAAGTGCTTGAAGGGTCGTGCCTTGACCGACCGCCGACTCATTCTCCGCCGCTGATGGAAGTAGAGATGTGTGTATCAAATACTTCATTATTATGCTGAGGGTCCGATTAAATTGGTTTAGCTTCACGGCATAATACTGATGATGATAGTATGCTCCATGATAAAACTAATTCAACTTAGTTATTGCCTTATGTTAATTACAATCAAGATGAAGTACAGTATATTTAGTCAAGACTGAATTAAATTCTTTCTTCCAACTCTAAACAGACAGAGCCTTATCAATTATAGAACCAATACCGATAATAATGGATTTTAATTCTATACCACCAAGACCTCAATAAATAAACAAAACCAAAACCGCTGTCATACTTCCAGCCCATTTTTATTTATGAAGGAGCCAAGAAGTTCAGAAATAGCCACAAATGGATCTGGATCTTTGACTTTTGTTCTAGAGTCTAGACTCACGAAAGCAACACGACGGCATCTGATTTTTAATTTTTACCAACAGGTTTGGAGATGATAAAGGAAAATCAACGTTCGGTTAATCATTCAAATCATTCAACTTACAAAACCATATTTACAGTAAGCTTGCAGAAACTAACACAATCCAGAATACTCAAAGATTAATGGTAACCCCTCGTGCACCATTAACATAGGGCGACGGTGCAATGTCCTCCGAGTAGGAAGACCCATGCCAGCCGTGCTTTCTCGGGTCATACTTCTCTCCGTCACCCCAGAGAGCGTAAGCTTCTTCTCCGTGAACGGCGTCATCTCCGATCATGAGCTGCTCCTCAGGCATTCTCAATGGAATGAATATCCTTATCGCCAGGAGAATGATTGTTGTGGAAACTAAATTCCAGGCGATAACAAACAGAGCCCCAACCATCTGCTTCAGAAACTGCACCCTACCTTTCCCTCCGTAGAATGCTCCTCTTGTGGGCTCTGCTAGTACGAGCCTGCACAGTTGTGGCTCCGCAAATAACCCAGTCAATAGCCCGCCCAACAGCCCAGTCACTGCGTGCGTGTGAAACACAGCCAGTGTGTCATCCACCTGTAATCACATTACAAAATTGCTTTGATGATGGATCTCATCTGCCCAACAACCACCTATTGATTCAAAAACAGACACTTGTCTTTCAACATTATTAAAAATCAAATTGCTTCAAGTCAACCTGGAAGAAATTATAATTTTGAAGGGTCCGATGCGATTATTGTCATTTCACGTGTAGTGTGACAGTGATAGATTAGAAATATGATCGCATTTAGCCATTAACGTATCACGAAAAAGGGTTGTATTATATTCAATAATCTGATGTATACATTTTCTAAATCAACACCATACAATTTTACTATTTGTTTGTGATTTCTTAGTTGGAAAATTTGAAAACTCAATATCGGCGTCTCCCTAAAGAGGTTCCGTGTACATTGAAGCCACTACTGCTATCGTAATTAACTTAAAGGTCAATTTTTTAGTGGGAATTGAATAAGCTGCCCTGCACTTCAGTCAAGCCTCAATTCACATCAAATCAATGGCGCAAATCGCGTGTATTTTTAATAAAAGGAACAATAGTAAGAAAGTAAAGAGTTAGCAAAATGTAAAACTTACCTGTTGGAGAAGACTACACTTCTTGTGAAGAATCATCATAGATACCCAGGGAATGCTACCAGAAAGAATCCCCATTACAATAGCCGCCCATGATTGTACCAGCCCTGAGATATTTTATACTTCGTGTTAAAATACAAACAGCCGGTGATTTTATACCATGAAAATTATCAAGCGGTGTTGATGCATACCAGCGCCTGGGGTGATGCAAACAAGTCCAGTCATCATGCCCTGAACAGCTCCAATAACAGAAGGCTTCCCAAAGAAGATAACATCAAGACATGTCCAAACAAGAAGGCTCGTGGCCGCCGCTACATTTGTGTTTAGAATAGCGACTGAAGAGGCAATATTAGCAGCATAGGGAGCCCCACCGTTGAATCCCGACCATCCCATCCACAGCAGCCCGGCGCCCGCAAGCATGAGCAGCACATTGTTTGGAGGAAACCTCTCCTTGTCACTCTTAAGTCTTGGTCCAACCTGGATATATATATATGAAGACAATTAAAGTGATTTCATCAACAAATCAATTATATATTTCATAATAATGTAATTGATCAGGTATGTTTGTAACTTTTGTGCTTCCGGTACGTCGTTAGTGGACTTACCCAATACGCGGCAGTGAGACCGGCAATTCCTGAGGAAAGGTGAATAACATAGCCACCAGAATAATCAATGACACCCCACTGATAAAGAAAGCCACCACCCCAAAGACTAAAAGCACCTACAGTATAAGAAAACATGAGCCATAACGGCACAAAGGCCATCCAGGCCTTGATATTCATTCGACCAAGAACGGAGCCCGCTAGCAAAATAAGCGTGATAGCAGCAAAAGTGAACTGAAAGTACACAAGTGTAGCCATAGCATAGAAAGGCTCAGTGGTCACAGACTTCCCATCAACTTCGTGGGTGCTTTCCGGGACTCTGGCTCGACCAACCAGGTACTTTTGGCCTAGAGCAGGGGCGCCCTTGCCCCAGAAAGGGAGCAGTTGGTCACCAAAAGCCATGCGGTAGCATACAAGGACCCAGCAAATGAGCACAGCGGCAAAGGCATAGAGCACCATGAAGGCTGAGTTGACCGCCCACTTTTTCTTGACGATGCTGGCGTATATGATAAGGAGACCCGGCATGCTTTGGATTCCGACGAGTGTCGATGCCGTCATCTGCCATGCACTGTCACCTTTGTTGAGCCAGTCGGGGACTGCCGGCAGCTCCTGTTGGTAAGCTATTGGAATTGGAGGAGCAGCCATGGCGCTCAAGGCTTAATCTCAACTCTCTGCAAATATTATTTTGTTAGCAGTTCTGTTATCAAAGGCTTGTTGTATTATTTGTATGCATATATGGAACCGGAAGAAAGCATTGGGGACCATTAACTCTTTGCTTAGTGTCCTAATTTAGAAAAGTCTTTGAAAGTTCGTGTGAAAATTCAAAGGATTTTCAGCAACTCTTTCCGACTTTAAAGTGATGGGAGCACGGAAGTACAATGGTGGTTTAGGTCTGTCCTATCACCAATGTATGGCATTTAGAATTAAATTTGCCATTATGACCTATGGAGGCCACCAAAATGTGACGTTTCTCCATCTTCAAATTGTACAAGAACTTTCGTTGTCAATTCGGTCGGTCAAAACAGATGGCTTGGAGCACATATGTTACTTTTTTTTTTCATTTATTCATTTATTTATATTTTAAAAGTTGAGGAAAATGTACTAGGGACGAACAGTGCTCAAATATATAATTTCTTAACATTAAGTATGCAACAATTAAAACTTTTTACTGAAAATTCTGTCTAATTGAACTCCGGTTATACAACAACTTGTAAATTTACACCCTATATAATCTATTGGTAACCCATGCCTAATTGGACTATGCTACAATACATCTCAACTCATATATCTATAATAACATACGTAGATGATACGTACGCCCGAATAATTGAAATAAACTCTCCTCCGACCTTTGCGAATGGGGAGACCAGGACACCAACCGTCTTGCTAAGGGATGGTTGATGATTAATTAGAATATATGTGTACGGTTGATTAGTAAATTAGTCAAGAATTGGAGAGAGTTTGACTGTACTTAGTTAATTGTTCTCCTTCCATTTCCCCCTCCACACACCCCCCCCCCCCCAACCAAAAAAAAAGCAGAAGAGAGGACGTCTAATCATGCGTGAGCAATAATTATGATAAAGAAATGTATATTATATTTCATTGATTTATTTAAAAGTATAAATCAATTAGAAACCATAGCACGAAACACAGAGAATAGTCGCATAACCTAATTCAAAAGTCGTTACATCTCGAGTCAAATAGACGACTTTCCAAGAAACTACGGTAAAAAGAAATGATTTCTATACTAAAAGCTGTCGTATGATCGTAGACTAAAGTTTCTATTAGCAGCTGATTAACCCCCGAAATATCTTAAGGTCAATTATATAATATCACTTTATATAATGCAAGCAGATAATATGAAAATAAGGCTTGACGAGCTATATACTTATTGTTTAAAAGTAATTATTCTACACTAAAGTTATTCTCAAGGCTCTTCGCAATTGCTGAAAGTCAGGAAGATGATGATGTGGGTTGATTATTAAACGAGGGGACCGTTGATAGATCATAGAGGCTGCTCGAATCAGAATGCTCGCGGTCAAACCGCATGTTGGAAAAACTCCTTGCTTCGACGACTCGAGATCGAAATGATGTTGAATATATTTGTAACCCATCCATTCCCTTTCTTCTACTCTATGATTATCTGCCTGAAAATTTGAAACCAATGACTATCAATTTGTGTGGTGCATATATTAATTTCACTCTGTTGCAGGATCGCGTACTCACATATTCGTTATTAATGACAAAAGATACAGCATTTTGAACCATTGAAAATGGAGATACAATAACTAAAATCTGAATCTCAAAGGGGTCAACATGAAAAAAATTAAGTTATTATTTAATATTATAGTGCTGTAATTTTTTAAGTTATAGTTGTTATTCAAAAAATATAAATATGAAATAAAAGTTGATAGTGTGTACTAAATTTAATTTTTAAATAATAATTTTAAGAAGAATAGGAAAGATATTAAAGATTTTTTTATCATAAAAACATGGGATTAACATAACTTATCCTCTAAGTTATAATAATAATTAGTGTTTGTAAAATATTTTAATATTATGATTTTTAAATTACAACTAGTCCAACCTTAATATCAAACAGAACTTAAAAATTTACTAGTGTTACGTTAGAAAGTGTTACAAATAAATGGGGGAAATCCTATATAAGAACCTACTTCGTACATTATGTCAGCACGGTATGAGTACATAGAATCACAATCACTTATTATATTCGAGTACAATAACTCTGCTACAAGTTTTTTGGCATGGTTACAAACTTTCCGTTACAAATCAGAAGGTTTTTGTTACATATATAACAATTGTATGATGCAAAATTTGATAAGTTTAACGATTAATTTAAAAATATATTGAAAAACTTTGGATGAGCACCAAAAACCTAATTATGGCAGTTGTAACATATAATTAACAATTGTATGATCGTGTTGTTAGTGTGCATCAATTCTTCTACAATTTATTATATTACTGAGAAATTTGAGAGTAAAATTAACCTTCAAAAACATTTCCAATGGGACATCGAAAATGGCATCAACCTCATCAGGATTGAGAACAGGCTTGAAATCTTCTGTCTTGGCAAGCAGGCCAATCACAGGTACAACGTTAAGTTGATTCTGGGCGTATATATATAGAAGTCCCGACATTTTTAATTAATTAATTAGGATTTCAGATCCAAATACATTTGAAAATGAACAAGATTAGTGTGAATTATATATATATATATATATATATATATATATATATATATATATGTATGTATGTATATATATATTACCTTCGAGTTAAAAGGCTCTAAATGCGCAACAACTTGAACCAGATGAGGATCCAAGCCGATTTCTTCCATGGCTTCTCTCGATGCAGTTGCAGAATCGTCTGCATCGCCATCTTCCATTTTTCCTCCTGGCAATGCTACGTCCCCTGCCCGCTTACGGGAAACAATTTATGTCCTAGTCGCTAAGTATATTTTACTGCCTTTAAATTATGGGCTCAAGTTTAAAAGTACAACAACTAAACTATTTAATAAACATATTCTTATTAGCAAAGAGTACTGCTATATAGCCATAAGGAAGAAAGAAGGATGACTGAAACGGTAGCATGTGATGTCATTTCATGAGTTCTTTTCACTCTTTTTTATAATCCGTAAAAAGTTTAAAATAATGATTAAAAATAAAGAGGATAATGTTTGCTTATATATAAGGAAAGATTTCTTCTTTTTTTAACGTCCTTTTCAATTATTTTAATACTTCTTATGGACTAAATAAAAGAGAAAGAAGGACGCATGAAACGGCAGCACATACTGTCATTTCTGTCGTTATTCTTTCTTCTTCTTAGTCGTTTAGCATTTTCTATATCAAAAAGTTCATTCATCTATTAAAAGGAAGACATTTTATTCTAAATTTATTAACTTTTTAGATTTAATCGTTAAAATATACCCTTAATTCGATTTTCTTGTCTTATACTTAACTTGTTATTAATATAAATATTGCTTCAATAAACAAACGAATGCGCCGTAAATTGAACCTGTATAGTCAATAATCAAAGTAAAAAAAAAAGTCATGTATGCTAACCATGGTAAGAAGACAAATTCATGGACCTCTTGGTAAGAATAACACGTAGCTCGCCTCCATGACCTTCAAAGACACAAATCAAGACTGCTGCTCTTCTATGCTCATTTTGCTTTGCAACAGACTCCATGATGCCAAGATTTGAGCCGATAATACGATCATCATCACCATCTACTTGCTGTCCATTCAAACTAGTAGGTTTGTTAAGTTGAAGCTGCTTTGCAATTCTTTGCAGTAATGTTTGGTTGCCGCAATAATTCTCTTCATCTTCAATATTGCACCCCACTAACTCTATATCCATAAGTAATGCTCGTATTGTAGAAGTCACAGCACTATCCACATGTATAGTATATAGTTTGACATTGTATGTATGACGACTAACTAATAATCATATATAAAGGACAATTGTTTTGGAGAATCGATTCTAGAATCAATTTGTGTGTAATTAAAGAATAATGTGAACCATATTCCTTTGAAATGGAATTTACTTATGATTTGGGAATAATTTTCCACAAATATATGAAACTAAACATGCAAGTTGGAAAAAAAAGTATACATTGCTTACAATCACAACTAGCTGTTTTCATTAACATAACGGTGCACGTGTTACATCTCATGCAAAGAAAAACTTGGTTTGCTCCATCATTTTCTTTATTGATTGAATTCTTGCCACTCGTGTATTTAGTTTTTATATAATTGATTGAAAGGTATGTGCCTAAGACTTTCTCATTATTATTTACCCTTTCTCATATTAAAATTTGGATCTTAATCTCATACTTATCCGGGCTGTGTTAAGCTTTTATTTTTAGGACCTTCTGCGTATTTGTAACTATAATATTGCATAATTAAAATTGAATTATTTATATAATTTTGAGAGATCGCTAGTTTGTCTTCTATTGAAATTGATAAATACTACTTACTCCCATATTACTTTCATAATAGCAAATAATCCATCTAACACAATAATTTTATAATATTATTCTTATTTTCAAATACACTTTTATTCATATTTATTTCTAATTAAATAAATTACATAAACTGAAATTAAAATAAAAATTTTAGTGCTAAAAATAAGAAATATACATTTCAGTGTGAATAAAGAAATAATAATAATAAGATATATTTCTTAGACTTTTTGTTATTTTTAAACATTTCTTATAATAAATATATATTTTATAATACCAAGGTACAACAACAAGTAAATAACCTATTTATCCCTCTTTTTCTTTAAATTTCTTATGTAAAGGTTTTATGGCTCTGTTATGAAAATTTTATCACTCGGGGATGAGGATAAAGTATTCTATTATTATTGTCTTGAGAAATTGACAAAGTATTACATCTGGAGGATGGGTATCAGTCAGAATTCTCATGCTGTTATCCTGGCATTTGGGCCGGTGGAATTTGGGCTGAGCTGGGAAGAACGATCCAATATTATCAGCTTTCGTTAACTGATACCTCAGCAAAAAGTTAGATCCATCACACTTGCCGCCAGGGACGGTGCCCATTGAAGAGCACAATCAAGCAGGCACTTTATATATATGCTCGTGAATTTCCTCTGGCATGCAGCTCTGCTACCAACTGACGACGAGAAACATATGTTCATCATTGTTCATTGAAGTTACTTTCGGTGGGGTCATTTCAAAATGACAAAATGATTTGTCGTGCGCTTGAAAATTTCCCTAAGGAAATATTTAACTCTCTCTATAATGGATATGATGCCCTCGAATACAACCATGCAAGGAATTATCACAATAAAAAGTATTCACACTCCCAAAATATCCAAAACAATCATTTTCGACATTTTCATTTTAATAAATATTTAATATAAACACTTAATAATCTCAAATATGTCAAATCCCAACTCTCACTATCAATTAATCAAATTATATAAAATTTTATTTATGGCAACAAAAAAATTGTGTTAAAGATGGCCAACGGAGGGTGCCATATCGTGGTCAATTTTTTTTTAAGGCCTACCATGACTCACAACACTAGTTCACGCATGCCATGCTCAAGCCATGCCCAAAAAAAGCCTATCGATTTTTTTTTCCCTTCAAGTTCAAGTGCTTTTTTAAACCCATATTTCTAGTGTGCTTTGTTTAAGGCCATGTGTTTAACATGTTTTTTTAAGTTAATCAGCCCGTGTAACAACAACAATTTTTATTAAGGGAACAATTAACATTCTATTTATTACTTTATCGCAATATCACAACTATATATTTAAATATTTAATTTCATAATTACTAATTATAACAAAATAATACATAAATTTAATTTCAGAGATCATAGTAATGATTAATAAAAATTAAAATTACAATAATGAAATAACAATTACAAGAAGTTACAACTACGAAATATCAATTATAACAAATCACAAGTCACAACTTACACAAATTACAAATGAAACATATCTCCGTTAACTAAGTTATGAGCTCATAAATGAAATATTAACGTCGTAAAATTTTAGATATATCATTTATAAAATCATGATATATATAATTTTATTTATTAAAATCATGATTTTAATAATTGAAAAACATAAAACAATTAGATTTTTTTTACACCTAAGACTTAAATTAATTTAATAAAATATATTAAAAAATTTAATTTCAAGATACTTATAAAATCATAACTTTTTATTTTTACTTTTTATTAAAAAAAATTACTTTGATATACTTTGACCCACATACTATTAATGGCCCGCGGGCCACATGTTAACCCACTAATGAAGCGTGCTTATTACGTGTTTTTTTACGTGTTGTGATTTGGCTCATTACAAATCATGTCGTGCTTTTAAGGTTCATGTGCCTAAAATTCTAAGCTTGTCCCAGCTCACATGCATGTTGTGCGGTGCTATGTGTCCTATCAAAATGTGCTTGTGCAATGCTGTGCTGTATGGACACGTGCGGTGCCACATGCCACTCGGCCCCGTTGGCCATCTTTAAGTGCATCATTTTGATATTCCAATAGAGGAAAAAGATATTTCGAGTGCCATTAATGTGAGCTTATCAAAAATGCATATTTTACCCCAGAAGGCGGAAAATGTAGAAAGTGAGTCAGTTGTTTCGTCAACTCCATACTAGAAGTCTCAAGATGATCATAGAACAATTGCATGCCTATGTCAAGTTATTTTATTCAACCTAAGCCACTTAGCCCAAATGCCTCTTTAAGCCCAAAAACTTAGTTATGGTGCGTTGGGAATTGAGGTTAGACAATCGTAACTTAAAAAATACAGTACTAAAGTATTTGGTAAATACCAACAATTGTAATTTGAAAATTATATTGATATAATTTTTCACTTGTGTGATGAAAAATCAATTATATGTTTAATAATTTAATCAAAATTATTATGTTTAATTTATATTTACTATATATTATTAACTTTTGTTTTATAGTTATAATTTTTTTTGCACAGCAATTGTAATTTTTAAAGTACAACACCTCAATGTCAAACAGGAACGTGGACAACCAAACATATGGCCGTGAAAACCATGATCAGAGGAGCCCAACAGTTAATCTTAGAAGGTGGAAGAGGAAAGCTAGATTTACTAGGTCAAAGGCAATCCCTATGGGTAACTCTATCCTAGGCTCAAAGAGGCCGAGTGAAGTTTTGGAGGATGTCAATGCGCATGAGAATTAATACAAGGCGAATGGTGGTGTTCTTATCTCCAATTCTTGTGCTCAATCATATGCTGTCTCCAAGGTTGCAGAACCATTTTCTTTTAACGTTGTCATCAGTCTGATGTCTGGGAGACTTAGTAGCAATCTAGAGATTGATTGGGTTGCATCTGACATTAGAGCTTTTATTTGTGACAGCAGTGTGTGTTTTCTGTGAAACATATTTGAAGCTCTTGTAACTCAGTAGCTCACAAAGCTGCTAAAATGGTTTTTGGTCAATCAGCGTCTTTTACATGGCTGCAGGACGTGCCTCTTGAAATTACAATTCTCTTGTAATATTTCTGTGTAATGAAGCAACTTTATAAAAAAACAAAAATCGTTTTCATTTTCAATTATTATCTTCAGGGACGCCATTTAAAACATGAACTAAAAAATGCACCCTAGCGATTGGTAACGGGCCTCAGAGGCCCACCGACATAAATCGGGCCGTGGTTTCTTGTTTCATATCACCAGGTTTTTCTTTCCGTGAAAATTCTTAAACGCATAAATCAAGTTGCGTGTCAATTCATATGGGTTCACATATTTTGAAGACACGTTCAATCAGGTGCATGTGTTTTGTCAAGTACGCCCAACACGAATAGACATGAAAGGGATTTTTTTTCATCATATGCTGTTGTTACTCGTCAAATAAATAAGGGATCATAAAAGAAAAAATAATGGATCATAAGAAATTACTTTTCATTTAAATGTAAGTTGCGTACAATATAAGTTATCGGCTGCCGTTTACTTAAATTATTATATAAAAATCTAGAGGTCAAATTTGACTTTTGCTATAAAATCGAAATTTATACTAATAAATTTTTAAATTACAAAGGAATTTATCCGCACATTTTTTTTTTACATTATAGCTTGATAGTGATTCAATTCTCTCTCTACCTATATTCCCTCGTACTTTTTGTTTTTATTCAAGAAGTTTTTCCAACCGAACTGACGCCCCACTTGTAACGACGACCGAGTAACTGTGTCAAAATGTTAAATTGCATTTATTGAAAATTGATGTGCATTTTTATCTTTACTCTATTAAATTGTAATAATAATCACGTAATCTTCGTGGTATTGTGCAATTTAAGAGTTTCCGTCCTACTGAGTCATAAATAAATAAAGTACCATAGGGCTTCATTGTTTTACAAGTAGTAACGCATGACCATTTTTTTTTTTTGGGGGGGGGGCGGGGGGGTAATATTCTATATTTAGTAACTTTCGGGCTTGGGAAGTTGGGCTTGTGTGATCTTTATTTAATAAGATTTTTTTTTTTGAAAAACTTTAAGATAACTAATAAGAGTGGAGCTCAGTTTATAATATGTAATAAATTTTTTGAAAAAAAAGAAAAATGATATTTATTTGCGAATAAATAAATTTAAGCAATTTAAACAATAGATTTCCACGTCTAGACAGAGCAGAATGTTTAGGTTGAGGGACACACACGCGAAGTTGCGTAACCACTTGGAGCATCAACGTATATGGACCCCGGCAGCTCTGTCATGAAGTAATAAGATAGTAAGAAAACAAGTTATAAATAAATATTAGGATGCATTTACAAAGCTGCTTCAAGGAACTTGGAGAGGAAGTGACAGCATTTGAATGTGTGAAGATAAAACTGGCCACATAATTGACCTCACGTGCCGTCGCATGCACGAAAAGGACACTCGTAATTTTAATTTTATCAATAAACATGAATTATGAATACACAGCACATCACCTATTGCCCTGTAAGGTGCTTATCCAACAGTACATTGAGAGCAACGTTGAGGACCATCCATTCCTATTATGCTAAGTCTTTTGGCTCTTTGCCCTGTTTGTCTTGGCTTCATTTATTTTGCACTAAAAATTCCCCTAGCGGATAGCCACATGGATGAATGCTGATCATCATCAAAATCCTCAAAACTTGAATTAGCAAGTCCTCTGCCTAATAGCTATACATGGCCGGTATCGCTCCAGCTTCTGATTCCATGTTACCTAACAACAACAACAACACAAAAGAAGATGAGCTCCGCTTGTCTGAGGATCCCAAATTTGCACTTCATGGTGAGATTATGATGCTTATTATTATCTTGCTTTTTCTCATTTTCTTTTCAGTTCTTCTAGTCTTTCTTTACAATAAGAAGAAGCAGTCACAGTCTCAGTCTCAGTCACTGGGGCATCATCTTCATCGGCCGAAACATGGCTCATTAGAGCAAGATTTGCCGAGGAATTTGCGTGCCATTCAGTTCAAAGCAGCTCATAATCTTGGTAGCGATCAGTCAAAGTGGCGACATGAGCATGAAGAAATAAGCTCGACAACGTACGCATCAATCAGCATAGCATGAGTATGGCGTCGTATCAAGCTTATTGTGCATCTGCTCGTTTCTAGAAGGAAAGAGCTAGGAACTTCAAGCATCTGAGAGGGTGCTGCTGTTGCTGTTTCTGTTTCTGTTTCTGTTTCGTTGTGTTCACAACCAGCTAACTAGGTTGCAGCTGGTTTGATTAATTTCTTCTGTACGACGTGCAAAATTAATCATGCATTGCTTTTGCTGGGATGGGGCCCTGCGCCTGGACGTGACAAAATTTTTTTGTTCTTGGTTTTTGGTTATCATTTTGCAGCTTCTTTAATCTCCTGTTAACGTTTGAGAAAGTTATTTTCGGTGGAAGGAAAGAAAGATCTTCCACGTTCGCTTTATCTTGTGGTGTCAAATGCATCTAGCATTTCCAAATATCAAAGTCTAGGAAGATATTTCACAATTTTTCCAAAATTATTATTGCAATGTATGAAATCATATTATCTTTCAAAGAGTAACAGCCAAGAATTTTTATACAAATTAATGTGACACTCAAATTAATTTGTGATTATACCATTGCTCTATTTTAAAACAATGCGTTATTACATCAAGAAATTAAATAAAAGGAGTCTTTAAGAACGGGCTCAATTTCTTCAAAGTAAAATGCACGTACTTGCAGCGAATGGCTAGTAAATATATATGAAGTAAAAGTAGCCAAATTTACTCATGTACTATTACATTTTAAAAAATAATAATAAAAATTGTACTTGAAGGCTGCTCCGTCGAAAAAGGTGCGCCTTATTTACCTTCATTTTGCTTTAGAAGTAAGAATCAAATGTAGCAAGGCCCCATAGGACATGCAAATTTAATTAGATGACATTATGTCACACTCACGGATAAACGATCTTGCCAGTTGCCACCAACCATGGTACCCCATCACAATTTTGGGTGAATTACATTACAATCCCTATTGTTTCCTGAAAATAATAAGAAGTATACGTTTCGAGTTTTTAACAAATAAGCTCTAATTTAAAAATTACTTTCTCTCTCTTCTTGTCGATCCCTCTCCTCCACGTTTCTTTTCCTTTTTTTTTTTTCAGTTTTTAATTTCTTTTTCATCTCTTTCTTTTTTTTGGAATTTCATAGGTAATTTTATATTTTTCAATTTTCAAAGACAATAAAAGGGATTTATAAAAAGTAGTAATAATAATAATAAGACAACAAGGGAATTTATAGTAAATCAATTAAGTGGATTTGATTTGTTGTTAGCTGTGTTGGTCTCATGTATACTTTCAAGTTGATTTCGTTGCAGTGGTTTGATAGTGATCTCCCAAAAGTGGTAGGCTTATTTAGTTAAGCTTTGATATGTTGAAGTGGTTTAATGATCAATTTTTGTTGATACCAATAAAAAGTTTATTTCTATTTTTATTGAAAATAGAGAAGATTCAACTTCCATCTCTCTCTCTCCAAACTCTATAATTCTTTCCATATCCCAACTAGATTAGGATCCACTCCATCTAAGCCATCCAAAGCTTTCAAAAATCTTGTGCTACCTGACCTTTAGTGCTAATCTATGATTAAGTTTATTAATCACAAATTACTTAAGTAAATTTTACTAAGAAAAAGATCAGATAATAAGAGGACTTTGATCTATCCTAATTACCTTAAAACTCAAAATTTCAATCATTAATGTTAGAAAGAAAATACTTAAAAGTGTTGAAACTATATTTAAATTTGATTGAACAAGTGCAAATACTAAAATAACTTATCTATCTAAAACTATATTATTATTATTATTATTATTATTATTATTATTATAAGCTTGATCTATGAATTTTTGGCCTAATATGAAAATGTTTAACCAAGCACTGAATAAACCTTTTAGGTTTTGGCCAAGTAGAAGAACTTTGCTTTATTTGTTTCTCTTAAGCAAAAAAAGAGAGAAAATCTCTTTTCGATTTTAATTTCAATTCATAAAAATTAAATCAAGAAGTTAATAGAAATCTTTACATGAATTATATCAGTATTAAACAATAATTAGAAAACTCATTATAAGTCTCTATACATTTTACCAAATATACACGAAATGAAAAGATTAAATAATTCTACCAATACTCAGCTTTATTTTGGTCCTCTAATAAGACTAGAGAAATAAAAATAGAGGAAACGATAACTATTTTTCATTTCCCATTTCAGCTATAATTTTATGTACCTTCTTGGTATTATGGATAATTAATTATGGTAGTAGATTTGGGAATTAATAGCAAAACTGGGGAATGGAATATTGATGTATTGATGGAATAAATCAAAGGATCTATCTTACCAAATGGTAGGCTTTATTTTATATTTAAGGGACTTTTATTCTGAAGCATTGTAGTTACCCAATATCAGTTATAAAAATCCTTTCAAAATTCTCTACTTCTACTTCTTCCTTATTCATATCATTTGTCAACTTAACCAATAAATCAAAATGTTTATTTTGAAAAAAAATAAAATAACAACTAAGACAGAAGAAAAGAATGGCAATCTAAAGATTACCCACGGGATCCGTCAGAAGGAGAGCGGAGGATGATTATAAGGGGTAATAGTGTGAGATAATAATAATTATGGCTTTTTCTTGATTTTTTAGTAAACAAGAGGGATTCCAATGTTAAAACCCCAAGTAAATACGTCTGTGCGGCTGTCATCGGATTTACTTTTGCAATTCTTGTGTTGGATCCCATGATTGGATCACAAAATGACAAATTTATGGGCACCCTCCAGCTGCAGCAAATTAACTGGACCCTTCAGGTTCCGCGCAATATCATTCCCTGTTACTTTTTCATCCTTTGTGGGGTTTTTATGTTGGCAAAGAAGATGTATAAACAGTCCAAAATGCAAAATCAACAAGTTATTTGAGTAATCGTGGGGCATAAATGTATTTTACAAGAGAGCTTTAGTTCATTTTTGCAGCATATAAAACTTCATTTATGAAGGAAATCTATTGCGTGAGACGAACAACTTAGCCGGTCTAGCTCGGTTGGTACAGCACAAGGTTCTCCACCTTGCGGTCCCACGGTGGTCGACATTTGTTTTCCGTTGATTTTACTTATTTTGTAAACGACTAAATAATAGATTTTTGTGAAATGCTATCATCTGGCCTATTAGCTCAGCTGGTTAGAGCGTCGTGCTAATAACGCGAAGGTCGCAGGTTCGAGACCTGCATGGGCCACTGTTATTTTTGGGCTCATCATTTTATAAAGGGACCAACAAACAGGGGCCGAAGGAATAAAGGAACTATAAACAGGGGCCAATTCTTTTGTAAATGCTCTGGAGAATTCCTTGTACAACTCCTTTTTAATCAAAATTAATTAAAATACCCCAACACAAATCAATTCATTCTTGTTTTAAATAAAAACTTACTTAAATAAATTATTGTTTGACAAAATTTTTACACCCAACCCATTTCATAATTTATATTCATATTTTTCATTTTAATTGAAAAATATTTCTTTATTTTTTAAAAAAAATTGAAACTATATAATAAAAAGAAAAAAAAATTAAGGTAAATTTTATATGATGAGAGACTATTTCCACTCTAGAAAATACTATAGACACTCACTCATCAAATTAACATATAAACTTCTACTTAGTACACTAGAAAAAAAATAAAATCCCAAAAATACCTTCTGCGAATCTCTCTCGCCCGCCCACTCCCTCTTTTTCTTTTTCCTCTTGCACACTCATGGCATCAGTAACTTGAAAACTCTCCACGGAGACTTCTGACAGCTCTCTAACTTGCTCTTTCTCTCACTCATATTTTTTTTTTCCTTTTTTTTTTCCCTTTGGGGTTGGTTTATTACCTACTATATTAATGGAAAATCTTATTCTCATAAAATTTGTCATCTTCAACACGTGTAACTTTAACGGAATCCTCCATCTAGTCTAGTGTGCAAGTTCCTAGAAACTGTAAAACTGAAGAAGCATTGAGAAAATAAAAATGCTCATTACGTTTGAGAAAACTCTCAAAAAGTAAGTTTAGAATAATGATATCCACTTAATTTCATCTTCTTTCAAGCAAATATATATATCAATTTCATTAAAAATTTTATTGAAAAATCTGTCTCATAATTTATCTTTTATGTCATTTTAGGTTTAATAATTAATATCACGGAAGCAAAATATTAGGGTTTTAAAAACTTTTGGTGGGTGTGTTTAGAAGGGCGTCAGAGGTCATATCATCTTAGTTAATTATATAGGAATATCCTTAATTATATTGGACATTCAAATTTTATTACTAAATATCCTTAGAATAATTTACAATTAAGGACATTTTCATATAGTTAAAATTTGACTGTCCAAAGCACTTTTTTAGATTGCAAATAGACCCATTCATTTTATATTTTAGGATTTATATGCAATTTAAAAAGAAGTAATTTTTTTTTTTTTGAGTAAAATGGGAAGAGTTGGTTAATCATATATGAATGTGTATTTTGCCAATTAAACTGTGAGTGTTTTAGAAATAGCATTTAAAAGGAGTGTTACAAGAATTTTAGAGATTTGTTAAAAGATCGTCTCTTACAAATGAAAGTTGCTGTCAAAATAATAAAAAATAAAAGTGAATTATAAAAATTTTCTAGACTGGGAAAAAAATCTTTCGCAAATACCCTGTAAAGAATTCACAGCTTGGTTCGACTTTTCCTCCTATTTTCTTTAGTTGGTAAATAGTAATTGAAATATGAGTTGGATATTGGCATTCATACTTCATAAAGAAAATTAAAATTTTCGCTGTCATCAACTACCTATATATAACAATTTTGCTAATTATCTTACCAAAAAATTTGTGACAAAAAAAAATATGTACCCATTAATACATATAAACGTGGATGCGGCAGAGTACAGGTGTAAGTAAGTGCTTGAGTTAATTTGTCTCTTATTAGATACACTTGCCATGTATTCTTTATTCTAGAAGCTAAAAATATTAGTAACCCAATAGCCAATAAATTCACAATTTGATAAGCTCAGTTGTGCTGCTATTTAATAGTTGATACACTTACCATGTATTTTTTGTGTTTGTTGAATGTTGACGATGGCCTTCGATTTTCAAATTTGAGAAACTCGTATATAAACGGCTTTGGGCAAGCTGTACAATTGCCAGCTCTTAGCTAACTTATGCGTCTTCCATTTAGTAAGGCCAGAAGGTGAAGTCACACATTGAATTTTTCTTTTTCTTCGTTAATTACTTTAGTTAACTAATTAAATGGGATGCTACAATTCGTTTTACAGGTTCAAAACATTAATTCAAGAATGTTGAATCGAACACGAAGCTTTTCATCATCTTCTTGCACTAGCATGGAGAATTTGGCATCGCTTCGTCGATCGGCTAGTGATTCTGTAGCTCTGATGAACGCGATCAAGATCGATGCTGGAGATAATTTCTCCTTTGAAGGCGACATGGAAAGTTGTGATGGTGGCGATCATAATAATAATAATAATAATAATCATAATCATTTTAATTATTCATCAGACAAGAAACCAAGCTCTGCAAATAATGAAGTGAGACCCCTGACCCCAGCTGATTCTTCTAGCAAAATTGAGCCTCAAAAAAGGGTTGCTAACAATGACCATGGAAAGGACCCCAAGAGGATAAAACGGTTGGATTTTTTTTTCTTTTTTGTTTATTATCTGTAAATACAATTGTTAACTAAAATTCTTTGGTTTTTCTGTTTGGCAGATTGCTTGCAAACAGAGTGTCTGCTCAAAGGTCTCGACTTCGAAAATTAGCGTACATGGAAAAACTCAAGAAAGAAATAGACAATGAAGAGGTACGATAATATTGGATATATTCTTAATTTATTAGTTTATTAATTAATCTCTAATTAATTAGTGTTTTTGAAACTCGCTTTATTTCTCTACACACTCGCAAGTCAATGGTTTCTTTAATATAGTATCAGAGGCATTGTCTTCTATATAAATTCTCTTGACGAGACAGCTCGTTGAAGGAACATAGTATTAGAACCAAGGTCTTGTTGAATTCTCCGCCCACAAAACTGTATTAATGCATACTTAGTTCAATTTCTTGTACTATGGTTACATATGTATAGGCCAGATTATCAGTGCTGCTGCAACTAGTCTCTCACTATGAGACTAAGTGCAAGCTGCTTGAAAAAAAGAACCGTAAGATGAAGGAGATTATGGAAGCTCTGGAGAATGAGACAGCTGCCAAAGAAGGTAATTTGAGCTAGCTGTTAGTTCTAGAATATTATAAACACATATGATTAATGGACTTTGACAAATATATTTAATATAATTGGAAAACATGTGTGGCTGCAGCTGAATTCCAAGCTCTTATGGAACAGAAAGAGGCCATGGGTCTGGCCTACAAGTTGCTAGAAGGAGGAAAATGAAGATCCTCTATCTGGATTCTGAGCTCTTGATGAAATCAAAATGTTTGTTCCAATAGCTTAATGAAAATTAATAAGTTTGCGAGTTTCCTTTGTATAAGTTGTCAAAAGTATGGATCATGGTCCAGAAATTTGATAAAGGTGGAGAACTTCATTTAATCACATACTGCATTTGGTTGATTTGTTTTAAATGAATCACTAAAGAAGAGGCATCTTAAAGAGTTACATTGTCAATAGAGGAGTACGGGGATCCATAACAAGAATAGCCCACTTCGTAAAAAGAATTAGGCCAACATAAAAACAATAGATTGACGTGGACGGGTGAAGCAAGGACTGAACATACATTGAACAACCCCGTGAATCACGGTAAAAAAAAAGAGTGATTTACAATGTTGTGAATGAGTTTCCGGACTACATGATGTTTGGGATTCTTCATTTTATAAACTGCGGATTCGCCCTTTTATAGTGTTGTATAAGGGCTCTAAATTGCTGCACAGCTTCTTTATAGCACTCTTTACAGCTTCATGTATCGAAAAATTATTATGTATATACGCACAAACATACAGATTTTTGGAATCATAACACTTACTATCAAAAGAAAGGGACGTCAAATCCACGATAATTGATAAAAATCTCCATTTGAATCACTAGAGGAGGAGTGTCTCGCCATTGAAAGGAAAACTTAAAACCCATAATATAATTAAGAAGAAATTAACTCTTTATGAATCGCCAAGAATGGAATATCCATAATGATTGATAAAAATCTCCATTTGAATCACTAGAGGAGGAGTGTCTCACCGTTGAAAGAAAAACTTAAAACCCATAATATAATTAAGAAGAAATTAACTCTTTATGAATCTCCAAGGATGGGATATCCACGATGAAATGAAATGAAGCGAACTTAAACTCATATTAGCCATGCATCAACCACCGAATTCCCCTCTAGAAACATGTGAAAAATTAAAATTCAATCCTTTGATAACCTTAAACAATTAGACCGACTTAAAACCAACATATTGGGTGAGTTAATTGGGAAAAAAAAACTCAAACAATTAGACAGAATTAAAAACAATAGATTGACAAGGAGGAGCGAAGCAAAACTGATAATAAATATATAGAAATGATTTTTTTGAGTAATCACTAGGTAGATGTGCCCAGCACAATTATATAATTATTAGGCCTCATTTGCCTGCCAAGAAGTTTAGGTGTTTTCAATTAAAATGGCAGTAACTGCTCAGAGCATATGGCCATGGCTCATCTATGTCGTAATAAATATATTAATTGGTAGCTGTGTGGTAAATTAAAAACTGAAAATCAGACAGGCATGCAGACAATAATGCTAATGAAACTGCAGAAGAAACAAGATGAAAATTATAATTTTTGTATAACGGTACAAGTACAATATCACATAATGCATGCATCAATATTCGGATAAGTACCTCAAGATCTCACTTAGAATTGACGCCTTAATTCATATAGTCAGATCTAGAGTACTTGCCCTTCTAATCGCATGCTCCTTATTACCACGATCTTCTCCTTCCTTCATCAACCTCCTATGTTTTGAAGATGATGAAGACGGTGAGTACAAAGATAAAGATAACTCACTATCAACTTCATTGATCTTCCCCTCCAATGAGCCTTGCCGCGGCGGCCGGCTCTCCTCCTCATTGCTACTAGGTCTCAGCCTTAAAGATAGTTCCAAATCAAGCTTGCTGCAATCCGTAGCTGTTCTTTTCATGGTAGCACTCTTTTGTTCTTCTATTTTTGTGTGCTGTTGGCTTGCCGGTTTGAGCTCAATTGGGAGTAATCTTGATTGTGCTTGCCATGGACGACGATTACTGTTAAAAGATGTTTGAATTTCTTCTTTCAATTCAGGCATTTTCCAAATAGAATTTGCACCATAAGAGAGAGCACTACTTGAAGTACTCATGCGAAAATTGTTGTTACCAGGCCAGTTGCAATTGGTGCTGTCGAAGATCTTTTCAGCCACCGTGCCATATAATCTAGATCTAGTTTCATCAATTAAAGTCCTGCTCACGTAAGGATTACGCATTAAATACTCACGAGCAGTACTCCAAGAAGCTTCCCCATATCTTCAAAAAATTAAAGCAAGTGAAAGTAGATTCATAAATATCAAACTTGAAAAGGGTATGTGTATGTATCAGCAGATTAATTGGATTGTAATTGTTTTTTGTACCTGAAACTAGAAGCTTGGCTTTGATTATTATATCCTTGTAGCATGGGAAGTTGGCTGAGATTATAAATATTTCGATCTCCACTTTCCACAAGATGCCTATGATCTGCCATGACTGTCAGTAAAAGACCCACTTGTATGCTTTAGTTTTTGATCAATTATTAGAAACCCTAATATTTTGCTCTGAAACTAAAATTATAATGAAGAAATTAAGTATATACCTCGACTTGGATCATCAATCTTTTTGCTTCTATACATCTGAAAAAAATAACCAAATGCAAAATTAGATAAAAATATTGTTAGATGTCAAATTATTTGAAGATATATAATAATGAAACAAAATTTGAGGAATTAATTATGGATTATTGTGGGTGTTTTCTAAATTAATCAAAAATATATATAACCTGTAAATGGCTCTTGACATGAGCAATACTAAGTCCTTTGATATCCATCATTTGAAGAACTAGCTTAGGCGTTGCTCCTGCATCAAATTTGCAAAAAAAAAAAATTAATTAGCACTAAAATTGCTAGAAAATTGAAGAAAAAGAAAAGCAAAAATATATCCATGAGTGGACTACTTACTGTCTTGTCCACCGAGTTTTTCAACGGCATGCACAAAACGAAGATGAAGATCAGGAGTCCACCGGAGCCTCGGCATCTTGGATCTAACATAAGGCCTAACTGATGGCTTCTTATCATTCTCTTCAACTGTACTGTTGCTTGAGCTTCCTCCATTTTTAGGCCTGCTGCTTTCATCATCATTCTCTTCGCTTTCGCCCTCATCCTCAGGAATTTCATCGCTAGAGTTAGGGCATGTTTTTGAACACTCAGTGCCCTCACTTCCTTCCATATTCTTCTTTCAAATTAACACCTCTAAAGCTTCAGATCATGAAACTGAAGATTGATAACGCAAGCTAGGCTAAATTGAAGCACTCCCACAAGCTTAGAAATTAAACTTGACATCTACCTACTTTGTTCTAGCTAGTTGCTTCTCTGGTATGTAACAGAGAAGAACCAGTGTTTGGAAGAAAAAGAAACATCGATCTCAGGACGCGAAAACCTTCGCAAGAAAAATAATACTAGAGATAGAAGATAAATGGAAACCCTAGATCTCAAGTCTTGACTTAGAAGATAGAAGACACTGCCAAGTAATTTCTCCTTCCTTTCCCCTTTGAACTTGTAAACTATCATTTACCTAAACTTTGCCTTGTATGTTGTGCATGCCATGTTATGTCATGTGTTTGTGCATGCATATGTATGTCTGTGGATGTACTGACCATCGATATCACTTATGGGGAAAATCATTCGTTTCTTTTTTTTTTTTTGGAAAAACAACTATAATATTATACGGTGAAATGAACGTATAGGTTAACTTGGCATGACCAAAGAGAATTGAAGATGATAAAATAATATTCAAAGTTTGTCAGACAAATACGTTACGATTTACTATATTTCAGAAAAGGATAAATTAAAACTTCTTCTGTGGGAACCTGGCTAGTTTGAACTTGAAAAACAACTTCAAAGTGGACTTTTGTTCTTAATTTGTCACTTGGCAAAATGAACAAATCTTGGAATTCGTGCCTAATTAAAGAGCGAAATATTAGTCCTTGAGCAATTATACTTAGACAAAAACCTGACCGACAAAAAAGCAGCGTCCATTTAATCGCTTTATTATAAATACAGTAAACTAACATTAGTTTATCTTTATTTTTGTGAGTATTTTGTCTACTCTCTTTCTCTGCAGCATTTTCCTTTGTCTGCGTTTCCACTCTAAATAATTAACCTTAAAAATATACAAAAGACATGAAATATTTCAGCTGCAATTTATAAATTTCATGAAACCCTGCCATAGCCAAAAATAAAAACTCTCTCACAGGAAGAATAACCAAATATAAAAATACAAATTCTATAATGGGAAGAAAGCTAGACCTAATAATTTTTTATGTGCATAATTTACACCTAAAAATTACAACTCATGACATTTTCTAGTTTTAAGTTGCATTTGCGTATGTTTAAAGTCTTGAAGTTAAATTGGACATTAAAGCCGCTATTACTTAACCAAATTAACATGCACTGCTCAAGTAATTACGAAGCAATAAGTGACTGAGCTATCAGCTACGTACGTAAATGAAGCATGCAGGTGTGGAGTGATGCAATATATGTCTCTCTCTCTTTAGATATATATATATATATATAGCTGTAATTGATGCAGAACCAGACACAAAAGAAGATTATCAAAATGACTTTCCAACGGGAATCACGGGCTCTGCTCCTCATTCTGACTTATTCTTGCCACGTCACCCTCATGCATGTTTCCCAAATTTGCTTTTCCGTTAATGAAGTAAATAATTGAAAACCTTAATTAGTGAGCTATCTAAATCTCCGATAATTAAAGCTAAAATCCTTGCATTTTAACTGATGATGAATTAATTTCTTGAATGTTTTAATTATTGATGTATAATTTTTTCTTTCTTTTTGTGGTTGATAGGGGTGTATAAAGTGGTTGAATGAGTTGCAAATGAACTTTTTCATTCTTCCCACGTGTATAGCCGTGAAATGATTGACCTATCTTGGCAAAGCCAACACATTAATTAGGGTTTTTCCTTTTTGTTAGTCCCTGTTCCTATCGATCACAAGGATCTTGCAGCAACTGTTGTTAGAGTTGGCGTTTGCTTTATTCTTGTCCTTCTAATTTGGTTATACATATTAATTTCATGCCCACGGGGAAGGATAGTACAAGAGATTTGATGTTTAAATCATGCTTGCTTCATAAAAATTGGTGAACAGAATCTGAATCTAAATTTCAAAATGTTATAGGCCACTTAATTTAGGATCTTTTTCTATATTTTTTTCTTCTAAGAAACTAAAGTGGAACAATAGAAACTTTTCTAAAAGTGTTTCTTTGAATTTACTGTTTCAAAGAATCTTTTGACATCTCAAATCAAGTTAAGTCCTTGTTCGGTAAACGTAACCCTACCGCTATTTTGAAAACATAACTCATGGAGGGCTTGAAGTCTCATTTTATCGTTATTCTTTAAGATAGAGTGCCATTGGATCCGTACACCAAACGGGTAATTGTTAATTAATATATAGTTTCATATCAATGATCTTTTGATATTTTTCTGAAGCGAAAGGTATCTCAATCTTCTGTTGAAGCTGGTCAATGAGTCTCCTTCTGGGTTTTTAGTATATAATATTCGATGATGATATTTGCTAATAAAATAGTGAAAGAAAAATAGTTAGGAAGCTCTAAAACCAGCTGTCGAAAACAGCAACTCACAAACAACCCGAACCTTTCTGGTATTGTCACCAACTTGCAAGAGGCACGAAAAATTTGACACCTCACAACTCTCTGCGTGCCTCTCTAGGGCTCCCTAATCTGTGACAATATTCAAGTGCATAATCCTCCGCAAAATTAATAAGCGTATGTGCGACAAGGTAGAAACAGCGGATTGAGCATAAACGAGGGGAGAAAATGACGCGAAATATTTTAGACTGTGTTCGAAGGTCTAGATTAATTTTATTATAGCACAATATAGATATACAAGTCCATTTTAGCCCAAATTTTAGCCAAATTTAGGTGTCTATTAGAATTTTAAACTCATACTCAGTAGAAATTCACCTTTTGATCTGCAATAATTGTATTATAGCTTGATTCATATATGTGTGAGCAAATTATAATTTGATTGGCAAATCCGGCATCAACATGGACTAAATAGCACATGAGGAACTGAACTGAGGAAGGCACAAATATTACATGTCAGTATGTCGCAATTAAATTAACAGAAAGCCTGAAAAAAGATTCACTCCAACTCCTAGCCTGCGAAGTCAACCCCCAACAGTGTTTTGGAACCCTTTTTTCTTACAATTATATACTATCTTATTCTAATTTTGTTTTTATTATTATATTGCATGAGAATACGTGAGCCTATTAATGCGGATCTACCTTTCATATTTAGAATGAGCATGTCTGTCGTTTTATATATGTTTATTTAAACAAATCTCTGCTCACTTTGTCACTTTGGTCGTGAATCATGCATTATGTACATTATCACCATGCATGATGTGATTCTCGCATGCATTCATGCGTTGGTGTGCCGTAATAATTTTATAATCTTTCAATTTAGAACAAGGCATTCAAGTTTCAAAGAAGCTTCACAACTGCTACGAATTTAAAAACCTAAAAAAAAAAAATTTGGTTGGTGAAAGTATTCCCATCTAGACAATTTTTAAGCCATGCAAATGTATAAATATACATAAGAAAAGAATGGATAAGAATAAAAGGAGATGGACTGATGTTTTCATTTAAGTCCATGCGATTCATTCGTTTCCACTCACTGTTTGACAAGTCAGTGCAACCGCGCGAGACTTTTTTCATAATTCATTTCACCAAAGATGGAATATGCCGCCCATTTTTTTCTTTTCTTTTCTTTTTTTTTTGGGTAATTAGTGTTTATTATTGAATGAAATTACATGCAACAGCAATAGTATGTAGGAGTCCATTGTTTTGGTTTGAAATAATGTACAGTTCTACCTAATGGTAATGGACATGGAAGCAGCTGTTTTAGAATACAAAGCCGGCCGCGTAGATTCCTTATTTCTTGTGAAGAATAATCTGAAGATCAAATAATCTTAAAATGGAAGGTAGAAGTATAACGAAATGAAAAATAGATCACAATGTGAAAGGCATTAGAATGACAAATGTCACGAAAAATATTAAAGGGTGGAACTTAGCTTGATAATCATAATTAAAAGGGTGGACCTTAGCTTGATAATCATATACATTATTTTACTTTTTTTGAAGTTTAAGTTTTGATAGATCTGACATGCTCTAATATTCGTTTTGAACATGATTCTTATTAGATATATTTTCACGACATAAAACGTGGATCTTTGAAAGAACAAGATCGAGGCGGAAAAAAACAGCATGTGAAGAAACTGCAATGGAGGTTTGCTGGAACTGAAACAAAACATTAAGTAAGATACAATGTGAACGTGGGCTTTAAAATCACATTAGTGCAGCCACTTGACTCAAAAGATAAAGGCTGAGTTTGGTAATTCTTTATCTTTTAAAATAATTAATAATTACTGTTAGAAGTGAAAATAGTCAGTTAAATATTTTATCAAATTTATTAGTAAAAGTATTGTGAGTTTTAAAATTAGTTATATATATATATATATATATATATATATATATATTTAATAATCTTACTGTTAAACTATTGTAATAATATAAATTACTGAATTAGATATAATGTTAATTAAAATTTATTTAAATATCTATGAACATGCTCATATTTTTTATTGTGTATGTATAATTGTTGATAGTAAAATAAATATTTTGTATTATTAATGTTATTTTTTTTATTTTGTTATCTCAATATAATTGATGATAACAGCAACAGCAACAATGACAATAACCCATTTAAAATTAATAATTTTATTTTTTAATCAAGAAACATGATTTTAGATTTTTATAATATGCATATGAGAATATGTATGGAATTATATTAAGCATAAAAGTGATTCTTAAAATCAAATTTTAGAAAGTTACTTTTTTTATTGCTTTTCAAAATCTACTGTAGGATTAGATAATTTTGCTAAAAATGATTTCTAAAAAAATTTATTAAATACTAAATTTAACTTTTAGATTTTTAAAACCACTTTTGATTCTTTCAAAAATAATTTTGGACAGACCCTAAATGTATAGATAAAATTTAAGATTAGTATTAAAAACAAGTTTTAAGTTTTACTATGTTTCATCAACGCAAAAATAGATATTGGTTAGAAATAAATATTTAATAATTCAAGCACTTCACTGGCCCAATCAGATCAAATTGAACAATTAATGTGAATGTCTCCCTATTTGTATTTATAAGAACCCTAAAATTAAGACTATGTAATCCATGCGAATAATATTGAAAAATATCAGTTGGCACTTTTTCAAATTATGAATTTTGAGTTAAATGACAGTAATTAGTTATAGCTAATCACCAAAAATTTAGCCCATTAAAATTGTGGGCGTAAGCAAACGTTTGCACTGAATAAAAAAACTCAGGATAGTATGATATTAAATTTCACATGCGGTCAACAACCCTCACATCAACCTAATTTTTAACCTTTCATAATTTATTTACTTTTACAAATCCATTTGAATGCAAAAGAGAATAGCATTTGGCTAGCCACCATCGCAATTAAATTAATATCAGAAATTAAATGTATCTTTTTCATGTTGAGAATTGAGATGTGGTAATGTTGCGCCGATTGCCGAATATAAATTCTGTCCCCTAAAATAATATTATATTAAGCTGTCTTCGTGTCAATATACGTATGAATGGCTTGGAAGAGCATATATAATAATTTAAATATTTTATACTTTATCAACGTTGAAGTTATATAAATTGTCTCCCTTTTCATACTTGTGTCGTGCCCCACAGAAATGCTACATCTTACCTTCCTACTTATCTTTTAATCATGATCATGATCTGAAGTTTAGTCCACATGATGTGTTTAGTAGGATCTGATAATTAAACCAAGGTTAAGCTATTAGATAATAGATTGTTGCCTGACTAAAATTTAAACAAGTCTCAACATACCTCCTCATATGAAAATTAATGATTGTTCGGTTAATTAGATCACTAAAGCCTGAAAAACACAAACAAGTTAAAAAATCGAAATATAATTTGATTGAGATGTTAACATATGGAGAATATCGAACATCCTTGGCAGAATTCTAATCCTTTAAATGTCTCAGAACAAACCTACCAACTTTAGTTCTGATATCATATTTAAAAAAAATCATGTTAATGTGAAACTACTAAGTAATGCCTAAAATAATATTAAATATTTAATAGTGCTATACCCAATTGGGATACTCAGTTAGAATAATCATTGATATGTCACCAATTATTTGTTGTCATGTAACATATGATTTTTACAACCTAATCAAACATATGAAATGTAAAATGCCGTATCAGTTGTATCTTATTTGAGTATCTTTATTGAATAGAAATAGCATTAGTCTTAAAGATTAGTTAAAACAAGATGAACAAGTGCCCAAACATATATGAACATTAACTCATATAAACCCCCAATATTTTTTTTATATTTTATTAATTCTATAAATGATTTCTCAAGTATGTACTACATATGTATATCATATACATGCATGGCCAGTCAATTCAACCGCACAAACAAATGAATATCAATGAATTAATTGACGATTAAATTTCAAATTGATAATAGTTTGATTTCATGCTTCAATTAATGACTAATGATGGGCTCATTTATCCATCTAGCTATAAATTAAAGCAATAGGATCTTGTTTAAGATTATATAGCAGTACAACTTTTTTTTATTGGCAGACGTGTAGAGTCTGCATCTCATGAAAGATTTAATAGATCCTTGCTATCGAAAGATGTTTTAAATTATTCTTCCTTTCGCTTTACGACATGGGTAGCAAGTCAAAGAAAGAATACGCATTTTGTGAAATATTTGTAGATTTTATCAATGAATTAGAGATGTTTTAATTTGATAATTTTTTTCTTCCTTTACTTTGCCCCTATATTACGAAAACTGCGGTCGTTTTTTTCTTTTATTTTTTTTTCCCTTTCTTGAAGAATATTGTGGTCTTAAATTAAATAACACAAAGATTGCAAATTAAAAAAACTTCACATGTGGCAGTTTTGCTCTTACAAATATTAAATAAAGATTCTCTTGTTAATTCAATTCATCTTTCCACATCATGAATTGACTGGTCTATTTAGCAATACCATAAGTTTTAATTTCTTTTTCTCAAGCAAAACTACGTAGCTTAGATTTATGACGAAGCCTTTATTCTTTATGTTCTCTTCAAAGTCAACGTTATAGGTCTGTCACTGAATTAAAAAAAAAAATGAAGAAACTTTGATTGAAATAGGCTACCATTATCCTTTTGTGCTTCTTAAAGGGGGGAAAAAAAACAAAAGATGCTACGGATCTTACATTCTGATTTATTTTCGATATTAATTTTTTGCACGCAAAATAATGAATAAATAGTTTTCTGATTTATAATTCAACACACATGTCTGATCTCGCTTGGAACTGTTCACAGAGGATTAAGCTTTGAGTTTCTGATTAGAATCACACTCATATGAGTAGGCATGAGCCTTAATTACCAATTAAAAAAGTAATGGTATATTAATGCAAAACACCTCCCAAAAGTTTAGAACATTCTTTAATGTGTAGTTGGAAGGGTGTGATCGCTTCTCCATTAATTTTTTTGAGCTTTTTAAAAATATTAAAATTAAACGAAGTAACAAACTGTTAAACTATTTTTCTTTTCTTATGTTATAGCCAAATTTTGCCAATGCTTTTTTTTTCTTTCTCAAATATAATGTAATTAGGTATTCTTTTTCTAATGTTTTGATTTGACAATAAAAAAAACAATAGGTTTTTTTTGGCTGAAATTAATACTACTCTTAACATTCATAGTTGCATTTCCAAAACAAAAAACAAAAAACAAAAAGGAAAAAATTTATGGTTGGGCTTGAATATTATTAGGTAGAGTGGTGCTTTAACACCCCTTAAATATACTAATAAACCCCCTCTTCCACCGGAACTATTTTCTGTTGTTGCAAACTCTTTAGATTTATCATCAATCATTTTTTATTTTTTTTGTTTCTAATTTATGGCTCTCATCTATTCAATTTTACGAAAACTGTAATAATGTATTTCTCTTTATTTGTTTTAGTTAATTTTATTTATTCTTGAAAAGCAGGTATTTCTAAGTTTTATGAAGAAAGAATAGAGATAACGAAATTTCAAAAAAATTTATCCTCCACATAATTATTTATGTGGAAGGCGAGTAAGAACTAAGAACATAGCAAAATAGTTTAAGGAGTGAGAAAACTGCAAAACAAAACAAAACAAAAAAAAAAAGAACCAAATAAATGGAATGTTAATTTAGAGAGAAATGATATTTTTTAATATTAAATAGAGTATAATTGAAAAAGGACACTTAGAAGCACAATAGAGGCAGCCTCTTTTAAGAAACTAAAAGCATTCCTCCAATAATCTGATTACACCCTCTACGTGAATATCAAGAAATTAGAGTAACTTATGCAGGTCTGTTGCTGCCAATGGCAATGGCAATAGTGATGTTTGACCCGCTCACTTTTATATCAGAATTTATTTGTTGTTACATAAAATTACTTATAAGATAAATAAATTCTAAGTACACCCACATAATAATAAAATTCTGCTAATGATATCTCATAATAAATAGATTTTAAGTTCAATGTTGCAAAAAAAAAAAAAAAAATTGTTTCTAACTGTACGATTTGTAACCATCATGTTTTATTTTTTCAAAAGAAAATTGCAGTTATCCAAATGATGCAATTATAGCCTAAGTAGTACATCGAGGAGAAAAGATGAACGAGCATTGACCCAAAAACGGGGGAAAAAAAAAATCAAGAGTTCAAACAAAGATTACTAAGAAGAGATATTATTTGGGTTTTGCAACATTGTGTAACTCCATCGTTTTAATGGCAACACAGAGAAGAAATTTCAAGTTTATATTCATCCAGTAAAAAGAACGAACGATTAAAATGAAGGACAGCCAGAAATGAAATATTATAATTCATTGAGTGAAAATAACAAACAATTGGAAAACCGATTACAATTATATCTCAAGCCATGAATTTCAAGTTTCATAAACCTCGGACCACGCCACACTGAATGAATTACGTATGGAAAAAGATAATAATTATAACAATGGTTAAGTATGAATCAGGTTTGAGGCATATCGAGAGAGACAGAAATTATTTTAAAATTTTTTAATTGAGGTAATTGAGAAGTGGGAGATGATGAAATAAAATAAGAGAGTCTGTATATGCACGGGCCTTTCAATGGCCGAATTAGCAAAGTTTCCCAATTGAGCCCAATACTGAAGGCCCACCTTAAAATCCAGCCCAATTAAATAGCTTACATACATCCTTTTCCTCATGAAAGGAGAGAAAAACCATGGTCGTTTTAGAACCTCGTTATTAATGCGAGTTCCTCACGGAAAACGATATCAATAAATAGCCAAACAGTTTATTTTGTATTGTTTGACACTTCCTCCTCTTTTAACTCAAAAACGGATGGCTCGAGTCACCTCATGAAGAATATTTCCTTTAAATTCTTATGTTGAGTTTCAAATCATTGTTGATGCATACAGTTGAAATTTAATCTCAAATTAGTAAGATTACTTTAATTACATTTTTAATTTGTTAAGTAAAAGAAAACTGTACGTGTACGATATTAAGTGCATAATCCTTGGAACATGATCCCAAAAAGCTCGGTAGCTTTTTCTCTGACACTCTCAAAAAATGACAATAATAATTAGTTTTACTTGAAAAAAAAATAAAAAAATAAAAAAATGAGTTATGATTCCTGATTTTTTATGGAAAAGACATGTCAGCCAGATCTGAAATTGCACAAAACGTTAAAACGTGTTGACAGATGGCAGCCTCTAAACGTGGATGCCAAAGCCCGTGCCGGCTTGCTCACAGCCAACCCCAAAATAAAAAATAAAAAATAAAAAATAAAAAATAAATTATGTGCATACACTGAATCTCCACTGTAATCACCTTCATTCTTACTTTGTTTAGTTGTTGTTGGATGTATTGCACTCAGTAGCTGGAAGAATAAAATATACGCCTTTTGTTTTCTTATTTATTACATTTTTTTTTTCTAAAACTATACTTATACAGGATCTGTAATGTGTGCAATTCAATTATCTGGATTGAGAATGAGTGGAATCTACTTATAAACATGGGAATATCCATGAAAGTTCTAAAAGATCACGGCCTCTCTAGGTCTAAGTCAAAAAAAAAAAAAAAAGAGAGAGAGAGAAGAAAATGATCCTAAATAAAATTCAGCGTATTTTTTAAAAAATTTAGACACAGTAAGATTTAAAAATTTTTCTTTGTAACACACAAAGATATAGATGTCTTACATTAATACGAGAAGGTTTTTAATGTTCTTAGAGTACTTCTTCTTTTCTATTAACTCATTATCACGTATATACTTCAACTAATATGCATAGATACATTATTATATATATACTTCAAGTAATATGCATCCACACGTAACAAAAAAATGTTTTTAAAAAAAAAGAATAATATTTTCAAAACACTCAATACTTTTCTCATTCGTAATCAAAGTGCTACATAGAACATTCTTTTGTTTGTCTGTATAGCAGCAAGCGAAACAAAATTTTTGTTGAAAGCTTGGTTGTACTCAATATTTAATCATGATAAGAGACAATATCTAGTGCCAGATATGGGATCAACACTTCAACTCTTCGTGAATTATTAAGTGCATTAAAGATTTATCTATTTATTTAGGTTTGTGGAGTGTATTAGCTGTCGATACTTGAGGTGGGCATGACGATGATCAATAGTCACTCAAATTAGTTGGTCGCTTTGTCTTTTCTTTACAAATGTCATGACTTAACAGATTGTCCCCAAATGCTTACCGGGTCTCAGTTTAAGAAATACTTACGTTAAAAATTATTATCATTAAGGGCTTATTTTTATTGTTATTGAGAGATTTAAAAGTAATTTTAAAAAGTTAAAAACTCAGTTTAGTATTTAATAAATTTTATTAGAAATTAATTTTGATCAAATCACTTTATTTTATAGCAATTTTTAAAAAATAGGATAGGAGAAACTTTTTAAATTTTGATTTTAAGAATCAATTTTATATTTAATATAATTATATATATATATATATATATATATCCTCATATATATTATAAAAGTCTAAAATTATCCTTATCAATTAAGAATGAAATTCATTAATTTTAAAGAGACTTTTATTATTACCAATTTTACTAAAATAAAAAATAAAATAATAAAATAATATAAAATATTCATTTTAGTTATCAATTATTATAAACACAATAAAAAATAATATTTTATATACATATTTATAAATATGTAAATAAATTTTATTTAATATTATGTTTAATTTAATCATTTACATTCTCACAATAGTCGGTAATTTAATAATAAGATTTATCAAACACATATGACTACTTTTAAAACTTACAATATTTTTAAAAAATAAATTTTTACTAAATATCTAATCGATTCTCTTTATAATTAATTATTTCAGTAAAATTAACAATCAATATCTTAAAAGTTACAACATTATCAAATTAGCCCTAAGTTATAAATTAATAACTAATTTTCTCTGGTTCATAAAAGATTTATCTTACACATACAAATATTTATAAGAGAAATTGAGCATTCATTGTGCTTGGAAAAAGACTTTACCGCCTTGCCAATAAATTAAGTAATTTTCCTTTTTAAATGTAATTTATTATACTTGATTTTTTTTCCTTCTAAAAAATGTACATGCGAGCTACTTGACAAAAAAAAAAATAATTGCATTTTTAATTGTGTGCCAAACCTCAATGGCATGCTCATAAGGCTCTTAGCCTCTAGAAATATCTTTGATCATTCAGTTGCCTCCTCCAATGGCAATATGGCATCATGATGATTGCTGCCATCATCATGTCCCATGCCTTTTATTTAAAGCCATAATAAAAAAAGATAAATTAAATTAATATAAGTAGTTCTTTAATTTTAGTCCATTAATTCGACCAATCTATCCAGCTAATTTCAGCTCGACCGTATTGGATCTCTGTTTCTGTCAATTTTAGAATTAAATATGATTTTTTAATTGTTTATTTAATAAAAGGATAATTTTATTTATTTTTTAATTGTTTGTTTGATAATAGATAATTTAATAACACCGAAATAGCCTAATTTGGAAACTGAAGTGCTGGACTCTCCTAAGGATGACACCAATGACGCGAATCATACAAATGTGGACTAGTTGGTATGTAACTCCAGTTCCCTCAGTTCTCTATCGGAGAATCCCAATTCCACGCGCTCTTCAATGCAACTGAGTTACACTCTCTCCTTTATCCAAAAGGACTCAACCCGACATCTCTATGTAGTTATCAGCATTCCCCAAATTTATTATATTAATTCCCCGCAAAATAATCAATCTATGTGTAATCGTACACCTGCTCCGACTTTATGAACAGAAAAAGTTTCATAATAATAATAATAATACAAAATTCGTTACAAAATATTAATGAGATTAAAAATAAAGTCAAGGTGTCTACAAAGTGTGAGCCTTAAATAATTAGATATTTCAAAAAGATTTCACTACATAAAATATATATTTATTATTTTCATATTTCCTTTCTAGATCATAATTCCACAAATAAATTTATTATTTTGATTATGAATTAGACAACCATAAATGAAAAAACTTGAATGAAAATTGAAGACTCAAATTATAATTATTTACTTGTTATAATACAATTCAAGTACCTAATTTTTCATAATTTTTAAAGTAGCAACAATTTTTTTTATTAATTTTCTAAAAATAAAAAAGTGTATAAAGTTTAAATAAACTTTTAACTCTTACTTCTCTCCTAATTTAAATTTACGTGGTCAGTCAAATAAAACTGCTTAAAAACCACTTAGCTATAATTGTTAGAGCTTTAAAACATGGACATAGATTAAATATTTTTTTTTCAAATAAGTCTTTAATCAATTCAAAATAACTAAAATATCTTTTTATTTATCAATTTATTCGTGAATGGTCATAACTTATATTAATAGACTATTTGCATCATTTTAACATGAGTGGCATCATCTTATTAAAAAAAAATACCAAGAGTCATGTCAAGGACCTATTTCATATAAATAGATAAAAATGTATCGATATTTGATAAAATATAAAAGTTATTAAGTTAGGGATTTAAATGTTATTATCAAACCATTTGATAAAATTAATTAATTAACAATAATGGTAAGAATCTCAACATATAAATTCGAATGTCATGTATCAGCCATTTATTGAATAATAAATTTTATAACTTATAAAATTATTCAAAAATCGTCTAACGAATGAATGCTGTATCGTTAGAACTTATATTAAAACTTTGATGTTATGCCCAACATTTTTTATTAATTGAGTTCCAAATTCCAAAAGTGCATGATAATCGATAGCGAGCAAATAATCGGGTCACGCACGCGCCTAAATGGGAATGTCAAAGGGCAATCCTCGTCTCTGCCGCTATGATCTGCGCGATAGATGCGGGTCTGAAAAGTAAAAGACAGGCAAGGAGATTTTAACGGTTCTCCTTTTCTACTGGGCACGCGCGCACCTTTCACGCGCGCGCTTTTCAGATACGCACGGTTTAACAAACAAAACCAAAACACAGTAGGCAGAGGCGAGAGAAGCAAAAAGTAAAACCTAGACACACAGTTTGGGGCTTCATCAGAGACAGAAATGAAGAGAGGGTGTTGTTTAGATAAATAGATTGGATGGCAAAAGTAGACGTAAAAGGAAAAATAATTTTAAAAAAAGAAAATTTTTAATTCAGAGAGTTAAAGAAAGAAAAGAACAAAGAGAGCCATAGAGCGTGGCCGTTTCAACGGCCACCTCAAAATTCCTGTTGATTCGTCAAACTTGAAACATTTCCTTTTCCCTCTACAAACAAAAACACGATTCAGTTTCTCACTTCCTCTCAATTCTTTTTTTTATTAAATTTTCCGGGAAAATTTAGCCAAAAAGAAAACATTTTGAGAGAATCCCATTTGAGATTATTGTTACCTCATTAGCTTTCCTGCATCACCATCTTAGTAGTTCTTCTTCTCATCAACCCAAAAAAAAAAAAACGGTGGCGTTTTGCAGGGTAAAAGGTAATGGTTTATTGATTAATCTCATTATCTTAGTTCTTAAGAACTCCAGATCTTTCATTTACGCGCGTTTTGGTTATATTTTTTTATTCTTTTATTTTGGAGCGGTAAATTATATGTTTGTAAAGATGCAGCAAAATTTTTTCACAACAATGCGTAGTTTAAAAATTATAGATGGGTGTAAAGGCACCCAGGTTTTTTCTATTAATCCATCTGGACCCCCCTCCGGTGGAGGAGGCAGTGCCGGTGGGGGCGGCGGCGGAGGTGGAGGAGGAGGTGGTGGTGGTAGTGTTGGTGAGAAGCTATTAAATCACATTCAGGACCATTTGAGGGTCAATTCGATTCGATCAAAATCGAGTCGAACTTATCAAATGCCATCCCAGGCCCCTGTTGTAATAGAATCAGTCCTCCCATATGGGTTACCTATAACTGATCTACTTGAGCCTCAAATCGAACCATGTCTTAAATTTGTTGATTTTGTTGAGATATTAGCTGATTTGTACCGTAGGATTGACGATTGTCCCCAGTTTGAGAAATCAGGAGTGTATTTAGAACAATGTGCCATATTTAGGGGACTGTCTGATCCTAAATTGTTCCGGAGGAGCCTTCGATGTGCTAGACAGCATGCAGTTGACGTACACATGAAAATTGTGCTGGCTGCTTGGTTGAGGTTTGAGAGGAGGGAAGATGAACTTATTGGAACGTCGGCAATGGATTGCTGTGGGAGAAATCTTGAATGCCCTAAGGCTACTATGGTATCTGGGTATGATCCTGAGTCAGTTTATGATTCTTGTTTGTGTTCAAGGACTCCAAGACAGGAGTTTCATGATGATATTTCCATGGAAGATGAGGAATGTTCGACTTCTGATGAAGATTGGGATATGTCATTTTGTATTGGAAATGATGAGATAAGGTGTGTGCGGTACAAATTTGCCTCATTATCAAGACCCTTTAGAACAATGTTATATGGTGGTTTTATAGAGTCTGGAAGGGAGAAGGTAAATTTCTCACAGAATGGGATTTCGGTGGAGGCAATGAGAGCTGCTGAGGAATTTAGCAGGACGAAAATGTTAGATGCTTTTGATCCACGTCTTGTTTTGGAGCTTCTTTCTTTTGCAAACCGGTTCTGTTGTGAGGAGTTGAAATCTGCTTGCGATTCTTATTTAGCATCTATGGTTTCAGATATTGAGGATGCAGTGATGTTGATTGAATATGGATTGGAGGAGGCTGCCTATCTTCTTGTGGCTGCTTGCTTGCAGGTGCTTTTAAGAGAGCTTCCATGTTCGATGCAGAATCCTAATGTGATGAGAATCTTTTGCAGTGCAGAGGCTAGGGAAAGATTGGCTATGGTTGGTCATTCTTCTTTTGTTTTGTATTATTTCTTAAGCCAGATTGGTATGGAGGAAGATATGAAATCAAACACAACAGTAATGCTTTTGGAGAGATTGGTGGAGTCTGCAACTGAGAGTTGGCAGAAACAACTTGCATTTCATCAGTTAGGTGTAGTTATGCTTGAAAGGGAGGAGTACAAAGATGCCCAGAATTGGTTTAAGGCAGCAGTTGAGGCTGGTCATATTTATTCGTTGGTGGGTGTTGCGAGGACTAAGTTCAAACGTGGGCACAAGTATTCGGCATACAAGCTGATGAACTCACTCATTTCTGATTATACTCCAGTTGGGTGGATGTACCAGGAACGCTCTCTGTATTGTTCAGGGAAGGAGAAGATGATGGATTTGAGCACTGCAACAGAATTTGATCCAACTCTTTCTTATCCTTACAAGTATCGGGCTATTTTATTGGTGGAGGAGAACAAGCTTGCTGCAGCCATCACAGAGATCAATAGAATTATTGGTTTTAAGGTCTCTCCTGACTGCCTTGAGTTGCGAGCTTGGATTTCTATTGCCCTGGAGGATTATGAAGGAGCTCTCAGAGATGTCCGGGCACTGTTGACTTTGGACCCATCTTACATGATGTTTTACGGGCAGTTGCATGGTGATAACTTGGTAGAGACACTCCAACCTCTTGTTCAGCAGTGGAGTCAGGCGGACTGCTGGATGCAGCTATATGATCGATGGTCCTCAGTTGATGATATCGGCTCACTGGCTGTTGTTCACCATATGTTGGCAAATGACCCTGGGAAGAGCCTCCTACGATTTAGGCAGTCTCTCCTTCTTTTGCGGTAAGTATAATTTTTTTGTAAGTTCATCAATCTTTTATCAATATTTAAGAATGACTTCAAGCTTTTTGCTGCTGGTTCTGTCTAGCGTTTGACCATTCTTTTAAGCTCCAATGTTATTTATTCAAGTTATTGTCAATATGAAGTTGCATTTTTAGGTTGGTATGTCTTTCTGTGATTGCATTAAGAGAGTACATTCCATTCATACGCCTCTGTAATGCCTCTAAGTTGCTTTCTTTTTATTGATTGTGTACTGTAATGAAGCATATGGGACTCTAGCTCTACTTCTTGGACTTTCTTTTCAATGCTGGAACTGCTAATCGAATTATATCCTTTCAGTTTCTGATATGAAAGAAGAATTTCTCCTCTTTAGTGCTACTGTTTTTCCAACCATGTTTCTTGCCTTTTGATGCTTCAGGTTAAATTGTCAAAAGGCTGCAATGCGCAGTCTTCGGTTGGCCAGAAATTATTCTACTTCTGAGCATGAGAAGCTAGTTTATGAAGGATGGATATTGTATGACACTGGCCATCGTGAAGAAGCACTGGCTAAGGCTGAGGAGTCCATTTCTATTCAGAGATCATTTGAAGCTTTTTTCCTTAAAGCGTATGCCTTAGCAGATTCAAGCCTTGATCCTGAATCTTCAGCATATGTTATCCAACTTTTAGAGGAAGCTCTTAGGTGTCCTTCGGATGGCCTTCGAAAAGGGCAGGTGCGTATCTTTTTGAAGAGATCATAGCATCTTGATCTACTGCGTCAAATGTTTATTCTGTCTGATATTTCCATTTTGCAGGCATTGAATAATTTAGGTAGTGTCTATGTTGACTGTGAAAAGCTGGATCTTGCTGCTGATTGCTACATGAATGCACTCAACATCAAGCATACACGAGCGCACCAGGGCCTGGCACGAGTGTATCATCTTAAAAATCAACGGAAAGCTGCTTACGATGAGATGACAAAGTTGATAGAGAAGGCCCGGAACAATGCATCAGCTTATGAGAAGCGTTCGGAATACTGTGATCGTGACATGGCAAAAAGTGATCTTAGTATGGCAACACAACTTGATCCAATGAGGACATACCCATATAGATACAGGGCAGCAGGTAATTTCATGGCAGTATTTTAGTTCCTTTAGTCTTTTTATTTATAGATGCAAATCAGCTTCAACCTCAGAGATCTTGCGGTGACACCACAAACATGCTTTTGCAACTGTGATGCTTTTGAAAATTGATTGTTGTCAACTCAAAATCTGTAGGCCAATAATTATTTGATCCTTTCATGGGATTTTTGTACTTAGTGACCCATATTTGGAGATGTTCTTTTTTCCTGGGTATTTGTTAATGAGATCAGCTGAGCTTCTTGGTCCACTGAATGTTTGGTCATATCTATGGCACCTCCTGAATAACCTCATTTTAGAGCGACGATGTTTTCATCTGAAAAAGTGGGCTGTTTTGGTTGATTAAATTAAAGGCATGGGCTTCCAAAATCTCACATTTAAGGAACAAATATAAAATCCTCTTCATGTCTTTGCTTGCATAATCTCTCCTTTTCTGTTACAGTTCCCTTATCTGGCAAAAATGTACCTCTACTGTAGCTAGTTTCATTTTCCCCCTGCACAATTTTCTTTACCTTTATAATTCTATTACCTCTCTCTCTGCTTCTGCTCCAAGTGCTGGTATTGATTACCAGCCAAAAGAGTTGATAAACACGAAGCGCCTCTCTCAGGTTTGTTGTTATGTCCGTCCATCATTTGATCATTTCCTCCTATCAAGACAGCTATAAGCAGTAATGATGGCATATATTTTGCCGCATTCCTTAGTTTTTTACCATTCAGGCTCTCTTTGTACATTTTAGTTTGTTTATTACCAATGTTGAGCAGGATTGCTTCTAAGTAGCCACTGAGAAGTCCAACATGCTGATGAGTGACATTTGAATAATGGATGGTGTCACGGTGATGTTTTATGAGAAGTTATGCAAGGTGCCGATAAAAACCAGGAACTTGAAGAATGGTAGGAGTTTCCGTGGTTGGCAATTGATTGAAATCTGTCTCATGGTTCAATTATGAGTTGGATAGTTCAGAATTAAGTTGGAAAAGACGTTCATGATTCAATGAATTGGCTCAAAGAGGAATTTGCAGCACTCATGTATCAAATTGTTTGCTTGGGTTGTATTTTGCTTAATTTTCATTCCTAATTAGTACTTTCCGTTGAGGGTAACTCCATGGAATTTTAGAAGTCAAGGTCAGGAAACCGTTATGCTGGGTTATTTGCCAAAATTTATTGGTTAATTTTATTTACTTTAGCTTTACTTTCACCCACGATACAAATCTGCTTTAGTTTGAAGTTTACAAATCAAACTGTTCCTACAGAGTTTTATTGAAACTTCACTAGCATATATTATCTGGTTATGGATTTTTGAGCTGCCTAACAAAATGTTTTCCTTGTCAGTTTTAATGGACGATCACAAAGAAGCTGAAGCCATAGCAGAACTTTCAAGGGCCATAACTTTCAAGCCAGACCTGCAACTGCTACATCTCCGAGCAGCATTTCATGACTCGATGGGCAATCATCTCCACACCCAAAGAGACTGTGAAGCAGCCCTCTGTCTTGATCCCAATCACACTGATACACTTGAACTCTATGATAAAGCAAGGGAAAGGGTCAATGGACAACAAACGTGAGAGAGGCCAAGTACATGTTTTTTCTTGTTTGTATTTATGTTGGCAATTCCATTGTTGCCATCTGTTTTTTCATTTTTTCCTTGACAAGAAAGGCCAATGCTAGTCTGAGCAAATTAAATTTTTGGATATTATCTCAAGAGCTTTCAGTTATATCTTTACGCCGTCTTTGAGAGAGCAGGCACTTGGAAGAGAAAAGAAGAAATGGAAAGACAGCTATGAGATTGCATGTAAATATGTCTTCTGGTTTATCAACTGACGATTTATTTTCTGTTGCATATACAAAAAACTCTGGTGAAAAGGGCGCTGAAAGTACCGGGATCTAAGATTCATGTATATGTAAGGGCAGCTTCTGATGAAATCTGCCCACTTTAGAAGTTTACAAATTACAATGTATTGCATTTTGCCAAGCGGTTACCATGTATTGTAACTTCTCTCTATGTTGGGTTGTTTTACAAAATTTGAAAATTTCCTTAGAAACACGGGGCTTTATTCTCTCACGTTCTTGTCACAAGACCAATTCAGATCCATCTGTGCATTTTGCCTCTTCTCAAATTTATTAGTATTTAATTACAGAGAAACGAGAGGCATATGAACAGAAGGGTGTATGTTTGGAACTGAGAGGGTGCGTATTTTAGTCACTAGTTGTGAAGAATAAGTGATTGTTGCGAAAGACTTAGATTCCATGGTAATTAGATATTATACCGACCAAAATTCAATGGTGTATGTATTATTGGATAAATAATTATATCTAGACACATAATACAAAAATCCAACATAGAATCTAAATTCATCAGTTTAGCAGAAGCACGATAGTTAGGAACACCCTTGGAACTAAAAGCTCAAAAATGTCATAACATAAACAACATGGACAAACCAAACAACCCCAGCAGTCTAACACCAATGTAACAGCTGTAGCTTCACAAAGAAGATTAAAAAAAAAAGAAAAAATACATGGCCGTTTATATTCCATGGTTGTTGGTAACAATTCGAGTGACGTTGAGCTAAGTTCTTGGTCCTCTTTCAATATCATATGAAAGTTTCTATCCTCCTCACGTGTTGGCATTTTAAAAGTAAACTAATCGGTTTGATGAACTGCACGAGAAACCCATTGTTTCAACTGTTCTTTTTAATAGTTTCACTCACCCATTAAACTTTTAGCTCTCATTGCCTCAATCATTCAACTGAATCTTAAGTCCTGTTCTACTTTTTCAAGTAATCTTTCTGCAGAATTCTTAAAAGATATTATCAGAAATGGAAGAAGAAAAGGGAAAGGCTATGGATATTGCTTGCCCTGGGAAGCAATTAGACTTCAATGCACCACTTTTATCAGTAAAGCGCCATGGTAGCTCCATTGGTGAAGAAAATTGTTGCACAAATAATTCTAGAGGCATCGGCAAGTTCCAGGATACAAGTGACAGGATTCCGTTTTCTTGGGAGAGAATTGCAGGCAAGCCTAAGGACTCAGAAAAAAGTGACAGCATCATACAAGATGATGATGTTACCCCTCGGCTGAGAATCCCACCAGGCAGATTATGGCATCATCCACGGAGAGAAATTACGTCCAGCTATAATGATTCACAATTTTTCCAGGCTCAGCAGGATTTTTATCAGGATAATAGCTGCGAAGCTGATGTTGATGATGATTATGGTGACAAAAATGATGATGTGTTTTCTGATGCTGCTGAGGTACTATCACTAACAGAAGCTATGGACATTGTTGAAAAAGCTGAGAAGGGTCATGGGTTAGATGGGTTCAATTCCGAGTCACTTGGGCACAATCAATGTATTTCTCCAAGTTACATCATTGACAGGTTTCTTCCGGATGCTGCTGCATTGGCTACATCATCTGTATTGAGTGTTTCGGATAGCCTGAAGAAGCTTCCTTGCACTCATCCACAGGAATGTGTTCCACAAGCTGTGAGGCGATCATACAGTATGCCTAAAGGTTGTGGCCTGGAAATGCTCTTTCCTTGGAGGATGAAGCACAGGATATGCGGTGTCAAGAGCCCTGTAAGGCAAAGAAGGTCTGCGAATGTGCAGCATGATCATGAACAGAGTGCTAGAAGCAGAAATAGGTTCCATTAATTAGTGTGTACATATGATCAGATGTTACTGTATAGGGCATAGATGTTCTAGATTGAAGCTGCAGCTCCCTCTTTTTCTTTCTCAATTTTGTATCTTCTATCAACGTTCTGATTCGAATACCAGCAGAAAATGCTCACATTTCATCTCCATAATTTTTATTCTATGAAATTAGAAAAAAATAAAAAGATAAAAGAAAAAAGAGATACTAAAACAAGGAAAAAGAGGTGCCTAGAACAGTGTTCAATTCGTGGTCCTCCTTACTCATTGATATTTTAATTGCCAAGTTTTGTTAGTTTATTTATTTATTTATTTTTGAAACATCCTGTTTAATTGTTAACTTACAGTTTCACAAAGCGTTTTCATAAAATCCACTATTTTTTTTGGGGGGGGGGGGGGGGGGTTTGAATTTATAAACATGACTTATAATGAATATTATGACTCAAGAATGTTATGATTTACGACATCAATCCTTCAATAATTGAATTGTCATTAATACTTCGAAAAAAAACTTAGCAATTAAATTGGATTAATAATTTTTTTTTTTTAGATAACAGGAAGTCTTTTTAGAGTCACAAACTGATAAAAAGGACAATTTTTAAATCTTTGAAATAACAAATTGAATTAAAAAAACTGAAGAACTATTGACAATATTGGCACCCCTTTAAAAGAAATATACTAAAAATAAGTTTATATTATTTCAATCAAACTTTTTTCTTTACAAAAATAATAGTAAGTAAAACATTTCTCTCTTTTTAAGAATAAAAAAAAAAATATAGTAATAAATTAAAAGTTTCAAGAGACTCTGTCCAAATAAAATTCTACAAATAAAATAGTACTTCGAGAAAGATAATTTAAAGAATCTTATTTAAAAAAAAAATTAATTTTTTTTATTCTTACACCTCTTCAAATAAATAGGTAAACGAGCCTTTTTTAAAATGGTTGTGAAAGCTTCACTCACTCTAAAACTAACGAGAAATGGGGTCTATATAAAAACTTACAAAGTCCTAATAGTAACTGTTGACGAGATGGACTAGTTTCGGCCCAAAGCAGTGGTCCATTCCAAGCCGAAAAGGCCAACCCAAAATATTTATAACGACAACAAGACAATTTGAGCATATTTTTTCTTGTTTGATAAACAAATTGAGCATTTTTTTTTCTTTTTTGATAAAAAATTTGGGGGAAAAAGCCATTTCATCCCTAGGGTCTCATGCAATAGCTCATTTCATCCCTATTTTTTAAACAATAGCATAAAATATCCTTCCGTTAACTCATTGTTAGTTTAATGTCGTTTGTTAGTAATTCGTTGAGGGTAAAATAGGATTTTTCATTAAATATAAAATTAGAAAAAATAAATAAAGTTGACATGTAACTAAAAATGATTTTTATCTAATCCCACTAAATAGGAAATACCGAAAAAAATGAAAAAAATTTATTTTAAACAATTTTTTTGTACTTCTCCCTATTTTGGCGACATGAAAGCCCTATAAACCCTAGATCTAAGTACCAAGAACAATCACAATTTTCATATTAGGATAAGTATACTCTCTAATTGCACTGTGAGCCGACTTGAGGAGATAGTGATAAGGACTTGGGAAGACAATAATGGTAAAAAAAGAGTGGTGGTAAGCTCTAAATAAATTTCAAAAGTAATTGAGTTAATATTGCTGTGGTATGTTTATCAAATAATCATTCTTTTATTTCAAATAATGAAATCTCATAGAAAGTTTGATGGTATTTTCTCGAGTTATTGTAACATGGTTGAATTACTTCTTTTTGCTTTTATATCAAATAGAGGATTTTTTTTTTTAACTTTCATATTGAGTAATGATAATGTGGATGTGTGTAAAGTGACGTATTTACATTATTATTATAGGATGGTAATTGTGTTTGTAGATAATTAAATTTGCCTATAAAATTGAACTATTGTTATATGATTATTTTTTGTCTTTTTTTCCTGGCTACAATATGGATACTTGTTTTATTTGCTGATAATACAGACAGCTTTAGAATGTTGGTAATGTGTTTGATTGGCATGTGCATATCCAATATGCATCAAATACATGTTTCAGTTAACTTTTGTGGGAGAGAGATGCAAATGGGTGCTTGTGATCCAGAATGCCTCAGTTTGGTGAGGCTTACAAATGTTGCATCATCATCAACGTCAACCCTAGGAATAGGTTATTTAGCATTTTTTTTAATAACTTTGTTAACCATTATATTGCTTACAAATATTTTTTTTCTTTCAAACTTGCAGTGCTCAATCAAGAGATTTATACAAGTCAGCCTATCCCTAAATGGAAAAAAGGGCAGAAGGTTTCATTATTCCAAACCTCCCAGCCCCAACTTTGATCTCTACAACAAATTGTAATGATAGAAAAGGCTCAACCAAGAGATTTATGCAAGTCAGCCTATCCCCAAAAGGCAAAAAAGGCAGAAGGTTTCATTAACCTAAACCTCTCATCCACAACTTTGATCTCTATAACAAATTGTAATGATAGAAAATATATGATTTAGACAACAAACGTTCACATAATTTGTATTTAAAAAAAAAAATTGAGTTATGCTTCTATTTGCTATGCCAACAAGGATCCATGGTGCAGTTGTAATTGGAGATGAGTTTTCGTGACAACAATTCACCTCTCATAGATTACTTTTTTTAGCTCCTATATGATATTGTAACTTCTTGGTGTTGGCTAGTGTACTAGTCATGTGGCCTGAGAGGCATGTGTTCATTACTCAAAGTTTCAAATTCGGTGAAATGATTTGAATTGAGTTAAAGATCTATAAGATATTCCGCACATGTAAGGACATAAAAATTGATGATATTTTTTGAGTTTTTTTTTCTAAATATTTAAAATGTTATGTTAATTACAGTTTGTTGCTTATGGTGATTATTCCATGGCTATATCACACTATATCATCATTAATTTCATTTAAGAAAAAATCAATGAATTTTGTAGCGTTATTTAATTTTATAAAAAATTTATTTTAATATTATTTGTATCACTTTAATAAAAAAATCCTATTTTATCCTTAATAAATTATTAGTTAACGGCATTAAACTAACGGTGAGTTAATGAAATGATGTTTTAGGTTATTATTTAAAAAGTATGGATGTAATAAGGTATTGCATGAAAATCTAGGGATAAAAGGGTTTTTTCCCAACAATTTGACCATTTTCAAATAAAAACTACCAACGGTTTAAAATCCAATACGTGCCAACCATCCACACATGCGAATTTCCAAATTAAAAAAAAAAAAAAAAAAAAAACCTAGGGTTTTTGTTGTAGTCGGTGATTGCGGGCAGCCAAAATCCCCCCTGCCCGTTGGTTTTTCTTTTCGCATGCCTCCTTCCTCCCGCTTCTCCAAACATTCGAATTCGTTTTCCATTATAAATATCTCTCAAATTCACTCTCTAAAGCCCTTCTATAAAATCTTTAAAAAACAAATTTTCAAAGGCACTAAAATAGTTTTTCAATTTTTTTCTCTCTCTCATAACTTCTTGCTTTTTGAATTCTAGGAGAGTGAGGGAGCGAGAAAGGAGGTCCCCGTTGTGGATTTAAAGTTCTGACTGGTTTATTCATTATCCGGTTCAGGTATTATTAACCTAACTAAACGTCTAGCTTTATTTGGACTTTTTTTATTTGATGATTAATCTGCTTATTTAGTGCTTTTCTTGTTTTGGCAGTTGTTTTTGTATTTCTGATGAACTTTTGAGGTGATTAGGGTTTCGTATTTTATGGATCTCGCTTGTGATTAGTTGTTAATGGTTATTATTATTATTATTTTTATGGGCTTTTAAGTGAACTCATATAAGGGTTTAAGCTTGTTGCTGTTTGTGCTTTTCTTCGGTTTATTGCTAGCTTTTGTTTGTTTGAAACCCTAATACTTTGACGATATCTGATGAGGTTACTGTCTCAGGATGCTGATGTTTTTCGATTAGAAAACAGTTTTGGTATTGAGGATGATAATGACATCAACTGTAGATAGAGTGAATTTTTATGTTCTTATTTATAAATACAACAATTTTACGATCTATATATATTTTTTTTAGGTTTTTGGTGCTTAATCTGGTTGTTTCAAACATTTTTTGCCATCTTAGTGGTTGGAGTTTCATTGGATATTTATTGTTAGTTATTTATTGTTGTTTCTATTATTTCAATATCATGAATCTGATTGGGGATATTGTTTTCAGTGTTAACTTGGAACAATGGCTATGGAGATTACCCAGTTTCTATTGGCTGCTCAATCAGCAGATGCAAATATCCGAAATGAGGCAGAGGCTAATCTTAGACAGCTTCAGCAGCAAAACCTTCCTGGTTTTCTTTTATCCTTGTCAGTTGAGCTTGTAAACAATGAGAAACCTACTGAATCTCGTAGATTGGCTGGTATTGTGCTTAAAAACTCTTTAGATGCAAAAGATGCTACGACAAAGGAAGCTCTTGTTAAGCAATGGATGGCAATTGACATTTCGTACAAATCACAAGTCAAGGACTTACTCTTGAGAACGCTTGCTTCACCTGTGCCAGAGGCAAGGCACACTTCTGCACAAGTAATTGCAAAAATTGCCTCAATTGAGATTCCACAGAAGCAGTGGCCTGAACTTATTCGATCATTGCTTAACAATATGACCCAGCAAGATAGTCCTGCAGCACTGAAGCAAGCAACTTTGGAAACCCTTGGATATGTTTGTGAGGAGATCTCCCATCAGGATCTTGTGCAAGATGAAGTGAATGCTGTTCTCACTGCTGTTGTCCAAGGCATGAACCTTGCTGAACATAGTGCCGAAGTTCGCCTTGCGGCAACAAGGGCTTTATATAATGCCTTGGATTTTGCACAGACCAACTTCCAAAATGAGATGGAGAGGAATTATATCATGAAGGTAGTCTGTGAGACAGCCAAGTCCAAAGAGGTGGAGATTAGACAAGCTGCTTTTGAATGTCTTGTGTCAATAGCATCAACATATTATGAGGTGCTTGAACCTTACATGCAGACACTCTTTGAGCTTACATCAAATGCAGTAAAGGGTGATGAAGAGGCTGTTGCCCTCCAAGCGGTTGAGTTTTGGAGCTCCATCTGTGATGAGGAGATAGAGCTTCAAGAGTTTGAAAATCCAGAGACTGGGGACTCTGATTCTCCCAATTACCACTTTATAGAGAAGGCTCGGTCATCTCTTGTTCGTATGTTGCTTGAAACTTTGCTCAAGCAGGAAGAAGATCAGGACCAGGATGATAGTATTTGGAACATATCGATGGCTGGTGGCACATGTCTTGGTCTTGTTGCTAGAACAGTTGGGGATGAGGTTGTGCCTCTTGTTATGCCTTTTGTGGAGGCTAACATAGTGAAGCCAGATTGGCGTTGTCGTGAGGCAGCGACTTATGCATTTGGCTCTATCCTTGAAGGGCCAACCATTGTCAAGCTTGCCCCACTGGTTCATGCTGGTTTTGAATTTTTACTTAATGCAATGAGGGATGAGAACAACCATGTGAAGGACACAACTGCCTGGACTCTTAGTCGCATTTTTGAGTTATTGCACTGCCCGGCTACTGGATTTTCTGTGATTTCCCCTGAAAACCTACAACGAATTTTGACAGTATTGTTGGAGAGCATTAAGGATGCTCCAAATGTGGCTGAGAAGGTTTGTGGGGCAATATATTACCTTGCTCAGGGCTATGAAGATGCTGGACCAAGTTCTTCTCTTCTTTCACCTTACCTAACAAGTATCATTGCCGAACTTCTCAGAGCTGCTGATCGTACTGATGTTGGTGGTTCAAAGCTCAGATCTGCTGCTTATGAAACCTTGAATGAAGTTGTTAGGTGTTCTAACATTACTGAAACATCTCAAATCATAGCAGAACTACTTCCTGCAATCATGGGTAGGTTAGGACAGACTCTTGAACTTCAGATTGTGTCATCAGACGATAGAGAAAAGCAAGGAGATTTGCAAGCTTCTCTCTGTGGTGTTCTGCAGGTCATTATCCAGAAATTTAGTAGTACTGATGCCACCAAATCCTTTATCCTCCAGACCGCAGATCAAATTATGGTATTGTTCCTTAGGGTGTTTGCATGCCGCAGTTCTACAGTGCATGAGGAAGCAATGCTTGCAATTGGAGCTCTGGCTTATGCCACTGGACCAGAATTTGCAAAGTACATGGCTGAGTTCTACCAGTATCTGCAGATGGGGTTGCAGAACTCTGAGGAATATCAAGTTTGTGCCATTACAGTTGGGGTGGTTGGTGACGTCTGTCGTGCCTTGGATGACAAGGTCTTACCATATTGTGATGGAATCATGTCGCTTCTTCTCAATGCTCTGTCAAGTAGTCAACTCAACCGTTCTGTTAAGCCTCCAATTTTATCTTGCTTTGGGGACATTGCTCTTGCAATTGGAGTGCATTTTGAGAAGTATGTCCCTCATGCACTTCAAATGATGCAGGAAGCTGCTAAAGCTTGTACACAGTTGGACATGGAGGATGAAGAGTTAATAGATTATGGGAACCAGCTCAGGAGTAGCATCTTTGAAGCATATTCTGGTATTCTCCAGGGCTTCAAGAGTGCAGGGGCTGAGGTGATGATGCCATATGCACAGCATCTCTTGCAGTTCATAGAATTAATCTTCAAAGACAACCAGAGGTATATTCTTTTTCAACCTTCCATCTACTCTCTCTATTTGCAATCTATTTTGGTTCCTTTTCAGTTTCTGTTGTGGTTCTTATGGCCTGATCTTTACCATTGTTTGTAGGGATGAGAGTGTCACAAAAGCAGCAGTTGCTGTGATGGGTGATCTTGCAGACGCTCTGGGCTCCAACACAAAACTGCTGTTTAAAGACTCTTCATTCTGTATTGATTTTATGAGTGAGTGTCTTCGATCAGATGATGAGCAGCTAAAGGAGACTGCTGGTTGGACCCAGGGAATGATTAATCGTGTTTTGGTTTCATGAGATCAAAAAGGCCCCCCTGTCTATGAAGAACATAATTATATCTGGTCAATTGTCTTCCTTTCTTAATGTGTTTCTCCTTTCTTTAGTTTTCTGATAAAGGTTATGAACATCTAGGGAACTTACAAGTCGGTGATGTCATGTATCAATGTTTCTTTCATATTGCAGTTGTCCTGGTTCTTATTTGTCCACTTTTTGTGGTATAAGGAGGAAGTTATTAGTTATGTTAACCACTGGCATTATTGAGGTCATTTTGTCGGAAAGGGCGGTCAGCTACTTGTTGAACTTTGTTAGTTAAAAGCAGCCACTAATCGGTGGTTTATTGTGTCACTTTAAGGTTATGATTCCTGGTAGTAATTACCAATCTTTTCTGAATGCTGCTACATTTCTGGAAATCAAATGCTTTGGAATATCTAGGCAAGCGATTTGAGATTTTGTGTTCTATTTTCCAGGTTTGGAGAATTTGTTTTATTTCTTAGTTCTGAATTTTTATTTGATTGCTAAGGACAATATGCATTGTAAAAACGCTCTAATATATAGGAGGAAGCCGATGCAATATCATCCTTGTAAACGTTTTTGTAACTCATCAACGAACAAATCAATTAAACATTTCAATGATTCATTATGAACATAATAAAGTCAGAGGAATGTACAATTTGACTGGTTATGTTCGAGGGTCTATCAGTGTGTGAATACTGGCGAGGTGCGAGACTGATTACTGATTCTATCGACCGGCATCTATTGAGGTGGAAGAGACAATGGAACTGGGGATGAGAGATGAGAAGTTTTGATGCATCAGTATATAAATGGCTTCCAATAATTTTGAGCATTCGTATCCTCGCTCCAGTGGCACGCTGCACACAGCTTGGCTCATGATAGAGCAAACGAGTTCCTTCATGAGAACGCATATTTGAGTATACATATATGCAAAGGGAGAACAAATTGAAGAAAAATAACTAGTCATAAATCGGTTATCAAAATACATCACAAATGTGTCAGGCTATCTCCTAGTGTCCATCAGTCCACAAATTTTTGGTTTACAGAATTGCAAATTAACAAATTGAAGAAATAAAACAAAGTTAGTGTCGACTACTGTCCATAGAACTGAAAGAAAATCTCACAATGGAAGATGAACGATGCGATGATTTGAATGCACCGGTAGAAATCTCATCAAAGGTTCTCGAGCTGATTTCATCAAATCCCTGTTGATAATCAACAGAGCCCCAATCATCATTGAAACGGAGTTGTTTTTCGCCACTGAGGTACCGCATAACTTGTCTCATGGTAGGTCTAAATTGTGTCTTATGAGAGCACATGAGGCCTAATTTCAGCGCCAGTTCCATCTCTTTAACTACATAACTTGAATTCAACAATGGATCAGCCACATCGAGGATTCGACCCAGCTGATGGCATTCCCTTACCCATTCGACCAGCAGGAAGTCACCTGAACCGATAGGCCTTTTACCAGTAGCGACTTCAAGAAGCAAAATCCCGTATGCATACACATCTGAACTGGCAGTAGCCTTGCCAGTTTGAGACAATTCTGGAGCAATGTAGCCAAAAGTGCCCACAACATTGGTTGTGTGAGGCATTCCACCGTGGTCATACAACCTGGCAAGACCGAAATCTCCTAGCCTCGCGTTCATTTCTGCGTCTATCAGCACATTGCTCGACTTCACATCTCGATGAATCACGACTTGTTCCCATTCTTCATGCAGATACAGCAGCCCTGAAGCGATGCCTTTAACTATGTTGAATCTTTGCTCCCAGTCTAATACAAAGCCGTTTTTTGGATTGAAAAGAAGAGAATCAAGGCTTCCGTTAGGAATATACTCATAAACTAGAAGGAGATCATTCTTTTTTTTGCACCATCCATGGAGATTAACCAAATTCTTGTGCCTTAGACGCCCCAAGCTTTCAATCTCCGCCGCAAATTCCCTCATTCCTTGAAGGGAATTACGCGTAATCTTCTTAACAGCAACTTCACTTCCTGTTGTTAGCAACACCCCTTTGTAAACTGCACCAAATCCTCCGATTCCAATCACCTCACTCTCTTTAAACCCCTTCGTTGCTGCATAAAGATCCTTATATCTGAACCTGTGAGGACAATCTTTTTCCCAATCCTCAAGAGTCTCAGAATTTGACCATTTTCTATATATCAGAAAAAACACCAATGTACCCAACAAAAGAAAAGTCACAAGACACAAAGCAACAATAAGAGCCAAACTTTTAGAATTATGAGATGAGGGCTCTCTCTCCTTTGGTGGCCTTGGAAGTTCGGAAACATTAAGTGCCGGAGCCACTCCATTTAATGAAAAACTCCATCCCAAAACGTAATGTGAGCTTGATTTTTCACCTGTAGACGCCGAGAAGCCTACGTACATAGTTTCTTTAATGTAGTCTGTGAGATTGACTCCAAAAGATATCAGAGGTCTCATTGGTTTTCCTATCTCTGCAGGACTTATTGTTACATTCAAAACTTTTTGCTCACCATCATACTCAATCCAAGCTTGAATAGGCTCGCCGCTTTCGAGGGTCATTTCTTCTTTATGATCTGTGCCATTGACAACATACGAAGCCGGTTCTGATCTATTTGAAAACATTGTGTTGATGCCAATCCCTACGTGGTTTCCTTGGCTCTCCGCCTTGTCATTAAACCCGTTAACCGTGTCAAATTCAACAATGAGAATACGGTTTGAGGGCTCACCATTGTTTGTTGAGTTTAAAATTCCAAGGTAATGCCCAGGTTGTGCGCTGGGAAGCTTCGTGGAGGGAGCTAACAAAAAGGCAAGTCCATGGCCACCGCGGCCTGAAGTTGGAGTTGATATTTCAAAGACAAAAGTTGTGCTGAAAGAAGAAGCATTTGGAGATGGAGAAGCACTTGTATCAAACATTTGTATTGGTTTGACATAGAATGCATGGCCTATAACATAACGTGACCTGTTAGTGAGCTTGAGTGCATTACTAGGCTTGATAATTTCAGCTCCTTGTAAGCTAAGATTTGTTGCACCACCATTAAATCCTTGAAAGATGAAGCTAGTGCTTTGAGATTGAGCAACAATAGGGCGGCTGAAGAAGAACAATAAGAGAAACAATGCCGAAGAGTTTCCCATCTCCATTGGGAATGTGATAGTTGACTAAAATATGCTTTACCTGTATCAGCTAAAGTTATATAAACAATTATGAGCTAGAAAGAGAACATGGGCATAATATTTTTTAAACTGTAGGAGAGAAAAATGATAATAAATAGGCAAAATGGAAGACTTGAAAATTCAAAGTCAAAAGATGACATTTAAATTGAACAGTGACTGTGATAATGATGATTCCAAAGATCATGACTTTGGGTGTTGTGAACAGCATTTGCAGTATGGGGAAGGCTCTGATCTTTTTCATTGCAGCTACGCAAATGGACCGTTATTGTTTTATCACGCTACTGATGAATTAAATGTTAGCCACATTGATTTTGCTCAAAGTCAACCAATATTATATGACTTTACATGCATAAGAAGTTTCCTTAAGTTCATTTAAGTGAACACAAAACTTCTAGGTTAGAGAATAATTAATGTGAGGTTGGTTATTCATGAAGAATCATCAATTTTGTCAAACCCTTTAGTTTCATTTACACCTAATAATTAATTATAATATTTATCTGTTTGTGAGGCTTTCATATCCTTTCATCTTCAATTTTGAACTAGAATTAACCGAATTCAAGTTAAGATAAGGGATGTTTGTAAATGCTAATTTCTGCTTGATTTTAAAACTGTCACTTCTAATTGACATATAATTTTTAAAATTAAAATTCAAATATACCCTTTCATTTATATAAATTAGACTAAGTGGTTTGAAATAATGTCATATATTCCAAGTGTGATGCATCATCCATAGAGTATATTCTTATTGAAAATATTTATTATTATTATTATTTTGTAATGCCTCCCCATTTGAGGATAAACTTTTTGAAAAAGCATTTGGTATTTTGGAACATGAGAAACGCTATTGTAGCTTAGTTGAGATTAATATAACACAAATTATTTATTATCATGGGCATAAAATTAATTGATTCTATTATTGATTATTATAATATCATTCTTACAATTCAATTAATAGATGACACATAAAATACATATCAGTTGAGAAACAAATTTAAATATATTAATTGAGGAAACATAACATTACTCTTTGAAATGTTATTGCAAAGAACAAAACCACTTTAGTTATCCAATTAAATCTATCAAGTAGGATTTTTAATGTTTAAATTGATACAATTTGTTAAAATCTCCAAGGCTTGTTGGTACCGATGGGCACCGTAGTCTCATTCTCAATTTAAATGGATTATATTAAATTTTAAACAACATTTAAAAAATTTATTAGCTTCTATTGCCATTTATAAGAATATCTTTTTCATGTGAAATATTTTAAGAAATACGAAGCAGATAAACATTGAAAAAAATAAAGTTTGTGGTGACTAAAAAGTGACAAGTTGCTTTTAATGCAATTGGGCTTATACAATTTCTAATCAACATTAAAGAAAATAGAAAAAGAAATAATCAAAGACATGTGCAACTACCTACCAGCTTCAATAGAATTAGAAGAGATGACACCAAAGGATGATGAGAGCTCTGATGTTTTGGTCATGTCAGTAGAAATTATTTCCAAATATCTTGAGTTCATTTCAGACCTTTGAGAATCAAGAGAGCTCCAATTATCAATTATTGGAAGCAATTCATCCCCATGGAGGTACCTCAATACTTGTCTCATCGTAGGCCTAGCTTCAGCTTTGTGATGTGAGCAAAGCAAACCCAATTGCAAAACCAACTCCATCTCTTCAACAACATAACTTGAACCCATATTTGGATCAACAACATCAAGAACTTGACCTAAATGTTGAAATTCCAGCACCCAATCGACCAAAATGAAGCGATCAGAATCAATAGGTCGTCTCCCCGTCGCAATTTCAAGAAGCAAAACCCCATATGCAAACACATCGGTGCTGCAAGAAGCCTTGCCTGTGCGGGCTAATTCGGGTGCTATGTATCCAACGGTGCCCACAACATTTGTTGTGTGTGATATTTTGCCATGATCAAAGAGCCTGGCAAGCCCAAAGTCCCCAAGCCTTGCATTCATATCAGCATCTATTAGCACATTGCCAGACTTCACGTCGCGATGAATCACAACCTGCTCCCACTCTTCATGCAAATACAACAGCCCAGCTGCCACCCCTTTGATGATATTGAACCTCTGTTCCCAGCTTAACACATAGTTTTCGTTATCAAAGAGCAGATAATCAAGGCTTCCGTTTGGGATGTAATCATAGACTAAAAGCAGGTCGCGTTTTTGCTTGCACCAGCCTTGGAGATTAACCAAATGCTTGTGCCTTAACCGTCCCAAGCTTTCAATTTCTGCAGCGAATTCTCTCATTCCTTGAATTGAATTACGCGAGATTTTCTTTACAGCAACTTCGGTAGCACTTGTCGGCAAAAACCCTTTGTAAACTTCACCAAAGCCACCGGTTCCTATCACTTCACTCTGTTTGAAACCTTTAGTAGCTGTGTAAAGATCACTGTATCGGAATCTGTGAGGACAATCCAGCTCCCAATCTTCAAGAATCTCAAACTGTGCTATCCTTCTATGTAGTTTAAAGATGAGTAACGTAACCAACAAAATTGCAGCCACAGCAGATAACGCGGCAATAAGAATCTTGATTTGGAGACTAAAAGAATTAGATGAGCTTCTTTCTATTGGTTGCAATGGAAGCTGTGAAAGATTGAGAGAAGGGGCTGCTCCATTCATTGAAAAACTCCATCCCAAAATGAAATGAGAGCTTACTTTTCTACCTGTAGATGCTGAGAAGCCAACATACATAGTTTCGTGGAACACAAGTGATAAGTCGAGGGGATGAGACATTAGGGGCTTTGATGGTTTCTCATAATGAAATGAGAGCTTATTTTTCTTATTCATAGGACATATTGTTACGTTCACAAGTCTATTCGCTCCATCATAATCTATCCAAGCCTGGACAGGATCGCCACTCTCCAAGGTGAAATCATCCTTTGTGCCGTTTTCATAATA